>VXBX01008007.1:1270480-1420714 GCA_013400415.1 Scytalopus superciliaris
AAAAAAAAAAAAAAAGAATCTTTCCCTTCCTTAAACAGGGAAATGAAAGAATTAATTCCTAGTGATATTATGGAGCCAGCAAAGATCAGCAACCATGAGAGATGAAGCCTGCAGTATTTTAGTAAAATGTTTCTTTGAAGAGATGTTTTTAAAGGAGATTGATGACAAGCAGGAAGCTGAAAGAGAAAGACTATCCATTAAAGAAGATCTAACATGACCCCCAGATAGAAGCCAATTTTTGGGTTTTTTTAAACTAATTGCTTTTTTGTTTTGATTAATGACTTGGCACCAGTAATTGGACATTTGACAATACTGGATCCACTGTGAAAATGAACATCACTGGGAGTCATTGATGCAAAACTAAAGGTTTAGAGTAGTGACCATACAAGCCAATTATTTTAGTTTATTTTGTATTTCTATGTGTGTGTGCAAGAAATTAGTGATGTTTATCTGACAGCTGCTAGGTCAGAGGCTTTTGTGCTCAGAAGCATAAGTTCCAGCATAAGATCCAATCTAGACATGAGCAGAAATGTATTGTTTCCATTTGTGATCATGTATTTCAATAGGAAGCATGTTCTGCACTAGGTTGGAACTTTCAAAAAAAAGTAGCTGATGCCAACAGAAAGCAAATGAAATTAACAGTATTTCATCTTTTTATGAACAAGGTACCCAGCAGGTTCTGAGCTCAGTTCAGTGCAGAATTTCACTTACCCATCTTATTCTTTGCAGAGGCTAGATCTTTGCTAATTTTCCTGAAGAACTAAGTCAGAAACATTAGTTCTGAATTCCAGAAGAGAAAAAAAGCCATTTAGAAAATATTTTTAACCTATACCCAGACAAGCATGTATAAAAAGACATTTCAGGCCTGAATTGCATGAAGAGAGGAGTATGGCTTTAGTGAGTGCTGAGTGCTTCACTATCCTTCTCCTGTCTGGGTCAGGCAAGGAATCCACTGTCAGAGTGCATCCCTGTTTACAGCCATTTTACTCTCTGCCCACGTTTGGCTCTAATCTTCTCTCAAGTGTTCCCATACCTTGGCACCTGCATGACATGTGTGTGTGTTAAATCATGTAATGGATGTCTGGGCCATGTTGCCATTAGAGCTGCTGTGAGCTGCTCTCCTGAGAGTTGGGCTCTGGTGAAAAATCTCCTCCACGTACATTAGGAATAGCTCAGCAGCTTGCTCCCCTCTTCCCATTGAATTTTCCATGAAAAGGCATGTCTGAAAGCTGCCAGTACTTATACTTTTGTATTCAGCTGTGCTATCCGAGGATGATATCCGCACCAAAAGACCGGAAAAAAAAAAAAAAGAGAGGGAGAGAGAAACTTCATGCTCACAGTAACTCTTGGATACTTTGAGCTCATTCTTTACGTGTGGAAGGGAAGGAGTTAGGGATTAATTGGGAAGGGGAGGGTGCTTAATGAAGGTATTTCTCTACAGGCTTTGGCCAGGCTCACAAATTTGACTAGCAGCACTTTTGTTTCTGTTGTTGTTGAATGATATGGATCACTGGATAGATTTTTTTCCTTTTTTTTTCTCCTTTTGGTTTATTACTTTCGAACTCTCTCACCTCAGATAAAAAGAAACTGCCAGGAAAAAAAAAAACAAAAACCAACAAACAAACAAACAAACAAACAAAAAAAAAAACAAANAAAAAAAAAAAAAAAAAAAAAAAAAAAAAAAAAAACAAAAAAAACCAAAATAGCCAGGCTTATTCATTTTGTTTCATATGTCTCACCAAAATCCGCATTATTCTTCATGGGTGTTTTTCTTTTTGAACTAGCAAGGTTTCTCCTTCATTATGAAAAAGGTCTTGACAGTTTTCTTCTGGAGTATATGATTTCTGCCAGTTCAATTTATAAACCACAGTAAAATTCCAAGGCCCAAGACAAGGCTGGTCCTTGCTGATTCTATAGATCCCACAGTCCACATTCCTCTAAACTGAATGGGATGTAGCCCCTACTGGCTGGGTCTGCTTATGAATTGAAACATCCAGTAACTACAGATTGTGAACAGAGGAAGTTAAACAGCAGCAAGGAAAAGAACCTGCAGCTTCCTTTTCTTTCAGTAGATAAATCTGTATCTCCCTCAAGAGCCTCTTTAAGACCTTCAAAATAAAGTTCAGGAGAGTGAAGTGCCATTAATTAATCAGAACCAAAGTTCCCAGTGCAAGGCGTGCTGCTGCTTTTGAGAGCAGTGTTTGAAATCCCAGGCCTCATTTGCAGGAACACCTGTCGGCTGTATCCTGGGGTTAAATTTTGTCTTTTTAATTTTTCCTGTGTTTTGTGGTCATAATCCACCACTTGTTTGCGTTATTATTCTGGCATTAGTATTCACTGAACCGTTGGGGTTTACTGAGAAGAAAGAACTGATCTGCTTTTCACAGTTTTAAGGAATATTCATAACAGAATATTCAAAACAGAATCTCCTTTTAAATTAACAGTGGGGCAGACTAAGTTACCTCTTGTAGGAAATTACTCTCCTGAGAAAGATTTTTTCTATTTTAAGAGAACTATTTGAATTTAGTAAACAGGAGCAATTATTCAGTTCACAAATCTGTTTCAAGAAGATTTGGGCAATTAGGGCATTTTGGGTTTGTTTTTGGAGTTTTTGGGGGGCTTTTTTGGTTTAATTTGTATGTTTCAATTTGGGGGATTTTTTTTTGTTTGTTTGTATAATTTTTTTTTATACTCTCCTATCAGACCTGTTCCCATTTAAAGTGTATTTCAGAAGTTTTGTTTTACCCGCATTTCTGTATGCTTCATGGGTTTGATTGGAAACTCTCTAACAGAAAAATGATGTAATTTCTCTTGTCTGCACCAATAACTCTTTTCTCCAGGTCAATTTCTCACTGTTTTGTGAATGTGCAAAAGCTCTCAGGTTTCAAAAAAACAAAAAAAAACCACAAAGACTTTGTTAATATTTTATGTTTAGACTCAGATTAAATAAAAAGTGAAGTGGAATTTGAGGTATTTTTAATCAATTAATATGTAAAATGTAAGAAGTGCACTATGAATTATTTCTTTATCCAATCAGACACATGACAGTAGGATAGCTTCAGACACAGAGACACAGGACAGCAGGAGATTTCCACAGCTCATTTAAAATAAGTTCATAGTTTTCTGGCATCTCTTGAATTTTGGATCCTGTTGCCAAGGGGAAAAAGACACCCAAACCTTAAGGACAAATGAGATTTAATCTTTGTTGTAACTTTCTGATCTTATTAATAATTCCAGCTTTCCTGTGTGAGCTTCAGTATTACTAACAGTTTACCTATTAAATTGCCATCTATCACTCCATTGAGGAATTAATGTTCATTTAGATGTGCTGCTTTATTTGTTGTTAAGTTTTTGAAACCTTTTAGGCATTACTTAAGCAATAGTATCACCTTCCTGTTCAACCTGTATATTCTCAATACAGTGCCAACAACTGCTGCACAGTTTCTTCACTGGGAGATGGGGTGAGTGCTGGTGTTATAAATACTTCATATCAGCCACTTGCATTTTAAATTCTCCACGGATCCCTGTTAGATGTGCAGTTCAGCCACACTTTTTGATGGCATGGCTAATACAAACCACCAGCCAGTGCTTGAGCAGTTGCACAGTGTGGGCTGGAACCACCATTAGTTGTAATAACCATTTAAAATGACGGAAAATGCCTGCCTACCTGCAGGTTCTGCGTTGTCTCTCTTTTCCTCAGTTGTGAGGCTGTTTGTGGAATTTTCAGAGACAATTTAGGAATACCAGCTGTAGCAACCAAGTCCCTCAAAGAAAGCAGAGCGAAAGGCTTTTTAAAAAAATTACTTAATTTGGAGTCCCTCTTGGTTATGAACCATGTCCATACGCTTGCCACAGAATCAGTAAGGGTCCAGGGTCTAAACAAATCAGTAAACCTGATTGGCATGGAGGTACTTGCTGGGGTGTGGGAGGAGAACAAGAGAGTGAGAGCAATCTGACAAAATGACTGCTCTTAGAGATTTCCATACCACATGCATAGGAGCTGCCTTATGTAAAAGCAAAGGAAAAAATGCCATCAGAAAGAAACACTGCTTTGTGGGCATCTTGCACACAAATACATCTGTGCGCACATCTGTGCTGGAATGCAGACATAGATACAGATCATTAACAACTATTTTCTGAAGGTGATCCAAAGTATTAATCACCTGAATTACTGTAGCAAAACCTGTCTTTTAACGAAACAAAAGTGAGATGTGAAAATAAAAGGTAACCTACTTTTAAATGTTTATAGAAGATAAAGGTTTAACCACAAGTCTTTCATCAAATGGAAGACAGTAGGAAAAAAAAGTTTAGAAAATGCCCTTTGGCTGCTCTTTACTGTGTGGTGAAACCTCACAGTATCTCACCTCATATACTATATGGGCCCTAAAGGCAGCTGGAAATGTTTAGAAATACGTCTATTTTGGTACATGGCTGCCTCTCTATCTGTTATATCCAGCAGTGTTTCAAGGAAGGGAGATATTTGCTTAAATGAAAAGCCCAGACCAAAGTGTGAGATGGTAAATGGTGCTCGAGGGTATACAGCAGTCTAAACGGTGCCCTCTGTTAAAAGAATCAGCCACCTGACTGCTCATTAGTTAGCAGTAAATAATGAGGAATAGCTTGAGGCAGGAGCTCAGAAGTGCAGATGTCCCAAAATATTCACCCAGTTTGTGGTGTCATGAGATCTGTAGTGTCGTAAGGTAAAATACACGTAATCCCTCTTCTGAGCGAAGTAAAGCATTTTACAGTCTTTGTGGAGTCTAGTAATTTTGTATAATCTTTTCAGTGAGGGTATCAGAAAAAGAAAAGCAAACTTCATGAGATAAGGCAATAGCTGCATAATTTCCCCCTTCCCTGTCATGTTACATGCCCAAAAGGCATTTAGCAATAGGTGGATACCCCCTGGAAATTGCCCCCACCTTCCTCTCAAAAGGCAGTAGGTGATGAACCTTGAATTAGACTAATAACAATTCTAAATTTCTCAGATGGTTCCTGTTGTTTTAATGGAAAGACCAGCACCCCAAACCAGAGTTACCCTGAAAGAGGGGGAGTCTGGGTTGGGACCGTGGACAGGGACAAGGCTATGGGAAAAGCCTAGTGACATTTAGCAGTGATGGTGCAATTGCAAAGCACTGTAGAGGTATAATAGGATTGAGTAGAAATTAATTTTAAAATTCATTTACAGTTTTAGAAAAGGTTGTGTATCTTTTCTGCTAAGTCATTTTTATACCTTAGAGACTCCTTCTATATTAGTTCCATAGCAAGTCTGGGGTTTTTTTGCTAAATTTTAGGTTGCTTTGGATTTTGGGTGCTGCCTAAGTTCAGAAGATATCTATTGTAAAGTTGTTATAAGCATTTAAGTCACAAAGAAGCTTCAGTCCCATTAAATTTTAAGGAAACTTAGGCTTCTAGGTACCTACATTTTCCCTTTTCTGGGCATTCCTTCTCCTTTGTTTCTGTTTTTGCCAGTTTGGTTACAGCTTCCCAGTGGTCTGAGGTCACAAGCGACAATCTTGGGAGGAAGATCAGAAGGAAGACTTAAGTCAAGGTCTGTCCTCCATACCTGGCTTGATGCAACACCCCTTGCACTGGTGAGTAGGTGATACCCCTTGTCTGCTCTCTTCTGGTTTCTCTCCATCTCCCTGACCCTTCAGCAGTGCATCAGAGTTGAGCCTCGGGCTTCAGTAGGTCTCACCTCCTCTTGTATCAGGTGTCATCTTATGTCATCCTCTCCCTACAGCTCACAGCATCACCTGCCTCAATGGTTCTTTGATGTGTCCAGCTTAATCTCATACCAGACAGCCTCTGCAAAGGTACCTGCATGGAAAGGTACTCCAGGCAGACTCAGATGCCACGGCTGTTACACGCTTTTCAGTCATTGCTGCTGTAATCACTGCCTGGGGAGGGACTGATTGAGGTCCCTGTTCTGTTCACAGTAAGTTTTTTACCTCCTCCCTGCCACAATCTGCCTCTACTTGTGGCCTATTTACTATGCTTTGCATGTTTGTTATCTGAGCTAAGATGCTGAGCTGAACCCCCCTCTCCCCTGCCTTCTTACCTTTCAGCACTGTGTCAAATCTTGTTTGCTGAGAACCTTAAATGTTTTTCCTCTGGTCTGAAAAATCAAACAAACACTACCTGGGATCTACCTAAATCCTATAACCAAGGGGTTTAAATTAGAAAGCGTTCAGTGTAGGGAGAACTTTAAAATGCAGGCCCAGACTGCAAGTCCAGGTTTGTTCTTTTGTTTCTGTATGCCTCTTATTGATCCCAGCACATATGCCAAAGGCAGAAGGGATGGTTGGAAACAGATGGGGAGCTGAGCACTAGTAAAAAGGCATGTGGAAAGGAGGATGGGTGCCACCGCTGACTGTGCTCTACCAGAAAGGGTTAAAGTCAGCTATGTCCTCCTGGTCTGTGCCAGGCTGGGGCCACCCTAATTCCTGATTTCTTCTCTCCTGCTGATAATGGGATACAATTTCCACCTTGGGTCCTGCATATGCTTTAAAGATTTTGTCTGCTCTGGGGGACTAAACTCAAAAGTAAAAGACATCTCCACCAAACAACCTCTGAGCCCAGGTTGCTGTGGGACTGCTCTGGGGACTTTAATCTGTAGAACAAATGATCTATCATTTTTTGTGACTGTTAGGCTTTCATATTTTCTGTTTCCGTCTCTGTCATGCATTTACACATATTGAAATTTAAAAAGAAAAAGCAAGTGGAAAGAGAAGCGGGAAATCCAACCTCAATAAACTCTCCATAAAATCCACAAATTAAGGGCAAGTACATCATGAAAGCATATTAGTCAGAGAGCTATAAATTCCAGCAAATTGATTGTCATATATAATCAAAAACATACTATAATATATAATAAGTAGAAATAAATACCGCAAACCAACCTCAGGCTGTAAATGTTTAAGATTAGTCCTTCATACCACATGTACCTGAGGTATAAATAAAGAAAGCAGGAAGTCTTTTAAAAAAAAAAAAAAAAAAGAAAAAAAAAGTTAATAAGGTGTCTGTCTTAAAAATGGGACTTGAAATTGAAATGAAAATGCAGTCCCTTCAGTTACATTTAAACATGGACTGCAAGTCACTGGGTGGCTTGAAGGATGCTCACATCAGAGATGAATTCTCATGCACCACTCAACAGTGAGCAGTCTCCCCTTCTTGAGCTGAACCCATAGAGAACCCTCTAGTGATGGTCCTCAGTGTGTCCTATTGCTCTGTGTGGAGGTGACAAATGCAGTGGGTGGCTGTGACTCAAGGTTTGCCTTGAGCAGGCAGCATGGCAATGCCTTAACTTGATTAGAAGTGGTTGAAGACCACCAGCTGGGACTGCAGGAGCTCTGCTGACTGCAGTACAGCTCCAGTCATGTCCCAGACCTGCCTGTGCTCCTTGGGTACCTGACCTGTTTTCACCCATAACAAGCTGCACACCTCCTGGGGCACCTCAGTTAAGGACAATCCCATTCACAATGCTGGGACACCTTCAGGAGTTACATCATGGTTTGTGATGCTCACTAGGACCTGCGAGATGCCACCAGAATGATGAGTTTCAGATCACTTGTCAAATTATGGTCTGTAGTATTTTAAAGCAAAATCCTTACCTTAACCTTCAGAGTTAGCATATGGACCTAGTAGACCAAAACCACCAAAAGCCTGCATGTAATATAACCATGTGCAATAGTTTCTACGTGTAATTTGAAATGATCTGACCAGGATTCCCAGTGTCCCAGAAACTGGCTAGAAGCCAGTTTCTTCTTTATAGAGTATATATTCAGTATTCAGCACCACTTGCCTAAGGTGCCTTCCTGCCTGAATTATTAATGCGGTATAGGCCTATGGTTTGCAGTATCATATATGGAGAATTTCTTTTCTTAAATACTGAGCAATATGCATCTAATCCTTCAGCAGGAAAGATGTTCCAAATTCAGCACTGTGCCTTCTGTTTGAAACCATCTAACCCAAAAAGAAATATGTGATAAGCACCCTACAGGTGGAGTAGTATCTGCATTATTAAGGACACAGTTATGTCCAATGGGAGAGACAATGACTGAAATCATACTGCGAAGACAATAGGGATCGTTGGCAGCAAGATAGGGCAACACGCTGAAGAAGCCAGCCCTAGTCCCACATGAAGGGCTCCCAGCCTGTCTTCCTGAATCCACACCAGGGACAATGCTGACTGGGAAGCAGAACTCCGCTGTCAGCTAGTGCTGTGAAATGGCTGGTGCAGGGCAAATGAACTCCCTTGAGTGGAGGCTGCTAAAAGGGAGTGCAGCCTCATCTGAGCGGGCTGTGGGCACCGACTATACCACGTTCCCAAACACTTACCTGAAATGTTAGGCACTTCTCATCATGTGGAGCCTGAATTGTACCATTCTGGCAGTAACTGTTGCCAAAGCCCTTCAGGTGAAGATAGACTTGAGAAGAGTCCCAAAGCTGCCTGAAACCTGATACTTCCTTCCTGGCGGGATTCGAGTCCCACTGTCAATAGCATGTCAGTGCAAAAGGGAAGCAGCAGTGTTTACAAAATTAACAAATGGACTTCAAGTTAAACACTGGGCAATTTGTGAGGCAGGTTTTTTTCTGCAAGCATTGACCAGTCTCGTGAGATTGCTTGCAGGTGAATGTTCTGTTATTCTTTCTGGACTGACTTATTCTAACATCATGTCATTTTTAATTGCTTTTCTTGAGAAAATATGCTTGCAACTTCATCCTGTTAGCCTCCTTAGAGTGCTCTTGATGTTAACCTTTTCCCAAGGCTGCATTCACCATTCCTACATCACACATATAGTTTTACTGACTTCAAATTAATGACTGTGGTTGGGAATACAAAATTGTATTCTTTATATGGTATGTGCCCTATAGTACTAAGCTCTGGCATTGCATATAGTGCAAGACTAAATGGCACAGGCTTGTTTGTATTGTGCCCTGATCCTGTGAAGTCCTGCCCTGCTCACTTCCCCGGAACTGCAGACAGGAAGAAGTTCAGCGTGTGCTAAAGTCTCAGAACCAGGACTTAAAATTTTAAATCTTACAGAAAGAGGGAGAAGCTTTTCTCACAATATACTCTTGGAGAGATGCAAAGAGAAGGGAGCTTCCTACGTGCCAGCATGGGATCTGCCTGCCTTGCTTTGCTAGATCCTGATCCTCCAGCCACCACAAAAAGGGGAGATCTCAGTGTTCACACTCCAGATGCGTACGTCTCAGGGAGTTCCTGAGTGGGTGCAGAGCCTGGGCAGGCATGGGTTCCCTCTGCTTTATCATCACCACTAACCAGCTCATAAACCATGCGATATTTTTAGCAAACTCAGCTATAGTAGTGGGCTGAAAGTACATCGCTTGTTTCAAAAAGTAGCAAGCATAAAGCTGGAGGAGAGGGCAGGAAAGTATCCAGAACTGAAATGAAGGTTATCACCAAGCAAGACTCCTTGCAACAGTATCAAAATGGCTGTTTGCCAAAAAACAAAACAAAACAAAACAAAACCAAAAAACCAAAAAAAAAAGACAAAAAGGATTTGCTGCCAAAGTTTATGGGAAAGAAGCTACGCTAAAACATTATTTTGCTTATACAATGCTTATCTCTTTTTTCCTTTTAGTTTGCACCATTAAATGTAAAAAGCAGATCTATCAACATCTAATGTTTCTTCAAAACACCATGTAGTGTCTAGAAAACTGAACTGTCAGACATGCTTGTCATGTACACATATTTTGTTATTAAATGTGTTTGGGCATGAATTTTGGCAGGACTTCTTCACAACTCTCCTGAACTTTTCTTGACACCTTTTATGGCACGTAATACATCTGCAACTCAGGGCTTGGTAAGCCCTTAACTCTTTAATTATGAGCCTAGAAACTCCCTTTCTAATTATTGTCCTGTAAGCAACATGATCTAATTGTCATGCCAAAGCCCAGAAATTCATGCTGTAGGTGCTTTGCTTTGTTTGGCTGCCTTTTGCTAATTTTTCTGTTGCTTTTTTGCGGTGTCAGGAGAGCAGTGCGTGCACTGCATTCTTGTGTCGGCGGAATTCTGGAGCAGTTTGCAGTGGCTTGCTGGCTGACCTGACCGATGTCTCCCATTTGCCTCTGTTTCTTGCATGGCACAGCACTCAGCTCTCACACAGTGCATGCTGTTCGGACCAGGGTTAATCAAAGGACCAATTTCCTCCTGTAAAGGCTTAGGGCTTAGTATTGGTGATTGTGTAGTACCACGTACTGCCAGAAGACTCCTCCAAAGTGAGTGGGATTCACATAAGTACTGTAGGAAATGAAAGAACAAGACTCACAATGCCTATGTGTCTAACGCTACGTAAATCCCATTTTTTCCTACAGGGAAACTGAACTGGAACCTGGCTCAGTGTCTTGCCAAAGGCCACAGAGGATATCAGTGTTGGACAGTGAACAGGCCACATCAGTCCCAGTTCTGTAGCCTCGGTGTGATCACTTTGAAAACTTCATTTCTTTCTATTGGACTGATTTAAAAGAGAATAATGAAATAGGGAATTCTGCTCTTTTTCTTATGACTTGAGGGAGGAAGTCAGGAAGAAGTTTGACTGATGATTTAATTAATTTAATAAAAGAGGAATTACCTACAAAGTTGTTTTTTGAAATTTTGTTAAATATATATAAACTATAAATCATGAGTATATTTTATTAAATATTAAATTAGGAAACAAAGGTACAGCGATCTAAAAAACCCTAGAAAATACTTCCATCTTTCCAAAGTATGAGGAAGTCCTATGTACTCATGCTATGCTTATGATATAATTTTATATAAGCCTAAATATAAATAGGCAAGTATATTCTCAGGTTCTAAATAAAAAATGTGTACTTCATTGCTAAATATATTTCTGTTTCTTTTCATAGTCATTCAGCACTTATATATCAAGTTGATCATCTTACTAAAAAAGAGTTTCTGTCCTTCCTTAAATCTGGAGCTGCTAAAGCTGCCCCGTCAGGCAACAGCATCTTTCTGTAGCCTTTCAGAACATGTACAAATGGCACAAGGTGTTAAGAGATGCAGGCCACGAGGCCAAGAAGTGTAACGATGGATTTATTATGGAAAAGCGTATGCGCTTTTCTGAAATACTCACTGAACTTCAGGCTCCTCTTAAAGTCACTGTTTAAAGAACAGAGTTGAATACTGAAATAGTCCATGCAATCTCCAGAGAGGAACCCAAAGGACCCTTCTTGGATGACAAATTACAGAAAATTTCCAAATCAAGGTGTAAACTTTCTCTCTGGGTAAATAAGAATTGTCAAAACTGTCACTCTTCCCTAGGTTTATGCACTGAAAGAAAGAAAGCTTAAACTTCATCAAAATTCTAGACCAAAAAAAATTCAAACTTTTTCATTAGTTCATACTTGGATTTGAATTTAACAGTTTGGACTGATTTTTTGTAGCCATACTGGTTTTGCGATAGCAGCTTTCTTCTGGCTGTATTTTTCCAGGCTGATAGTTTTTGATAAAGCTTTCCGAGGTTCAAGATCAGCACCACCTGGAATCTTGTTTAAAAAAAGCAAAGTATTTTCCTACTTCTTCCCATGCAGCTGAGTAATGAGTTTCAGTTTGATGTCTTTGTGTTAAATGGCATTGCTTCAAATTCTGTGCATGTCAAACAGCAGAAAGCTAGGAGGGTTTGAAAGGTTATCACTGTTTCTCTTCGAATTCCTGTGTACTGAAACCCTTCGGAGATGGCTGCCTACTGCAAATCATTGTTTGACAGCTTCACTCAACTTCAAGACTTGTCAACTCAGGGGTCAATTTGACAGCTCTCAGGCAATAAAGTAAACAAGGGATTTGGAGCGTCAGAGAAGGAATGCTTAAAATCATTCCTAATATTTCTCCTATTCATAACATGTCACCAAGCCAGTGAAGCTATGAAGGCAGCAAGTCTCAGCTTCTTACACATCCCAGGTGGTGTTTGCAGGGTAAGGGAGAGCTTGGGGGAACCCTGGCAACAGGCTTCCACCAGGTATCATCCATATTGTTTCCCTTGGCAGTGCTCCTGAAGATAATGAAAACTCTTCCAGTGGACGGGTGTTTCGGATACTTTATGTACTAGTCTGAGTTTAAAGATTATTCGGTATGGGGGGAAACAGGGCCTCATTTAATTGTTGTTCCTTAAAAGAAAAAATGACCATGTTATAGGTTTTCTGTGCAATACAGTTAAGAGATACTTCTTTCACAGCATCCAGGAAACCTGCAGACACTTTGACTGTAAAAATGCTCAGATACAGAATCTGTAATGGTGCTGGAACCTGTTGAGGGTTGATGACTACATGGATGTCACCACGTACGCACTTATTTGTGGAATTACAACATATTAGCACATGAAGCAACATGTCTATTTTCTGAAACAGTCACTTTTTCAGTGTCCTGCCTTTGTGGAAATTATCTGAGACACCTTAAATAGCCTTTTTTTTTTTTTTTTGGAGAATGCTAAGCCTAGATTTTCATAATTTGACTCTGCTAATGCATTACCAATTGAATGATCAAAATTATTCGCAACTTTTAAGACTGTAACCTGGTCCTTTAAATATTTTCCATTTTAAGTTTCAGCATTTCTATCAAGGAATAATTTGATTCAAAACAGAGTATAGAAAATCTTACCTAATTTTTATACTAGTGTGACTGTTCCTTGCACATCTATTTTGAGAACTCCTGCTGCTAACACACCTAGAGGTGACCCCTTTGTTAACTGCATGGCATGTGCCTGACAATAAATTACCTGTTGTCATTAGTGAAAATGACTAATGGCCTGTTAGCTTTTTAGGATGTTATATAAAAGTAATTTTTCTCAAAGAACTATATTCCCTCTTGAGGTAATGCTTGACTTTTTTTTTTTTTAATAACTCCATTAACTGTTGCTCCTCAGTACTATTATAGGAGGTTTTCTAATTACAGTGGTTGCTGTGCAGTGGTTGCAGCTACATTATCTTTTGATTACTGTTCTAGTAAGGACACCTAACTGGACACCAGACTCACATGAATTTCTGTAGCTGTGTTTTCGGTGGATTTAATCTATTATGGACTACCTGAAATGTTTAGGGAAAATGTTAAACATCTTCATTTACAACTGTATTACAACTCCATTAATTTGTATTTTAAATTGAGCCCTGAACAAATGCACTTCAGCAGTCACTTGTGCTTGCTAAAAGATTAAAGACTCTGGACCATGTGAAGAAAGGGAATCTTTATAGGTTGCTAGCTAATGATTGTTTTCTTTATTGTTGGAGTCAGTGAATTGAATTGTAATGGACTAGACTGACTCCACACACGGAAATTACTAAGAACAGTATCATTTTTTTACAGATGAAAATTTCAGCCACTCTGAAAGTCAGCTATGCACTTCAAAATTCTGGGCTGCCAGAAATTATTTGAAACTCTGATAGGTCTTTCCTAGCATAATATTGCTTGTTTATATATGTGTCCTGTACTTTGAGTTAGCAGCTTAATAGTTGCTATAAATGTAGTTGATTTGTTGTCATACCTGGAGGTGCATGTAGCATCACGTAAAAGCAATGTGCACTGCCCATGACAGTATGAAATACTTGGTCAAGGACACACGTTAATTTCATTACTACCAACGTGCAAGTAAAAATTGATTAGAAAAGTAAAACTGCAGGTGTGTGTTCTTTTGCAGTGTTCCTAAAGCTTATCTAGCCGAGGCTGTATTCCCAGATTTGTCTCTGACAGACTCAGACACATCATAACTGCTCAGACTAAGCAGCAAAAGGGTAAAAGTAGGTTTCCACCACTAACACTGCCCTGCTAGACAGAGTGATGGGAGT
Source organism: Scytalopus superciliaris (assembly GCA_013400415.1). NCBI lineage: Eukaryota > Metazoa > Chordata > Aves > Passeriformes > Rhinocryptidae > Scytalopus > Scytalopus superciliaris. The sequence continues at coordinate 1,284,281 of VXBX01008007.1, forward strand.
TAATCACTGAAACACGAACAGACAGGACTAACTTGTTGTAATACGAAGCTATCAAATCACAGCTCTGTTAAACTCTTCAATGTTTTATCATGAACAGCTGTCAAACTTATAATTTCATGATTAATACATTGCAGAGTGATTTCCTCATGCTGTTGCCTGTAGCAATTTTTTTAATGGAAGTGGTCTTGGTCATATTTACTTAAAGTGAGCTATGATTCTGCATGTGCATGTGTATATATGTGTGTAAAAACACAGAAAGGAGGAAATAATTCTCAGATCTAGCTCCATGCATGGAAGGAGACTGCCCCATATGTCCTGCCTTTCATCATGCCCCTTGGATGGCAAAGAAGTAGGGCCGTGAGGGCTGTTAGAAATCTGTGTTAATCTACATAAGTGCAATTCCTTTCCTCCCCATGATAGCATCTGTGAATAGCCACTAGAAATGGCTATGACATCATCTATTCCTATAGAAAAACAGAATGAAAAAGAGTTATTGTTGATTTGTACATAGCCAAATTTGGGGATGAGAGAATTTAATTATTGCGAAGTCTCTCTCATAGTGTTTCCACGTTGAGGAAACGTGTGGGTCTTCTACTTTGCAAGGGTACACCTGGGGCTGCCCATGAAGTGTTACAAAAGTCATGTTGCACCCGAACCAAACTAGGTGAAATAAGATGGTCATTAAATTACTTACAATTTTGGCCACCAACAAACTTGTAGGCTGTGTCTGAGAAGCCCTCCCTGTCCCTCCTGGGGTGGGCTGGGAGCCAGCGACTCAAGGGATGTGGAAAGTACCTGGACATTTCATTTGAACTGAAATTAATTCCCTCAAAACCCAAGGCTAAACAACAGGTATTACAGGCTGTAATAACCACTGAAGCCCTCTTTGCCATGGTGGATTCCTGCCAGGACAGGATTTCCATCTTTTGGGAGATATTTCATGTCAGCCTGTGGTCTGGGACTCTTTGGACTCGTTGGTATATGGATTTGCTTGTTTAAGACTGTTAGTGTTTGCTTTAAGTTTTTAAGAAATAAAATAGCAATAATTGTTAAAATCCTTGAAGAAAAGAAAACTACTGCTGGAGTCTGGCTCTTTTGGATTTTCTGAAAAAGTTTCTGAGGAGGGCACCTTCATGACAATATAATTAAGCAATGAGACAAGACAGCTAGTCATTTTAGGGTTATTATTGTATGCCTAAGGTGGCATTGCAGGCATGAGGCTGAAGGGTGAGTAGCTTTAATCACCTATTAAGTGCAATAATCCCTTTGATATGCACTGTCTGGAGAGACTTACCAAAAAAGGAATTTATGAACAATATTAAGACGAACAGACAAACTGGTGAATGCATTAGGTGTGAATGTTAACGTGGTTATAACATCACTGACAGACACTCAGAAAGTCTATTTGTGTCAAGTTTTCATCATTAAAGACACCCCGAAGGAAAGATTTTTAATAAGAAGCAAAATATTGCAGGCACTTCTTTGGTGTTTTCACTTTTTTCCTTCTTAAGTATTTGTCTTATATAGTTTAACCATAGATTATATGGACATGAAAGTGAATAAGCTCATCTCTGCATTACAGATGGATAAAAATGCAGATGGTATGTGATGATACAGTGCCTGTCTATAGCAGGAGAGTCTTACCGTAAACCCCAGTATCTGGTGATTCACAACCCTAGCTCATTTCGGTGCTCTTGCCTGGCACTCTGCTCTCAAGGAACACGGTTCTTCCACAGGAGAGAGCTCCTTCACACAGTCTGTGAAGATTGGTGGTGTGGTTTCCACATCTGTTTCTGCTAGTAGAGCTGGGAATTGAACCGTTGTCCTCAATGGTGATGCTGAGGTAGATGCCAAATGGCTAAGGTACTTCATCAACCTAGTAAAATATTTTAATTGCTTTTAAAGGAAGGACATAAAACATGGATATTTTCACATGAAATGGGTTATGGAAAGACATAATTTTATAAAAAAACATAATTGTGTGAGTTTTTTAAATGCAAAGTTTTGTGTTAATGTGCCACTAAGTGGAGAAATCTGGTGCCAACATAAATGTTGGTTCATCATATTTACAGGTCTGAAAATGCTTGCTTTTCCTTGGCCTACTTTATGTATATTAATATATTAAAATAATCATCAAAATGTAAATATGAGAGTTGAAAATATCTTCTGCATCTCAAAAATTAATTGCTCTATACCATACAGAAAAGAGTATTTTGCCAAACTGGCCCTTGTTTGAACTCAGGTTTGCATATTTTGTGCTGTAGATAAAAAGCTTTGCCCTTTATTTAAGTCAGTTTTGAGTGTGTAATTATCATGCTCCAATTTCCATTTGAACAATCAGGGTTCTCCTGTCAGTCCTGTTTGAGTACTCATGGGCTGAACAATTAGAAACTTCCTGTTGTGGGTGCATGGGGGGGTTGTGCGGATTTTGTTTTGTAAAAGAAGAGGGATAAAAAATGTAAACCTGAAATGAAAATTGATGAAAATTGGACTTGTGTTTTGTTTTGCCTTTCAAGAAAATTTATGGAAATGCAGCATAGCAGAGCTGTTGTCCTCTTTCCCTTCAAAGGAAAAAAAAAAACATTAGTACTAAACACAACCTATTCTTTTAACAACATTTGACAAATTAGACTTTAAAAATTCAACACAATTCCTTTCAAGAACGGGTTAAAAAGAAATCCACAAAAGTTTCCCTAGGGACAGGATAGTCTAGTTTTGAAGAAAAGTCATTGTTATGCTAGTAATAGGATATGCCTTAAGCTTGTTTTTAAGTAATTTTCTTTACTGCAGGTTGAGAAAGTTTCTCTCCATCGCGTTCCATGCAGTTGTTCTGGAAAGGAAAAGCAAAGCTGAGCAAGGCTTTGCAACTGAAAAACCCCCTCTTCCTGTAAAGGCAAGACCCTGCCAAAATAAATAGGGACATCAGCAACTTGTACAGACAGTATATTCTTTTAAGCACATGTGTATGTATTATATATAATATGAATATACATATATAATGTGTATGTATCTGTGTGTATATACATGAATTTGCATATGTATCAATACTTTCAAGTATATAGGTTCTGGAGCCTGTATTGATCAGTGCAAGCTTTCCTAGAAACTGAGATCTCAGCACAGCCCAGACAAGTTCATCTTGTAGAATCCTGAGATGGAGGTTAATGTGCTGGGATGCAAAAGCTAATTTCTTAATCATGATTGAGTTACCACAAGCAACACAAGCTCTTGATGCCTGAAACAGCCAGATGAAAATGGCATGGTCTGGTGATTAGAAGGTTTGAGTAGGAAATAATACTTTTCTTGTCACTGGGCTGCGCTGGCAGAACGAGTGCAGCAGCTGGAACACATATGCAGAGTGTTTACTGGATCGACTCTTACACTTTCAGACAGAAGGAAATCCTGTGCAGGATTGGAAAGCGCAGAGAGCTGTCACCAGGGAATAGGCTGTCTGTGTGTCTCCATGAAATAAAAGCTGTGTGGACCACAGACCCTGCAGTGGGCACTTCCTGCCCCCTTCACTGCAGCAGCTCAAGATTGCTTTTTCCATCTGCCTAGTTTTGGTTTTTTTTTTAATTTTGCTGGAAGATATCAAACTACTGGTATTATCAGCAGAAATGCTGATGAAGCTCAGGATTTACTTTGTATCAAACTTCAAAGATCTGTTTAAGGGCAGTTTTTTTGTTGGCTTTCGTTGTTGTTTGGCAAAAGGAGAACCTACAAATTTTGCCATCTCTCAAGTTGCATAGTTCGATCTTTCTAGGCTAATAAGACATCTGATATTACTTGAGGTGGTTTTTTTGGTTTTTTTTTTTTTTTTTTCAAATCTGAGTAGGATTCTAACCATTAAATGAACACTTTTGAAGCAGTAGCACCTAAGGGCTGCTAACACAGGGAATATTTTATTGTTTGCTGATCTTATAGCAATGACCAGTATCTGATAATGAATAAGAAAACATATTAATCATCCTAATAATTTTAAATATCTTAATTTAATGATGTGTTTATGTAACAGATTTGTGGGAGGGATTTCAAATATAATCACCATCAATCTGACTACAGCCAAAATAAATTTTATGAAAAGTAAAACAAACTGTTACACAGACAAAGTAGGCCTTCAGGGGCTCACACAATAATCTGTGTTTTCTTATTTAGCTGTGTATAATATTTCTGTTCATTTCTTGTCCAGATAGAATCTCAGTATACATAACATTTCTGTTAAAGCTAAGAAGAGTCAACATATGCCACTACCCAAAGGGAAGGAAAGAAAAAATGAGAGACAGAAATGCATACTTAAAATTCTTCTTTCAAATGAACAAGCTCTGCCCACATAACTGTGTCAGATATGGTGCAATTGTAAAGGTGAGCATTAAACACAAAAGCTTTCATTTGAAGGTGGTGGCTTTTCACAGAAATACGTGGCAATGTTGGGGTGTATGTTCTGGAAATCCTAGATGCTGCTGTCACCACTAATAAAATTATTGAATTGTTCAAACTTTTGGTGAAGTTCCTGTATATGTTCTCTTTTCTACTGAACAGAAATGTCAAATTTAATCAGATGAAAGAGAGAGGTGGGGGCCCAGTTTCGGAAGCAGAGCAGCAGTGCTGATTCAGGAGCAAAGTGGCTGCAGCCCCAGCCCACACCATCTGCTCTGGCCTGGGCTCGGTGACGCGCAGCGAATGGGGGAAGCCGTGCTGGTGTCTGGGTGATGGTGACCCACATTGGAAATGCTGCTTTGGGCCGAGGTGCTGAGAGCTACTGAGCACAGCTCAGCTGACTCCCAGTGGATGTGCTCCCTTAGTTGGTATCATTGACAAGGAAAGGCTTCCATTCCTGTTTGCACTTTCTGGTAAAAATGCACCAGTAATTTTTAATTGTTTTCTTAACACTGCTCTGCAAATGTGTTTTAAGTACATTTTTTCCTGATAAAGGGCCTTTGGGTTGAGCTGAAAGCATGTCACCATCTTTCATTCACAAGTTAAAATGCATTACATACAGCTGCCAAAAAAAATCTGCTTTTGCATCCTTGTCCAGCTTCCCTGCTCTCATTATTGGTTTCCAGTCAGTATAATGAGAGTACGTGGTTGTCATTCAAACAGATGAAAACCTTTGGCATCAAACAGATATCAAGTGGTCCCTGTTTTTTAAAGGAAATATAGCCTTTTCTACTATTGCATGATTTCTTGATCAGATAAATCCCATCTTGTGTTAACGTTTAAATTAAATGCACTGCATTCTGACCCAACAATAACAAAATCAAACCCACTCGTTGCCAAGTATCATAAGCTCTTAAAATACATTCAGACAGTGTGATGATATTAGTAGGAAAGCAGATATCAGGTTTTGTCCGACAAAGCAAACCACACAATGGAACATGAGAAGTACTCTGCTTACTGACTTTGGGATAAAATGGAAGACAGGAGCCCTATCAAAAATTATACTAATAATCTAATACTGTACATTTATATGGAGCCTTGGCCTGGAATATCTCAAAGATGCTTCACAGAGAAAGACATTTTAATCTTATCTCTCCATCTAGGTGACTGAGGTAAAGAGGTTAAGCTATTTGGACTCAGATTTCAGAAAAAGCATTTTTCAAGGTGTGTCTTGGCAAAGGCTCTATAAGAAACTGGGTTGTAATGCAGAAAAAAATACAACAGTAGATGGGGTAATCACTAAACTTCACCAGAATTTGGTAAGACAGTGGGAAAAGCTTCACTGTGTGATTGCCTATGATTCGAACTCTCCTGATAAGCATCTCTACTAGCTACATTTAAGGATTATGAGGTACTCAGATGGACTTTCGGTCTTGCCTACCATGGCTCCTGGTGGCAGAGCTGGGAATAAAGCTTGGCTTGCGCTTTTCTTTCTTCAAGCCTGTAGTCATCTTTTACATTTATCCACAATACATATTCTGTTGACATATTGATAATTCATTTTTTTCAAAGATAGTGAGAAAATTGTTCAGACATTATAATACAATTGATAGGAGGGCTGAATTCGATGGCTTAGATGTTACTATCCTTGTATATATATCATACCTGCTCTGAGAGGGAAGATAACTGAGTTCTATGTTTTAACCAAAAGAATGAACTGTGGAAACAAACTCATTCGATCTCTCACAGTTGCACTGTGATTTCCACCAACAGAGTTCAGCTGCATCAGCTGTTTCTCTGGCCACTCGCCTTGGAGAGTGCTCTGTACCTGAGGAGGCATGTGGTTCTTTCCAGATCTCAGTAAGAAAGACACATCTACAAATAACATAATGAAATTGCTTCGGTAATAGTAAGATAAGAATAGGAAGAGGAATATAGACAGCAAGTAAATCTTACATCTCTTCCGATGGTACTGCCACTTACACTGTCACAGCAGTCCCTCCTGCCAGCATAAGGGTTATTACTAGGTCTAATATGTCTGGCATGGCTTTCCCAAGATCACCAACTGCCCAAGGACAGTATCTTCTGCAAGACTCTCAAAACAGAAGGAAAATTCCTGACTATAAAACTCAAAAGCAGTTTCTCATTGATGCTGTGGGTTTTGATTTTCTTCTTTTTACCTGATAATGTTCATAGTAATTTGCAAAGTCATCTTCATTGACACGGGGAATACACTCTGATGCTGATTTTGGTCTTGGGCAGATAGTGTTCTTTCCTTTTTTAAAAAACCTGTTGTAATACCAGACCTCAGCTTATTTCCAGAGAACTTTCTAATGGAAGGCAAACCAATCTTGACTTTTGTGTTAAATTTGTAAGGTTATGCAATACACATATATTGAGGACATTGTAACTGTCTGCTTTCTTCAGCCTTTGTTGTAGGCTTAATGATAATAATTATTTTACAACACAACTTACCAAAAAAAAAAAAAAAAAGAATCTTGAGTAATAGGTCTTGACCCAGACTCATGGAAATAATGGAAGAATCACAGAGAGCTTAAATACCAAGGAATGGCTGGTTCAGCTTTGGTAGTGTGAAGGAGATTGGTAAAGAGAGTCAGCTAATTTGTATACTAGAAAGCCATCTAGTACAGGAGGTTAATTCATTACTGAGGAGCTAAGGAATTCTTTGTGCAGAAGCCACTATCTTTCTCAAAGAGCTTAATCTCATTTGTTTGATGTCTTCCATGCTTTATCAAGATGTTGTCTTCAACTGTTTTGATGAACAGCTACAGAAAGAGTGCTCCTGAAAGTGGCTAGGATTCAGTCAAGACAATAAAACCTGTATACCCAAATATTTACCATGGAAACAGTCTCTAGAACAAATTTTAGTCTTGGTATAACTGCACCTGTGACCCGATTAAGGAAATCAAAATCTTTGGCAGAAATTTGTCTTTGTGCCTTGTTTGAGTTGTTTCTGTTAATGGGCTTAAGTGCTGCTGCTGCTATTATGTAAACAGGAATTAAAGCACAGGTTGTACAAATACGTTGCATTTAAAAAATTTCTTTCCTTAAGCTACTCCCTTTCTTGTCCAGTCTGGTTAACCCTTAGTTTATGAATAGATTTTTATTGAATTTATCAGTCTTTCTTTTTCTGATATGCAAAGTGGTGAGATTTACTTGTTTTTTTCATAAGCTGAGCAAAGTTTTGATGCTTGTTGAATAGTCTTTGAGGCAGGTCATTTGTATGTGAGAACGGAATTGGAGTTCTCCATTTATAGACTGTTATGAATGGCTATAACCAATGTTAGTAAAATTTGAGATGAGTCAATCTGAGATCTTTGGAAAAATAGTTTGCAAGTAGATCAGCAACTGAGAAACCTGTATTGAGAACTGTAAGTGAATGAAACAAGCATTTGAAGTTCAAACCCCAGGAAAATAGAACAAAAAGATTTGACTTCTCAGATCCTTTCTGATGGGGGGGAGACACTGATGACTCAAGGAGAATAAAATTTGCATTTTTCAGAGTTGTATTTAAAAAATCTCTAGGGTATACAAACTCATTGCTTAGCTGTGTGGTTACCAAAACAACTGCTGCATTCACATTCCAAGCACCATATAAGCTTCGGCTAATATCCTTCATTCCTATGCTGTTTTCAGAGCCATCCTGTGAGTTATAGGAAAACATTTACCTTATCAAACGAGTTTTAGTGTTGATAAAAACTTTCATTGAGAGATGAAACTTTTGAAGGATCACAGTGGAAGGCTCTGCCTGAAGGAAATCCAGCATTTTTTCTGGATCATAACTAGAGTTTGTTTCAAGTATCCACAAGGTTGGTAAAAGAAAATGGGAATAGGAATACACAGCAGTAATTAACAGGTGAGAGAGAAACTGTGATACTTACTATTGTTGAGCTGAGATACAGGTTAAGAAGTAGACTTTTGCATGTTTACTTTGGAATAATCATGTACTTTAAGTGACTAAACAAGTAAGGACAAAATTGTGTAAGGGAAGCTGTAAATATCTAAATAGAAAACAATTCTATGCAGTGAATGATACACTAATCAATATGAAGTTTCAGTTTTGATACTAGAATTAATGATCTCTGCATTTTCTTCTTGGCAGATATTTAAGGCCTGCCAAATAATGAAATGGCAAAAGTAATTTCCTTTTTATCAGCTCAGTTACATTTTTTTAGCCATTTACAATATCCAGCTTATTTTGGTGGAAATACTAGTAGTTCTTTCATTAAATTTATAAGAAAAAAAATGCAGAACACTTTTTCTAGGCATGATTTTTGATGTATGGTTCCAGATGTAAGGAAGCTGTATTGTATGTTCTGAGGTTTTCCTATTGAGCATTTCTGAAATTTCAGAAATGAACACTAAGTAGGTCTAAAAGATACAGTATGGGGTGCATGAGAGATGTTTTTGACACAATAGGGTCAGAGAAGTTAAAGACACGTTCTTTGTTGGCAATTTTGGCAGAAATACTGAAACACAATGTGGGAACTGCAAACCTTATGACATTCGGTAAAATGTGAAAGGTTTCATGTCTGTAATATGACTTGATGTCATGTATATGAGTTGGTAGCTTTTGCACAATATATAATGAATCTCACTTTCTTGTCTGAAGTTTGAAAATATTTTCCCAATTTAAATAACTCATGCTTGAAGTGGAGTGTGAATTTAAAACTCCCTATTGTCCAAGTGCAAAAAAGCCCATTTAATGATGTTGCAAACAATAATTCTCTATTCTTACCTTAGCGGGTCCTTATAAAATTGTAAACCATTTTGAGAAACCTTTGTTATTTAAATGAAGGATGTATAAAGAGAGGCTTATATAAAAGCAGGGAACCAATTTCCCAGCTGTGTCACTAGAACCTGAAGTTCTGCTACAGTTTCCCATTACTTTGCTGGGTCTTTTATTTGCTGCTCTTGTGTGGGCAGCAATAAATATAACACAATTAGACTTCACTGCTTTTGTTAGCTGAGTTCCCCTGGCTTCCACTGTTGGAATGTAACATTGTGCCTTGGAAGGCAGCACCGACATTTCAGAGCCATTTCAGAAAAAAGTCTGTAAACCTTTTCTTTGTAATTGTGTTCATACTGCATTCTACTATATTTGCCCTTAGGGAAGTGGGAAGCTCCAATACACTGAGTACATTGTACTGGACATGCCCATTTGACTGGGAGAGGGACTGTCTGCCTGGCAGTAGGGCAGGAACCTAAACAGACGAGACAGTGAAGGCACTTAAAACCAGCTGTACTGGATCTGACCAGTCTTGTGTTCTGAATAAAGCAAATCCAGAGAAAATTCACCTCTGATATATACTGTAGGATATATACCTCTGATATGTGCTGTAGGAACATTACAGCAAAGCCTAATCTGCAACTTTGTCAGAAGAGAGGTCATTAGTGCCACAAAGCTGACTGGAGCACCTGACATATGATGAGAGGCAGAGGGAGCTGGAACTGTTCAGCCTGGAGAAGGCTCAGGGGCTCTGATCAGTGTGTGTGGGGGGGGAAGTAAAGAAGGTGAAACCAGACTTTTCTCAGCAGTGTCCAGTGAGGAAAAGAAGCAATGGGCACAAGTGGAAAAGCCGTTTAAGCATAAGAAAACACTCTTGCACTGTGATGGTGGTTGAACAATGGTATGGGTCACCCAGAGACGCTGTGGTGTCTTCATCCTTGGCAACATTCAAAACTCAGCTGGCTGCAGCCCTCTGCTGACCCTGTTTTGAGCAGGGGCCTGGACTAGATGAATTCTAAAGGTGCCTTCCCACCTCATGTAGCCCAGGAAAGCTACATGTAGATGTGCCAGGAATTTGAGCATCTGCTAATCTGGGAGACACAAATGCCTGCAGTTCTTATCAATCTTTTTCTGCTCTTCTTTCTGGTGCTTCCAGACACAGAACTTACCTCTTCATTTTCCATTCACACAGCCTTAGCACTTCTGTTATAGATTTACAAACCCCAGCAGTCTTTATTCGACTTCCTAACTAAGGTCTGTAGCCATGGGTTTAATAACCTGTGGTGAACTGCTATTTTCTCATATTGATCTGTCAAATTGGTTTTTTGAAAATATTTATAGTTGGGGGCTTCTTCCTTCCACAACACTGGATGATAATAAATCCTAAATAAATAAATAAATAAATTCCTCTTTTTATTTGCTTTACAGCTACTGTCTGGACATTTGTTTTGGCATCCCCTAGGTCTTGTGTGAGGAGAAATAACAAGTAATGGACCTGCATTAACCTTTTTATTCCAATCATGGTTTGAAGACTCTAGCATATCTTCCATCAATCATTTATTTTCTAAACTGAGTAAGCACAGTCCATTTCCTCTCTTCTCTTCCAGAAGCCACTCCATACTGCTGAACATCCTTCTTGCTTTTCTCTGTCCTTTTCCTGTTCTACCACATGGATTTTCAGATGTAGGAACGAAAGGTGTGCACAGCACAGGTGGGCTGAGGTGCTGACCCATGGCATAATATTGTGTTGCTGCTTTGTTCTCTATTCATTTCCTAATAACTGATAAGATTCCATTTTCTTCACATGCCTTTACTGAGCACCCCTGTCTGAGGGGCCAATACAAAAAACCAGAGGTTCTCCATCTCTCTGATCATCTTCATGGCCTTCGTCTGTGCTTGTTCCAACAAGTCAATGCCTTTCTTGTGCTGAGGGCCCCAGAGATGAATGCAGTACTCTGAGTTGGGTCTCACAAGAGCCAAGCAGAGGAGACAAATCACCTCCCTTGACCTGCTGGGCTCACCTCTTTTGATGCAGCTCTGGACACAGTTGGCTTTCTGGGCTGCAAATGCAAATTGCCAGGTCATGTTGAGCTTCTCATCCACAAACACCTGCAAGTCCTTCTCCCAAGGACTAGTCTAGATCCATTCTCTGCCCAGCTTGTACTTGTGATTGGGATTGCCCTGACTCAGGTGCAGGACATTGCCCTTGATGTTGTTGAACTTTATCTCTCAAGCCTGTCAAGGAGCCACTGGATGACATCCATTCTCTCCAGCATGTCAACTGCACTACACAACTAAGTGTTACCAGCAAACTTGCTGAGAGTGCACTCAGTCCCACTGTACAATATCACCATTATTGTCCCAATACGAGCCCCAGAGGAACACCAGTAGTCACTGCTTTCCATTTGGACATTGAGCCATCGACCACAGCTCTTTGAGTGTGATCATCATCGTTATAGGTAAGACAGATCTTTCTTTCTTTTCTTTCTTTCTTTCATAGATCTGTGCTGCATTGCATCCCTGTGCCGAGGGGGCCTAAACTGACCTTCCAGATTAACCCTAGATATATATGCTACTGGTTGCCAGGATCCCAGATTGTTCCAAGGTGGTCTTCCTGATTTATACTTTTCTAAGTTGCTCATATGCCTACTCTGAAAAGCAATGTCATGTTTACCATCTTCCCTAGGTATTCAGGCTGTAAGTTATACCAGCTAGTTGTTTGAGAATTTCATATTTGAATTTCCTTAGGACTCCTGAGCAAATGTCACCTGCTCTGGCCAATTTTTTATTGTTTTAGTGACTTATTCTAAGACTTTTGCTCCTGACTTTTCAATTTGAGACAGCTCTTCCAGCCCCTTCTGCTGAAAAGAAAGAATCTAAGTTTCTTGATAATGAATCACAGAGAAGTAGCTTTCTTTGCTTAATTGTATCTTCTGCAAATGCTCCTATTAGACTGTGATCATCTATCAGCCCTCAAGGCTCTCTGGCAGGCTTTCTGCTTGTGATGTTTTAGAAATAGATTTTTATGGTTAGCTTTTTACTTTCAAAAGTACTTCCTCAAAGTCACTTTTGTCTTTTCTTACTCTGGTTTTACTTTTGACATTCCTTAATTTAACTGTTTTGTGGTTTTCTCCACTGTGTATGAACTGCATGTTCTGAAGCATGCCTTCTTATTTCTGTCCTTCCTCTTTACTCTGCTGCTTAGCTCTACTATATTTTGATCCTACTTTCTTCAAAGTGTCCAGTCAGCCATGTGTTTTTACAAAGTTGCCTGAAAACAACTTTGCACCACTTGTGAATAATTTTTGTTGGTTCTTTTTGTCTAACCTCCCCATTACTTGTTCCTGAGTGAGGTTTTCAGGTTTGACAATTTGAAGTCATCCAAGGAGATAGATTGTGAGTACATCATGATCAAAATTTTCGAAGGTAATATTTTGAATGTCTGCTGGGTTCAGAAATTAATCAACCAACAGTTCCATTTTTTGGAAGTTCTCTGACCAGTTGCTTCAAGAACGCAGTTACTGCAGGAAACAGCAGTTGTCTTTGCATTTGAGACCACCAAACTGTCTCGTTCCTTCATGTTTTCTGTCCCTGCAGTGGCTCTGATCCCACTCAGCATATCTCCTCTGACAGGTTGATATTGTTGTCATACTGTCTTTTCCCAAGTACCAACATATTCTAAACCCCTTGCTGTCAATGTTTAAACTCAAATATCCTAAGTCAGTCTTTGCACACTGTTAGACTTTTGGCATTTGTATGGAAATAAGTATTTACTTGTGGTCTTCCTGTCTATTTCAGTGTGCACTGCAGAAATGGGACTTTATTTTTGAGATGCTACTGAAAAGTCATTTCTTCCTATCAGAATTTTATTGATATCTGATCTAAATTATGTTTTTTCAAAGGATAAGAGAGTTCTTACTACTTTCCCAGGAGAGGATGAGTCATTCCAATCTTTGTGCTCTTTCCACAGTCTTTCATTTTAAAACTCCCCTGACACTTTTCTAACTTTGAGTGCCTATAATGTGATTTTTTTTTTTAATGTAGACAAGAGATTCTCTTTCCTCTGTAGGCCTAATTCAAAAGTGTCCTTGGTTACTAATTAAACCTCTTTCCTAATTAGTCCCTCTTCCCTGATCAGAGGGGAAAAAAAGAAAGAGCAGTTAAACAAAGTGCTAATTTATAGGGCACTTGAACAATTAGGGTTGTCTAGGTTAATGCGCATTTTCCGCTAAACAAATATCTGTTGCAACAGTGGAGTGAAATCTGGTCTCTCCTCCAGTGGAAAAGGTTGTACTAGAGCTCAAAGTAGGGCTATCAGCCTGAGTTAGTTGCTTACAGCACAACTGGTTTGTTCAGAGATATCTCTGTTATCTCCACAAGACATGCACTGGTTTATGTAATCACACCATGAATTTCCTATAGGGTTACATGAGTAAAGGCAGATATCCAAAATGAGGTTCACAACCAACAGTGGCTCTATGAGTACTCTCCAAGCAGGAAGTAATTAAAGTCCAACAATAGGAAATACAGAGAAGATAATGAGGGTGGGAGATATGTTACTCAGTAGGTAAAATATATTTAACTCAAAGCTGGTAGATGATGCCTCTGTGGGACCAGGATTCAAAATTCAGAAAATTCCTCTAGGGTCTGTTACACAAGATGATCATTTGAATGTCTTAGATGTAGCAAAAGCACTTGACATGAGATCAAGAATGTAGAAATTGAATGGTCATTTCAATTATATATACATTTGCAGGATATCCCAAAGGCTTACATAATAAATTATTCTTACACAGCACTGGTAGAATTTCATACATGTACTGACCTCTTTTTAATATTGATTAACATCCTAAGTAATGATAAATTTGACTGTCAGCAAAGGTGAATCTGGAAATAGGAATTTTCAGAGAAAGCACCCCAGGCCCATGAATGAAGACAGAACTAGGTACCCCTTTTTTATTATTTATGTAAGTACCAATTCATATTGCAGTCAGTGTAGACGTGAAAAATTTGGCCTATTCTTTCCAACTCTGAAGTATCTAAATCAATTTTGCATTAATAGAAAAGATTCAGAATTATGTATGAAAGCTATCTACAAAATTTTGATCCATTTGAAACTGTTTGTGATGACAAAAGACGCTTTTCTGGCTGAAAATATAACTGTGCGTCTTCACCACTGGTACTCCTCCTGCTTCCTTAAACTTGGTCTCTCACCGACTGTTGCAATAACTAATGAAGGCTGAACAAGATGAAAATATTCGGGAATATAATTCATTATTCTAGGGCTTGTATGCTCAGTAAATGTCCAAAACCATCTGCAAAATATTTTTGGAGGGAATGAGCAAAATGTCACTGAATGTTGCAGCGAAGGAGAAAATGAGAGTTCATTTCCAGGCTCAACCTGGCTTGCTGCTTCCTTGTAATAAGAGACCATTTCAACACAGGCAGCTTATAAATAAAGTCTTCTCATTCAGTGTGGAAAATATTGCACACGTTGTGTAATGTATATGTTGAATAAAAAAGTCCCCCTTGTTGGATTGGCAGCTTGAGACTGCTCCATTAGCTCAACAGCAGAGTTGTGGGCCCCTTGGCCCCATCCCATCAACCCTAGCTTGGCTTGGGAAGTTAATTTTGAATTTGGCATGTGCGCAAATTTATTTAAGGCAATGTTTGTTAGGTTCTAGCTGGTGGATGGAAAATATTGTATTTGATGCCCAAATTGCGACCTTCTGCATGGAACTCCAGAAATGACTAAGAATAGGAGAAAATATAAAGCATAGACATAGATGTATGTGCTTCAGCAGTTTCAGCTACCGTGGCTTCAGCCAGCTAAAACACTCTGCAACAGAGCCCAAAAGGTAAAATCCTGGTCCTACAAGTTCCTGTATGACTGGGCCCTAAAATTCCTGATCAGCAAAAGCACTTTGTACTGAATTTAGTAAACAAAAGGGGTTAACAGAGTAAGATTTTGCGGGATCTAAGTTGTCCCAAATTAATTTCTATTTCCCCTTCAGTCAGAGTTGGCTGTCAGGTACTTTCAAGGACTTTTCTTTAAGCATGTGCAATTTTCTCTTCCCTTTTATTAAAAAGAAATTGACTGTGTTTCTGCACTACTAGCTCTATCTACCCCTCAGCAATTTTGCCCTCTTGCTTAGCTCTTTATTTTGTAGATGACTAATATTGTCTCTCCTCATCTTTCTCACCCTCTTCTTGCTTCCAGCTCTCATAAACAGTGTCATTGCCTCGGTTTCTGTGTCCCATATAGCCTTTGACCAGACTAACAGTGTTACAGAACCACGATGCCATTGCTGGGGAAGCGAAGGAACTTTAATAACAAGATCTTTTTTATGAGAGAAGGTAATCTTTCTGGGAAAGAACAAATAAACTTGCTCTTTGTTTTGAAATTTCTTCTGTTTATTTTCAGCTAAACCCCATATTTTTCCCATATTGTTAATGTTTTCAGGTGCCTTTCTTATTTTTTATGGTTGCTATGACCTTAACATTCATCAAAGGTGAATAGCTAAAATTGATTTGGCTTAGACATACCAGTGGAATGAGTCATGTCAGTAAACTTGTTCAACCATTTACTGAAGTCTGGAGCCTCATATGCAGTATACATATGCTTAAAAGGAGCCTTGCTTAATGGCTGGCCTAACAAAGACATTATTTGGGGTCCCTCTCCACTTGTGACTTATTCTTGCTACCACTGAGCACTTGTGACTTTGCTCTGGTTTTTGGCATCCACAGCAACTTGGTGTAAGAGCCCAAGGATAAAGCTTGGTTTGGGAAGGAGGAAGTAAGGGCCACACCCGAGTTGCCATTTATGCCCTTAAAGCAGGAGTCAAGTTGGAGAAAAATATTAGTAGCATTCTGGCTAACAGGTAAGACAGATAAGTACATTGACACTTTCTTGAAAGAAATACAAGTCATATGAGCTGTGTTGTTTCCTCAAGAGAAACCACATTTGTTTGTTGTGATGTCAGAGATAAAGATGCCAAACTTGCACTGTGTCATACATTATTCCAGCATGTCAGCCCCATTTTTTTGCAAATTAAGAAAAAGACATGCTTAGAAATTATCTTACGTTTAACTAAAATCCTAGTAACTGGTTTCAAGGTGAAATCAGCTTAGTTCTATTCTTTCAGACAAGCAGAAGACAACCTGTATCATTTCAATATCTGTGTTCTGGTTGCTACAAATGACTCTTACTCAGATATACTGTCAAAAGATTCAAGAACATAAAAATTTTTTAGTACTGTAGAGGCACAGATGGGGTAGTTGTAGTTGTTCTGGAAAGCATGTATCTGAACTTAATGAATCTTGTGCATTCAACCGTACTTTTCTAGGGAGAAGACACACTGTCACTGTGAGTGCCCATTTTTTTTTGAGCCCAGTTATCCTAACTACATGTACAAAGAGCTGCAAACAGACTACAAGTCAGCTCTAGCAGTATTTTTAATTTGGTGGTCAGTAAATTATAGGAAATGCTCTTCCACTAATCTTGCCAATACATTTCCACAAACTTTCACCCAGTAACCACATTATTTCTGCTACCCAAATCACTGTAGTTTCTTGGACTGCATTTCCAAGTGGCTAACTAGTAGCTGTTTAAGAATTTTTTAAATGTAGAGTAGCTGAAGTGATGGATGGGTGTCAGCAATTTTTGGCTGATTCTTCATGGAAGAAAGTCCATGTGAAGTGCTTGAACTTAGAGATGTGCACAAATAGGTAATGGTAAGCACCATTATGCTGTCTTTTTCTAGTGAGACTGCTATAATAAAAGCATATGGAAAGCATGGCTTTCATCTTTCTGTTGAATGGTAATAATAATTATTGTTGCTTTTGAATGAAGGTGTACCTATAAAATTTTATTCATTGATGCTTCCAGAGGACATGGAAGTTTTGAGTGGCTTGAAAAACACCTGGGATGCAATTTAGAAGCATGATGATATCATGGAAAATGAGAAGCCTTATGAATCTTGCACGTGGATCTAGTAAGTAACCTTGAACTCTTGTAGCCCTTTCAGCAGAGCTGGAATGCAACAATATATATTATCTGAGGCAAATTGTTTTCTTGTAATGTGTCTGTCACAAAGACAGCATAGCTGAGTTTCTGAATACAAATAGTAAACAATAATAGCCAGAGTTCAGGGGAATTCTGCAGGTTTGTTCAGGCTATCATCTCAGGATCTGAAGCTTGAAGAAGATACCAATGCAATCTGATGCAAAATGAAACAGCTGAGTTTTGCACACTACTTCTTGAGTGTCTGTGGGGACCCATTGAAGCAATGGTAGCTGTAGTGAAACATTTTAAAAGCAGCCTTGAGGTAGTCTAGCCACTTTTCAGTGTGTGGCACACGTAAAAAAAAAAATTTCTTTGTACAGGTTCAGTAGTATTCTTTGGCACACTGACATTTTTATAAATTTTGTCTTTTGCATTTAATATTTGTATGGAATCTGTTTGTATGTTAGTGTTTGTCATGGGCCAGCTTCAAAACGTTTGGAAATCCAGATTCAGCTAAGCATTTAAAAGGTCAGAAACCTGTCCAAGGCTTATTCAACCTCTCAAGTATGAAAACCCAAAGTGGAAACGGTCTGATGGGAATAACATATTGCCTTCAAATGGAGCCTGTCTTGTAATCCCTTTTGTTTCTTTTTTTTTTTTTTTTCCCATCAACTTCATTCCCTCCTTTCTATGCCATTCCCAAAGTAGGATCACCTCTTAGACCAGGCCTTAATGTCCTCTTCAGTCATACATTTCCTAAGGACTGATTAATTCTACAAATCCTACAAGCACTAAATCAGGTCTGCTGAACTCAAATTTCTATCCTTCTCCCCAGGACTGTTTTATATCTGCTGCATTTTGTGGTTTTTCAGCTGGTTTATTATTTTTTACATAAAAGTGTGATTAAAAGAATACATATTATTACTGGAGGGTAAAGCCAATAATGCTGATGGCTCCTGCATCCAGCAGAGCATTTTTGTAGTTCTGTAGAGGCTGCAAAGGAAATTGTGTCTCCTGTCCAAGAAAGTTTGCCCTTACCATAGGCAACTCAATTGTTCCAGTGGGAACACACTGTGAAAGCACTCCCCACTCTCCAGTGTTATTTTGATGTAGATGCAAGACAGAGCAAAATACAAAATTAAAGAAAAATTAAGAAAATATTTTTTTTCTCAAGCTATCTTTTTGGGCTTTTTTTGGTATTTTCTTCTTATATTTAAGGTGGAAACAATGGCAAGAGACATTGGTGACATTTTGGTGCTTTCACCTGGAGCCACTTGTAATAGAGGAAAAGACAACTCTTTAAAGGCTCAGTTAGGTTCAGTTTAGGATTTATGCAAGTCTTGGATGAATTTGATATCCAGATCTGAATACACTTGGTCTTTGGTGAACTTGACTTCTCTCTTTGAAATCCAAATTATTGGCTGATGGTTTTCTAGTTATTTTGGGTTTTTGTCCAAGTTGTTCTTTTTGTCACCCTAAAAACCCACGTGATTCCAGGCTTTGCCTGCTATGCAAAGTCAGCAAAGAAAGCAGAGGGAAACTATGGGCACAATGAGAAAACAGCACCCAAGTGGAAACAACCACGGTGTCTATTTTCCTTACTGAAATGCTTTATTCTACGAGGGCATATGAAAAAGTAGAGTGCCACAAGTTTCATGAATAAGTTCTCACAAGAAAGTGTAAACAATTAGGAAGATTCCTCTGTTGCTCCTCTTTCTGCCTGAGTGGTAGCCTTAAGCCTATGTGGATTACCATGTCAGGGAAGGCCGGCCAAACTCTCTCTCTGAATAGTACTCAAATGCCTCTGGAATCCAGTCTGTGTGAGGAAAGCACAGACAGTACCATTCCTCCAACTCTCACAAACTAGTCTGGTAAATAAAATATGTGACCACAAAAGAGGAGAAAAAAAAAAAGGAAAAAGGGCTGCAGCCATCAATCAGACTAATTTAAGGAATGGACACACACCAATGAGTCCATGGTCATCCACAAATGATACTGTATTTTAGAAAGGTTGCTTCACCAAAATATTTGTGACAGAAATGTGGGCACCCATAATAAGTGTGGTATGCTGCCCAAAGAATGCACATTTTTAAAAAATGTACCAAGTAGTAGGAAATTTGTGGCCATTTATCCTATAAACCTGTTTCCTGTTTTAGACTCAGTGGGTCAGAAACTCACTGCTGTAAACTGCACAGATCCATTGACTTTTATAACGACTGAAAACAGTGTCTAGAAGGAGTCTAAGCAGGGTTCAAAAACCTTACTTCCATCTGCAATATTTTCATCTTTCTGGACAGAACAAATAACAAAACTGTATCTGAAACTTGAGTTGACCCAGACTAATTTACTCCCTTACACATGTATGTTCTGGAAAGGCTGTTTTGAAAGGGGTTTTTGGTTTTGTTGGGTTTTTTGAGGCAAAGGTGAGAAATTGTTTAGGAGATTATAGAGGTGTTTCCAGATACAACAGTCCCGCTTTAGCCTCAGGTGGGGGAGTTTTCCATTTCCCTTTCAGCTTATATTAAATTACTTTGCTTTCTTGTCATAGGCATAATCCTTTGATAAGAAAACCTTGATGGCAATTCAGAAGAGGAAGAAAACTCGCCTCTGCAGAGTCACCAGAGACTTTGGCTATTACTAATTGATTCTACATGGAGAGCACATGGTGGTGACAGCCAGCAGGCTGAAACAGGGAGACAAAGAGTTTTTAACCTTCTTTGAAGTGCTGTGTGCAGGAGCCCTTGGAAATGTAAAAGTTTCTCTTTGCCTGCTGGGGTCTTCTGTGCCACAGGTCATGTCAGGGCGATTTGTTTTGTGCATGTTGGGAAGGATAATGGTGAAGGGATAAGGACCTTGGGGGGACAATCTTTGGGTGTAGCACTAAACTCACTGCTTAGGTGGGTGGGAGGTGGTGAGACCACTCAACCCTAAAATTCTCGTTTCAGAGCAATTCATGCAGTGACCTTGCAATGCCCCTATCTAAGGCTTTGATTTCATTTAGAAATCAGTCCAGTGGAACAGTTGGCTGCAAGTGCAAAATCATCATTTGTCTTGCCTAGTGCTGATAAGTGAAATTCCCAGGGAGGAACAGAGATATGCTCTTGTTAATTCAGCCCGTATTCTAGGCATGGGCATCGCAGGGGTGGTGGGAGAAGAGCAACTTCTGGCAGCAGCAAATGGCACAGATGTGGAGGCAGAGGAGGCAGTCTTGGCCCAGGCAGCCCAGTGCACTGCAGACAGAGATTGCTCCAGGTCTCAGTAGATGTAACTCAGACTGAATCTTGCTCTCCCAAGCCAAGTCCAGCTCTCAACTGGAATTTGCAAATGGGTTCTGGCCTGTCCTCTTCTGCAACTGTGATAGAAAAGGTTTCCCCAGCTGGTACAGAGTATGCAGAGTCCTTTTGGTGTGCTACTGTCCTCTTTGTATTGTATATTTTCACTAGGCAATGAAATCATCTTTCTCTGGGAAGGATGTCACCAGCCTACCAGCTGTCTGCTACAGCCTGGTGCAGTACAGTAGCAATTTATTTGCCCTTGGGCAGTATTTTTGCAGAATGGCCACTGTTGATGGCAGCAGATGAAACCTACACGTGCCATGGAGAGTTTACTCCGTCTTCCCTACTCTTCTCTGAGTGATCCAGCCATGCAACCCCAGCAACGCCTACACAAGGGTGCAGGAGACTGGGGAGGGTTAAGCATCTTGCTGCTCCAGTAGGCCCATTTGCTGGTGTAATCCAATGTGCTGTGACAGCCCTTTGCCGGGCTAGCAAAGAAAATAAATACTTTTGAGAAATTGCTGCTGATACAAGAGGGGAAACTGAGAAGCTGATAATAGTGAGAGGTTATGAAAGGCATATGATGGTAATGCAGTACCTTGGCAGCCTCCTCTCAAAAGAAAACAGGACATTCCTGGCACACCAGGTAACACTTTGCTTTTGAGTTACTGCCACAAAAGGCTGATTAACTTCCAAAACACAAACAAAACCCCCAGGCCCCATTGTGAGGACCAGACAGCAAAAAATTCAGATGTGCTGTACGTGTTAACAGGGTCTCCTGTAAGTATGGAGAGTGATATGTTTGGTGGGGTCTCTTTGGTCTGGCTGACCTGGGGTCTGACCTTTAGCTTTGAGGTTTGCATTTGTACATTGTACATTAATTACTCTGAATAGCTAATCTTGAATGAAGCCACGAATTCCATGCTTGTCTTCATATGACCTAAGCATATATTTTGAGAGAAATGGCATTAGATGTTGGGAGGCTTATAAAATGGACTTATGCTTGAAAATGGAGTCTGTGCTGAAGGAATAACTGATTGGACTTAACAGTCTTGCATGATTTCAAAATCTAGATTTGAGCGTATATACAAAAACATTTGTCTTGGACTCATTTCAAGTAGATTTTTATTTCTTATGAATGGCATGATTTAAGAAGTTCTTTCCCAATCAGTAAACTTGAAATTAACCACAGCAGTCACATCTCAGGAGTTTCAGAGTTCAACTGAAAGGTGTTTTCAACGGCAGTATTTCAAATTATCCTTGTTTGGTGATTGCCTCTTCTGAGCTTTGCTAACATTATTAAAAATAGCCCAGGCTGTGGAAGTTGTGTCATGGATGGAGTACGTCAATACCCAGGGTTTTCAATGAACAGCAAGTCTTGATGTTTTGTTGTTTGATCTGCTGAAAATAAGTGCAACAAAAAAATTAGAAAGTAAACTTAGTAAGATTGAAAATTAATTTTTACTTTTAGTCTTACTAGTATTTTCATTTGACTTCTTCACCAAAAAAAATCCAATCATTTACACAGCTCTGATTCTGATGATGTGAGATTGCCTTTACAAAAGTATTTGCTTTTAATGGTATTTTATTTATTTATGTTAGTAAAAAAGATAAAATGCTTTGCCTGAAAGGGAAAATATTTGGATTGGAATTGAACTTCTTTGCTACTCTGTAGGCATTAGAGTTGTGTTTGTTGGTAGGCTCTGCAGCCAGATGGCATTCAATGCAGTCTTTAGCCAGAGCTTTTCCAAAGAGCCCCTCTAAAAATGGGGAAGCTCCTATACAAGAAATTGTCAGGTGAAAGTCCACAAGTATTAAAGAATTGCATCTTTCCCTGTCTGTTAGACTTTGCTTTACTATTGGAATTAATTCTGAAATATTTAGGATTTTTTCTAAAACAACAACTTTGGAAAGACAACATTTTTTTCTAACAAGCTGTAAGGGAAGACTTCCAACATTCTGTTTGAATTATTTGCAGTTAAGTAGGAAAAGACAACGTGATGTTTTTAATAAACCCATAAAATATGTTGATAGTAAAGATAGATATCTCAGGAGTAAAACATAAGGAATAAAAATTGGCATGCGTAAAGATCTGTCTCAGCTAATCAAGTGTGGTTTTAAACACTACATTTTGCTTCCTTAATTTTTCCACTGTGGAAAGCAACTCTTTTTTAATGTAAATAAGAATGCACTTTATATTGAAGCCTCCACCTATTCATGTGTTTGACTGATATGTTTCTGAAAATAACTCCACTTCAAAAATTCAGTAGTAATTTTTGAAAGCAGGTTAAAGCTCCACAGTCCTTGCAGAGCACCTGCAACCGGATCAGTTCAAGCTATGTTACCTTTTGAGATTCATCTATTGCAGCATTTACACATGATGACATCATGGCACCTGGTTTCTCCATGGTGTCAATAAAAAATGTCTCTGACTCTGGAGATGCTTTGTCTTTTGGAGCTTGCCGGCTACCAGGGATTAGTTACCCTTGCATAAGGGATGGGTAGGTGGACTGCACCATGCTTTGGGGAGGTCACATTCAACTTCTGGCCTTGTGGCGAGCTTCCTGGTCCAGCCCATGCCATGCAAATGTGGGAGGTGGGATCTCACCACATCCTCTGATGTATGCGTTTTGACAAGTGCTTCAGGTAAGCTGAGGGGCAATGGAGAACCCACAACCTCACCTGACAGGGTGGGAGCTGTCACTGAGCTAAGGGCTGGGATGGGCAATGCCTTGGAGATCTGCCTCTTTCTCCTCAACTCATTTTATATCCTTGTGCAATTTGTGCAGTCTCTTGGCAAAACAGGCAGAGGGAAGAAGGCTGATAAAACACCCCTTTAAAAACTCCCGGTATTTCATGTTGGTTTTGTTGCTGTTGGGGACTTTGACACCAGGGGGACATCATTCTCTGTCTTTTTCTGCGCAGCAGTAGAGTATGAACAAACCATTGAAAAAAGTTTTGCAAAAAAATATTACTGTTGGCCAATTTTGTGAAGGATTACATTGCTGTGGCATGTTTCCTTGTGCTCCCTCTGGGAAACTAGAAAGAAATCACTATTTTTGAGTGTTTTAGCTGGAAATAGAGCATAAGGTGTATTGCAAGTGACATGAAAATTGTCCCTGTTGGGACTCAAGATACCTTTGCCTTTACCTAAATCAATAAAGCATGGCAAGCCCTGGAGAACCATTGATGTAGTTCCTGCTTTGGGAGGCAGTGGTGGCTAGTGGTTGTTAGAATGGGAAAACTGCTATTTCCACTAAAAGCTGGGTCCCTGAGCATGTCCAAGAGCAGCAGTCTGCAAAGGGATTACAAAGAGGGAAATACTGGAGCTGGGTTTCTGGCCTTCACTCCTTTGATTGAATTACACTCAGTTGCTTCCTGAAGTCCAGCCTGGGTCTGGCTCCATCTTCCATTTCTGATTCACTGACTTAATTCACACAGTCTTTTGGCTCCCCAGCAAATGCCTGCTAATATTAAAGGAAATCCTCCCCTTGGCTTAAATGGACTTTGGGTCAGTCTCCTGAGGGATATGGGCTAAAATGATTTCTGTTGCCCTCAAGAGAAAGTGTGTTGGAGGGAAAAGTTTCCCCATCCCACCTGCCTAGCCTCAGCGACTTGTTTTGTTGGGGACTTAAAAAAAGAAGCTTTTGGACATGTCTTGTTGTCTCTATTAGAAGCTTTTCTGCCATCTTGGAGATATCAGCTTCTTTCTATCCTGCGTGGAAGTCACAGAGAACTTGTGTCAATTCATCTATTATAAATTGATTATGAGCTGCAGTTTTTCAGGATACTGAACCAAACCTTATAACACAGAAGTTTTGACTAAGTGATTATCAAAACCCAAAGCTGTAAAAAAATTCACAGTAAGTAAACTTTCCTGAACAATTCATTACCAAGATAATAACATAGCATTATTTAAATGATACTGGCTGATCTGTAACATATGTTTCCTTTCCTAAAATATTAATAGCCAATAACCAGAGAAATAAAATCTTGCATAATTTTGGGATGTATCAACTAACTTGAACTGACTTTCTTGACACTTTGTTATTAGAGATTTCTAAATGATCAGTAGCTGTTTCCTCATTCCTTGCACATATTTTTGAAACCATTTGTAAAAAACCAGAAGGTGTGAACCCAAAGCCTCATTTGTGCACATGATTGATGGTGAAATTACCCAGAATGGCAAGTTTCACTCTAGATATTTTGGTAAAGCAAGAAAAGTATGAAGACCAGGCTAATTTGCAGATCTGAGCACTTAAACCGCCTTAATGCTGTGCAAGTCTTACTTTACCCAAATCTCAACTGACATGCTTTTGATTTCTACCTGTAGGCTACCAACAGTTTCTTAGGGTAAAAACTAGCAAGTCAGTTCTGTTCTAGTCACTTTCACAAAGCCAGAGGCATTTGTACCTGTGAATGGAGGGGAAAGACTGAACTAGAGTTAAGAATCTGGGAATGGAGGCAACTGCACTGACATTGGATTTTTAAGTCCTGTTGTGAACTTCAACACAATAATTACACTGGATCATTGCTCCCTTGTAAGAGTCTCAGAGTGGAACTCCTGAGCTCTGTTGCTCTTAAAACAATAATCCCTTTAAAGCAGTGACTTTAGAAGGATGACCTTGCTCCTCCTCTGCTTTCTATTTGATGTAGACACGTGGGGTTTCTGTCTGCAATAAGCAGTGGGAAATTGTTCCTGTCAGACCTCAGCTGACCTCTTTGGGAAGTGGGTTTCTATCCTCTCCCATCTCATCTCCCATCCCATATTGGGGATCACCAATAGACTCAGTGGTGTCCAAGAGGGGTTTACCTCTGTTGCCTCTCAGGCCTGACCGCTGGGTGATGGGGGCTGTGGGATTGCATATGACACAGCTGGCATTCCCTCCAAGAGCCTCTCAGAGCAGCCACTCATGGTTGCTGGCTCTGTGTCTGGGCTGCCCCTTTGTGGAGACAATCTCCAGGTAAGGACAGGAGGGAAATGGAGGAACACTAGGACCACACCATTTTCTTTGTCTCGGAATTAAGTTTTGTAGTTTCAGATCTTCACCTCCTTCTCAGTTTCCTTCAGATTCAGGCCTCTCTCCCTTGTGCACTGGCCTATATGGAGAGATGATTTGGTGACAGCAGCCACAATGAACCAGCACAGATCCTAAGACCCAGCCCAGCCACTCACCTTCTCTGCCTGATGGGCTAATAGTGCTTCTGCTGATCTCAAAACCAGCAAGTTTTTGTTATATTTTAGCAGCAACAAAAAAATGCAGAAAACATTCTCAAATTGTCCATCCCTTGCCCATTATCATGCCTGTGTCTTTGCAAATTGCAAAGCCAAACCAAGGCTGTTGAAACTACTTGTTAGGTCTGTCTGTGCCACATTGTGTGGCAGCTGCAGTATTTGTGGTGAAGTGATTAACTGGCTTTTGGAGCTTGGTAATGGGATGCAGATACTTGGACCTTTAGGTTATTTGTTCAAGTAGTCTTGGTCAGCTGTAACCAGAAGTTACTGATTAACAGACATCGTTGTCCATTTAAAACAAAAAGGCAGTAACAGCTCCATTCCCAATAGTTCAGATGTCTCATCTAAAAAGCTCAATTATTCAGGCAAGTGGTAGTCTTGTGCCTCTTTCAGTAAAGCCTTAAAATACACTGGGGGCCCTGTTGTTTGTTTATGATTTTGGTTGTGCCAGAGAGCAGAATCCCCCAGAAATGTATATGAGCCAAACTAGGCTGCATGGAATGGAGGTAATTTTTTTAAAAATGAATGTAAAAATATCACATCCCAAATTTCTTCTGCTTGTCTTTAGGGTCCATTTATTATTAATGTTCACCAAGGAGTATCCTTAAGCAGTCTGAGGTAGGCACAGCTGCTAAACGGGAGAGCCTTTGGCACTAGGGGGTGGACTGTTTATCTGTCCTTCCAGATTTGGCCCATAAAACAATGTTGCAGAGGGATGAGAGGATGCAGAAACAGGGTTGGGCTCAGCCTCAGCACAGGGACCATGCCAGAGGCCTAGGCTTATGCAGACTTAATGCTGGGAGTCACTCTAAAAGGCTTGCTGTACAAAAGGGCAGTGGGTATGTGATTTAGTGTGACCTTAAGGTCAGCCCTTATTCTAAATGTGCCCTTCAAATGTTTTTGAGTACCTAAGCATTTATGAAAAATCTGAGCATCATTTATTTCCTCTACTGAGTTTGCCATGCAAAGGATTGGCAGATGCTTGAGCTTTACCAAAAATCACCAATGCTAAGGGATCTGTGACTAGGCTAACTTCACTCAAATGCAAGTCTTTCCACCACAGATATAGTCTTTCATGATCAGGGCTGATAGAGCAATTCTGAGCTTCACTCTCTAGCAGATAAACAGAGACTGGCAGGCTTAAAGTTGTCATTTTAACTCTTTTAACCAATACAAAATTTATTCAAAAGTTTTAGGATGAGGAGAATAACCCAAGGAGGACAAATATTAACAATTTTATTCTAGGTGGTTAAGATGTCATTCTCTTTCCATCAGCTGCATGTGGGATACTGTGTTCAATTGCAGAACCCACTTTACCTGAAATATATTGAAATCCTATCCAGAAATCAGAAAACAGCATTACAATTAATTACGGGGAGGAGAGGTAAGACAACTGAAGACAACTGCAAATAATAAAAAAGGACAAAGTTCATGGGCAGAGGAAAAGGAGCTACTCTGCGAGAAACAAAATTTAAAAAGAGAAAGCATTTTAGGCTGAGCAGCGGAATAACACAGAAACAAGTTCTGAGAGCAAAAATGTTGTAAAGAATAAAGTTGGACTCAGAACTGCAAATCTTCCTCCTTTGTATTCTCTCTGACTTCCATCAAACATCCAACACAGTAATAACACTTAATAACACTATCTCCCCTTCTTGAAAGTCAGAGATGAAATAGGAATGGATTTTCAAATTGCAAAATATTGAAGCCTGTCAAACAGACTAGTTGAATGTGCACTTATTCAACCTGAATAGAATTTCACAGGCCTCTAATAAACTAACAGGAGCAGAGGGACAAATCTGGGACTTGGTAAATCTTGCACTGGAAAACCACACATCAATGTGTTTCAACAGGTGATGAATAAAAAATCGTAAGAATCTGGAATCCAGGTGTTAGGAGCAAGCATATAGAAATGAGTGATTGGCTCTGTGTGTTTAGTCCTTTGGGGCTCTCAGTCTATATTCACCAGAGATGGTCCTAAGACTGAGATCACCAATCTAATTTCACTTGTCTCTGCATCAGTCTGGAAGGAAGTATGGTCCCTCATGTAAAGACCACTGCTTTATTTAGTAAGCTGTGTAATCCTCTTGTGTAACATGAGCAATAATATCACATTACATACACTGTAACTAACAAATTACCAAGATTGATATTGTAAATCCATAGAGAGAATGACAATTTACTCCCCCCTTGTAAAGCAGTTGTATAATCCAAGCTACAGTTCCTAGCACAGAAGCAGAAAATAACATAATTATGCAATTACTGCAAATATAATTTTCATTTCTGCAGAGGTTGTTCTTTTTTGACCTAGTTTTTCAGTCACAATTTAGCCAAAGACCACTAATAAATGCAAACAGCCTCTCAGGAAAACTGAAGTGTTAACTTGTTATACAGCTGCTAGTAAGAAAACACTTTGTGATTTCCAATACGTGATTTAAACTTAACATCAATTTATTTTAAAAGGGCAATAGCACCTCACAGCCTAGAAAGAAGAGTGATGAATAAGCCAAAGTATATTTTCTGTTATATATTAAAAAGGGATGTTTTCTGACTCATATGGTAGTAAGACGATTCAGGTTTTATATTTAGCCCAAGTTACTACAACAGTGTTTGGGAAGATATGCTCTAGTAGTTCCCAGTTGGGCCCAAAATCAAGATCAAAACAGAATACACTGTGGGTAAGAGAAGAAACATTAGCAACAAAAATAAGTCTCTTAGAAATGTGTGGAAATATGCATGCAATTTCACAGCCCAATCTTTAACTGTATCACCAACCAGCAGTGTCTGCAACAAGAAAATGTGGGCTGTTGAGTAAGAATCAACCCAAGTCACAATGCTGCTTCCTCTGATTCTTCAATTCCCTTATTTCTTCTCACTCATAGGCATCGAAGTGGATCTCTCTACGTTTGAAGCCAAAACATTCCAGAGCTGAGCACTGCAGAAGTGGATTTAGAGTATTTGGACAATGAAAGATATACACAGGCTATTAAAACCACAGGTTGTCTTGTCTGGATTGTTCCATCTGTCCTGGACAAATCTAAACTGAGATTTCTCTTTTCTCTGACTAAGGGGCAGCTCCTGTGCACAATTCAGTAACAGCCCTCCAATAGTTCCATATTGGGAGAATGATGCATTTCAGAAGAATGAATGCTGGAGAAGAGAAATGTGGGGTTTGGTTCTGACTCTACAGCTGAATTCAGGGTAATTCATTTACCTCTCTGTGTCTTGATTCTTTCCCTATTCTTTTTCTTTTAAAACATTCTTTAGGATGTGGGATTCAGTGTTACTATGCATTAATAGGGGCCTCAGTGCAATAGTTTCTCTCATCTAAATGTAATATACAGGTAGGAGTAAATCCCAATGCTACTGCAGCCAAATTGCCAGTGGTATGAAGAGGCCACTTTCTTTGCCCTCCTCCTCTTTCCCTGCTATTTTGAGCAGCTATAAACACCTCTTCTGTACCTACATCTCAGCGTGGAGGTGGCAAGTGGTTTCTGTTTTTCTTGCAAGACACAGTATATTTTCTAATCCTATACTTGCTCTTCTGGAATTATTGAAATGGGTAAAAGTTTACAAACCTCAAGTGAAACATGTTTAGTATGAAAAAACATAAAAGAAGAAGTTGCTTTTAGTAGAATTGTGGAACAATTCAGACAGAAAGTGCTGATTTGACAAGTCAGATCTGTGTGTGAATTTGCTGTCTAACACCATCCTAGTAATACTGTCACTCCTGTCACTGATAATATAACCAAGATCTGGAGAGGTAAGGCGTGCATTTCCTAGGTCTTTAGGCTTAGGTAGTTTGTTGGCAGCTGTGTGATCTTGTTAAACTCTGAGATGTAAAATACAGTTGTTTTCAAAATTCATTGCCAGTGGCGGTGACAGATGCTTTTTGGAATGACACCCAGTGAGCTGTGAAACTCATGTAGTCAAGTACTTGTCCACTTGTCCCTACTTCATGTGTTATGGGAATATGTTTGCACTCACACTGTCTCTCTCTTCTTTTTTTTTTTTTTTTTCAGCTGGATGAAATATTTTACAATGCAGCTTTTGCTGAAGGTGGTATGCTGAAGTTTGTACCCACACAGTGGGGAGCTCTTCCTTGCTTTGCCTGGGGAATTCTTCACCAAGGTAAACTTTTTGTCGAGCAGAGTGGATTTAGCTATTATTTTGTCAGACACTAGAGAGGTAAACATTAGGGAGTTGACATCCCTGACCTTGATCTTGAGGCAAGTCAAAGTGATCATTTTAACTACACACAAGCTGAAGTTGAGGATACAGATACTTCCACAGTTTGATAGTCTGCTGCATCCCCTGTTGATGGGGCACCTACCACTTCTGGCTGAGGTAGGTGTCTCTGTGCCCTGAGATGGTCTGCTGTGGCAATGCTCACATCTCTTATGCAGGTTTAGAAGCTGCTCTTAAGTACACCTGGGGCTTGTGTGAAGGCATGGGAGGCTGTGGGTGGTGTCTGTAATGGATCAGAATCATGACATCCTTCCTTCCTGGTAGCATTTTCCTTGAATGCTGATAGAAGACTTGGTTTTGCTACCATGGTAATTTTTCATATTTTTCTACTCTATGTTATATATTATTATTATTGTGTTTTACTCCTAAATGCATTAAAACAGATTATTTTTCTTCAGACTGAAGAATTAGGTCCTAAGGTGTCTTGTTACTGTAGACACTTGCACATTGCATATTTACATGCTCTCAGTATCATTTTATTATACTGTGTTTCCTCTGAGGGTCTGAAAACGTCTTTGCAACTTTTCTTCTCTGGCTTTTCTCAGTTTGTATTGCTTCTCATATTGTGTTTAAAAAAAACAAAAAAACCCCAAAAAAACAAAGAACATCACAGGGCAGAGGTAAGTGGAGCTGTAGAACAGGAGATGTCAGGACATGAAAAGGTGTGCTCCACTTTACTTTACTTGGAGTTACTGTAATGATTCTCAATGAGGGGCTTACTTTTCTGTTGTGGGTCTTGAATAAGGATTGAACACAGGGACTGTAGTACCACAGGGAGTATGCAAATTTAGGATAACAGAGGCTGCTTCTCCTGTAAATCTGGAATAACTCCCATTCCAAATCTGTTTTGAGCTGACAGAGATAAAAGATAGTCCAGGGAGCCTAGTGCAGCCTCCGACTTTTCTTTAGACTTCCAGATCTGCAAAAAACATAGAATCTCATTTTACCTTTTTTCCTCTTCAGCTGTAAAACAGAAATGAGATTTCACTACCTCAGAGGTGCATCATAGGTTTCTGAGAGAAATTCAGAAACCAGAAATAGAAAATTTTTAAATCCTTAAAACATGTACATGTTTGTGCCTAGGAACATTAGGAGATAAATATAGACTGTAAACATAACATGTAGACTATATAAAGGAAAGCTTCTGTTTCTTTTCACTGTAGAGATAACTAGCAAAAGGTTTGTCTAGACAAGAGTTTATTTGGGATGGTTCAGAAAAAGTTAAAATGGAGAGTTACCAAGAAGTTGGGGACTGGACTACATTGCTCCATTCCAAAGAAATTATTTTGTGTTAATGATACTTGGTCCAGTTATTCTCCAGCTGTGTTTCATCTCACACTTCCAGGAAACCATTTCGTAAGTTTGAAAATCCTCAAATAGTCCACGAAGGTGAAACCTCTGCAGGTGATGATTCCCCACACAAGGAGCATTTGCTTTGATTTTGGGTTTCTATTTTGCAGCTCTCCCTTGTGGCATCCTGTACTAGTCTCCTTTTCAGCAGCCTTTCAAGTTAATATTTAAACAGCTCTTGGAAACCTTTTATGCCAAAGTACAGAAAAAACCCAAACCCAAAACCCAACACAACTGTCACAGCAGGATGTACTCAGGGGCTACCAAATGGGTGAGCTGAGCCTCTCCCTGGTGATGAACCCAAGGGAAGGAGGAGGGTGGTGTTGGCAGGCAATTTTATGAAGTGAGGTGGGATGCTTCAGAAGAGCTCCAACACACAACACTTTTCCTAACCTCCAGGGGAGATCCCTGAGGTAAGCTGGCACTGCCTTTCCCTCATCACCTGCATATCTTTTGACAAAATTTATTTCCTCCATTGGCTCCCTTGCAAATAGATTTCAACTCAGAAACTAAACTCGAGGGTGGGTTGGTTCAAACTTTTTTTGTGTTTTTTTTTCTTTCACTCTGGTATATATGTTTATGGTAATGGGACAGAAATGCAAGTCTAAGATTTCTTAGGTTTAGAGACTATCTTGTGGCCAATTCTCTTGGAGAACTGCAGAGAGAAAACTTATCTGATTAACAAATGTGAAATCTAGGTACAAATAGTAACCTAATTCAGGCACAAAATACCCCTCTTGGAGTGTGCTGGGCTCTTACCTGCTCAGTACATTGTGCCCAGTTGTGTGTGAATGGATGCAGTGCCTGCTTCATCACAGAGCTTTCCTAAATGCAGATGTAGAAGATATGTTGCCTCTACTTGGAGCATCAGTGACTCCAGCACCTTCCCTCTGCCAGGCTGTGGGGCAGGGCACAGTGGGAAAGTGTTGGAGGGGACCTCTCTGGTGAAGGGAACCAGTCCCTGTCCGGGCAGGGGTGGCACTGTTCTTGCCACTCTGTTTGCTTCCGGATGATCCCTGGTGCTGCAGTGTGGGGTGCAGGTGAAGAGGCCGTATGTGTCCCTCTGGTGACCAAGGAATGTGTCCCTTTGATTGTCACTTCTGGTGGAGAGAAGGGGTGCATGGGTAAAGTTGAAGACTTTGAAAGTCAACAGAAATATCCAGGGGTATTTCTCTTTAACTTGGAAAAAAGTGAAAAGAGGTGTTTTTAAGGAAGTTACCTAAAACAAAGGAGTACATTTAATTTTTAATTCTTTTAATGAAAGGCGGTGCTACTGAACCTGACACGATAATGTTGACTAGCATAGGAAGACATTACATGAAGTATCATGACTGCATGAACTACCTTTCTATTCATTAATAGCATCTGTTTCCATACTTGCTTAAGGCAGGAGGTGATCAAACTCCTGTGTAAGGCACTGGCTGTCAGTGTGGGGAGAACTCCACCTCCTCCTCCCACCCTGCACACACTCAAATTGGTGGCTTGGGCACAGGATTATGGTGAGAAGGAATCATTGTTAGACAGAGCCACTCTCCTTGTAGCAAACAGTGTCCACCAGTGAGCTTTCTCTCTGCACTGTGGTTTTCCCCAGAGCAGCAGCAGTGTCTCTGTCTCCCATCCATCCCACGGTGCTGCCGACCACGCACATCTCCCTGATCCAGGCTCTTCAGCTGGGTGGACTGCATGAGTCTATGTCTGCAAGAAATTGTGTGTAGATATCTCAGACAGGAAAAAAAAAAGAGTGCTTAAATTGACAAATCAGTCCAAACCACTAAGGTTGTAACTCCTTTTTTTCTTCTTCAAGCAGAACAGTAAAACAGACCTGTTATTGGCAGCTCATTAGTAGTGAGACAGAGGCAATATGTACCATGACATCAGAGTGCTGCTTGACCCACATCTATCATTTCGTTAGAGATCCTTATTCTTGGGCCTTTCCAAATGCCTATAAGACATGCAGAGTGTAGAACTCTGTGGCATAAATAAGATACAGATTTTCTACTTTTGATGTGTTTAGCACATTTTTGTTACTTCCTTTAATACCGCAGACCTTACATTCTTTGAGCATTAGGAGAACAAAAGGCTAACACGAGAGAAAGGAGAAAAAAAAAAAAAAAGAAAAAAAGAAGTATTAACTAAAAAGTATCATTCTGTTCACCTATTTAACATTTAACTACTTTCTTAAAGGAAGACAGAGTGAATACCACAGCTGAGTAACTTCAGATATAAAAAGTTCCTTCATTAAATCAGTTGTTCTTTAATTCATAATAGAACTTAAATAAAGAATGACTTATAGGCAGCTGTTTCTAATATTGAGTCCCCACCACACATGAAAGGAACATTATTCTTACAGCAGCCTCTCTACCCTTGGGTGTTATCAGCCGAACATGTTTTGAACCCACCTAATGCATTTGAGGTAGCTTGGGTTTATTTTTCTTTCAATAAAATAAATGGTTTTGTAATTAAATTTCTGCACTGACTGTGCTTAATGGCTACATTGACAAGTGCTAATGTATGGGAAGAGAATGAGTTTGAAATGAAACATGCTGTTTTCCAATCTGCAAGCAATTTTGCACTGGGGCAATCAAAATCTTGTGCCAGTGAAACATTTTCATTAATCTGCTAACTTAGCGCACACTGCCCACTCAGCAGCACAAGGACACTTTTTTTAAAAAACAAAAATATCATGAAGTGAGCCGTTGTTTGAAACCATTTTGTGGTCTCTGGCAGCAGGGCCTGTGGAAATTCGCTGACTTTACACCATGAAATGTTGCAGCTGTCTCAAAAGGGACTGGCTGCTTCAATGTTTGAGTTCTTGGCAATAACTCAGCTTTCAAATCTGTCTCTTTTTTCCCCTTAGCTAAATTTATTTTTGAATAAATCTTCTCATAGAAAATTGAGAGCAGCTATTACATATTTGGACTTCATTTATGAAAACCACTTCAAGTCATCAAGAAGTGCATCAATCCAGCTCTAATGTTTACAATACTTTCATGACTGGGAAACTAAACAATACTGTATTTCCCCCATTATTTTAATTTAGGTAGCACTGCATTTAAACACGAATGTGACTGTTAAAATATTTTTTTTTATTGCCAGACCAAAAAAACAGCAAAAACCCAACCCATCAGAGATTTGCTTTTGTGTAGCTTGCTGGAAGCTCCCTGCAGGATCTGGCCACTAGAGGGGTGGCTTTCCAACAGCTGTGCTTTGCAGCATCCCAGCTCTCTTTTGTCAGGGAAAACGCTTAGCTAAGAGCACGCTGAAGCTCTAACACCTTACATAGGCATATGGGGTTCCAGCTTTAAGAAAAAAAATACCCAGAAGCCCAAAGTATGCAGGCAAACACATATATATTTAAATTTTTTTGATTGTTATAATGTGACACAGGCACAGTTATTCTCCCTCCCTGAGGAAAATGTCCAAGAAGCAACACAGAAGAAATTAATCATCAGTTAGTCTTTAACAGAATATACTTTAAGTCAGTAGATATCTAAAACCACATTGTTAAAGAGGATCACGCTGTTTCCTTCACCCTGTGCTACTTCGAGACAAATCACTGCTCAATGTTTTAGTCCTACAACTAGGACTACAACAAACTAAAATGTTCCTTTTTCTAACAGAATAATGGAGAATGAAATATTGTCCTGGTGCAGACTTCTCCCATCCAGCAGGAAATTGTACCCTGGGGAATGGATCACTGTGAGATGAAGCACTGCCAGCAAAGCATTGTGTGATGAGAGGTGTGTGATGAAATGACAAGGATCAGCCAATATCAGTGATGTTATAGCTTGTAATAGTCGTTCTCATGAGGCTGCTCCATCCATGCTAAATAAACAGAAGTTTTTCTGATGGGAGTTGTAGTTTGTGTCAGAACCCATTAGTCAAGTCCTAAAGCCAGGATAATGTACAATATGGGAACTTACTGCATCTTTTCTATTTAAAGGGTGGTTATATTTAAACAGGTTCAGAGTAGTTGGCTCTTTTTTCATTCCTGTGCCTTCAGCATGGCATCTGAACTGTGGGACTGAGAAGTGACATGAAAAACAGATTACTGCAGCCAGGTTCTCTGCACAAGGCACTACGCAAAATCAGTCAGAAACTTCTTTCACTCTGAAGTTTTTAGCAGAGGTGACAAAGTTCACCCACTGGACTGTGCAATTTAAATGTAGGGCTACACAAAATAGGCACTGAAGTAAACTAAGACATCACCTTTTCCTGCTTCAAGTCATCTTAGTCACCTGATGAAATCTAAGGTAATTCAAAATTAATAGCTACTGAAGGATTGACTGATACACAGATATAGAAAGGATAGAATGCTGATTAAATGTAGCGACATTCTATGGTGGAACAAACTCTAGGAGGGGATGCTAAGAGGGTGGTGGAAACAGTTTAATAATTGAAACACAGTCTTCAGCAGGGATGTGGAACACTTAACCAACAGCACGAGAATGTCCTCTGTCACTGTAGTGTGTGTGCGGTGATGGGTGCGAGCACAAAGAATATTATGGACTGATCAGGAACCCCAGAGAAACACCTCTCTGGAGTGTTAGGTGGGACATCCTCCCCTGGAGCTGACAGAAGGAATCAGCATGCAGTAATGCAGCAGATGAATTTATCCAACAGTAAATTGCTCAGGCAAAGATCTGTGAGGTGTGAAAGACAAAAATGTCAGCAGGACTGAATGGTTGTTCCAGGGGGCAGTTCTAGGGGCAGTGAAGGCCAGAACAAGTACCTACCTCTATGTGGGCAGGCAACTGTGAAGGGAATTAGAGATTTTCTGCAAACTAAACTCTATTTCCAGTCAGGATGGTTCCTGTGCCTATGATAAAGGAAGCCTCGGTCTTTCTGTTCCTACACCTCAAGAAGAGGACCTGTGCATACCCATGTTGGTGGCAGAAATTTAGTATACTTTGAAGTGTCAGGTTTATTTTAATCCCTAATGACAAAGGACAAATGTGTTGGTTAAGATATAAAACAAAAGAACACAACACACCCAAGCAACATTAAGAAGGAGTATGTTCTTGACAACACAGAACCTTAACAACCTTAATAAACACTTTGAATTTCTTTGTATACTCAGTTCAGAATTTTCATACAACCAATGGTTTCAATATACTCTTTCTATGAATTAGCAATTAGGAGGAAAGCACAAGAGATCTAAAGCAGTATTTTGAGGTGCTGCACATGGAGATTTGTTGATAATTATATTGCAATTATAATTAAGCAACAATATGTTTGCAGTGCCTTAGACAGAAGCAAAGGATTTTTTTAATGGTAAAATTTTGATTTTATTGTACTCAGTACTAAGGTGTTTGTTCTTTCAGACTTCACTTCATGCATCTGAACACTGCATCTAATCCACAGTGCAAAGCATCCACAGCTACAAAGGGGATTGTCCAAAAGAAGTGCTAATTTCTAACAGTCCAGCTCTTGAGCTGGTTGAAAAAAAGACTTGGAAACAGTTGTCCACAAAAACTAAAGTTATCATGTAATAATGCCTGCAGGGGTTCCACAACTCTTGCATAATTTAGAACAAATTTGGCACTTCTTGAGGTAAGTCCCAATAAAGAACATAAAGCGATCACATCTGCCAATCTGCATGCCTGAGTGAGTGCTGCAGCATGCTCTGGGTTGGGTTTATGCTTCCCTATAATGATCACAGGCCCCCACAACAAAATTTTGTCCCTCTAGTATATCCCTTGGCAAAATTTAGTTTTGTATCAGGCATGCCCATGTACTACAGCAGATGTCTTAAGTAATCATTATCCTGGGTTGGTGTCCCTCCCATGGGTGCTACAAATATCAATAAATCTTGGACTGATTTTCCAGCTTTATGACGTCATCTTCTATCACAGAATAGATGTTCATAATGTGAAAAATGTGTTCCCATTGATTGCAAGAAGTTTAACACAGTGGAAATTTTTACACAGGATCTGAAGGATCAGTGGGTATGTTTGTCATACTTTTACACTGCATGTAATGTTATGTATTCATAATTAGACTCTTGAAAATTCACATATGTATAAGCAGTGAGTCCCCCACCTTCTCATTTGTATAACAGTTTGAAAATAACTATTACCTTTGCATGTTAATTATTGGGTAAATATTGATTACTTCTGGTGTTGCAAAGAGACACTGCATTTGTTTTGTTTTCCTCCTCTCACATGACCTGATGAGACAGACGGATGCACTGATGTTAATCAAACAGCAAAGTCAATTTAAAGCTTAAGCTATAGGGTTTGGTCACATCCAGGAGAGTCTTGTGAGATGCTGCAAAAGTCACCTTGTTTTCTCACTCTATTTTACTAGAAGTAGGATAGACATATGCTTTTTAAGAAAAGTAGATAGCTAGTTATTTCAGCCTACTAACATGTCATTATTTCATAATGATGCAGTATATGGATTGGCAGAATCATAACAGTATTGTCCCAGATATTGGCTTTGTTGATTAGATTTCAGCTTTATTGCAGTGAATTTACATAGAGTATATTTTAAATTATTTTTCTCCTTTATCACTTTCATAAACCGTTATTTTTTGGGGGAAGCTTATCTCATATATTTTATTACCATTTATGATGAACTCTCTGACTGACAAGGGGAGGTGGCTTTGCAGAAGCACCTTTGCAAAAAACTTACAGGCAGACTCCTCCAAGTTGTACTGACAGCCTAGGAAAAAGCAGAAGCACTTATTCAAAAGCTAAGGAACAGAAGATTGAAACTGGAATCATGGGCTGGAGGCAAGAATTGACCTCCAGATATTGAAAGAAGGAGGTATGGAAGGAGATTGTAAACAATCTCGAAAATTATTACTGCTGGAGAAACTCAGAGAGGAAAGTGAAGACAGAAACAATACAGCTAGTGAGACCTTTAAAACAGCTTCATGAAGTAAGCCTGTCTTTGGCAATACTAGAGGAAAGTATTTTACAGTGTTCAAAATACAGAACCTGGGGGCAGGGAGAAGGTGTATATATGTGTGGGTGCACCACCTAAGGCTGCAGCCCAGAGACTATTAGACCAATACAGATCTTAGAATATACAAATAATTACTTTGCTGCCACTTTAATAGCATTTTCTCTACTCCTTTTGAGATCAGATTGTGCTGTTGTTGAGTTACTTTCTTTGAGAAATTTCCTGCTGTCTCGTTATATGCCATGGTGGGCACCTCACTTCCCAAGGGTCCTCGGAGCACAGCTCAGCAATTAGCTTGAAGCCAGGGAGTGAGAGAGGACTGTGGGTACTGCATCGATGGTAGCCACCCAGACCTGAATATGCAATAGCTACAATGTCAGTGCATGTCTTATTTCCAAAATGCCGTTACCCAGATATTGTGGCTCAATAGATCAGGCAGCTGTGCTTCCTTTTGGCAGCAGGAAGCTGCCAGCTGAACCTATTTCCTCCTC
Organism: Scytalopus superciliaris; assembly: GCA_013400415.1. Lineage (NCBI taxonomy): Eukaryota > Metazoa > Chordata > Aves > Passeriformes > Rhinocryptidae > Scytalopus > Scytalopus superciliaris. The sequence continues at coordinate 1,322,916 of VXBX01008007.1, forward strand.
CATCTCCCATTCAGGCATATTCTTAATGCAAAATCACTCCATTCTTTTTGGGGTATATCCCACAGAACTGTAATTCCAGCCTCCTTAAAATTCAGTTTAGTTCTGGTGTATGGGAACAGTGCAAATGCTATTTTGGGGAGTAGAAAGTGAATTATTCTGCAGGCCTGCCTAAGGATTCCTCCTGAATACAGTTTTCCATGCAGCTAGATCTGAGCCCAGCAGCAATCACTCATGTAGGCTTTGCTGTAACTATTTTCTACACTTGCCGAATTTGAATGATGACTTATTGTTATTATATATTCATGTATATTTCTCTAGTTCCCAGAGGCTTTGGTTAGGACAAAGTCTAACAAATGCCATACTATTGCATACAAAAGCAATCCCTTTCTGTGGGTCACAGATGCAATAGAGAAAGGGAAAGTAAGGGATTCCCAGCACAGGTAGTGCCATTGCACAGAGATGTTATGCTCATCCTCATCTTTTTCCCAGCCATGATAGGTACACGAAATTAGTGTCAACTATTCTAAGAAGTCCCTTAAGATATCATGACAAACTCCTACAGTGGCACAGTAAAATTTTAGCTGGTGAATTCATGTCCCTGAATTGGAGAAATCTGTTCCTTTCTACTATGGTAGAAGTTTGAGTTGTAGCAAGAACAAATATCTTGTAGATATCACTATAATAAAATGCACTGTTTTTTCTAATTAAAAAAAAAAAAAAAAAGAAGAGAAAACTTATGGGTACTCACTATTGCCTTTTGATATGCATACAACATCACAGAGCCAAGAGTGCTAGTCTCTCTACTTTTGGTTGTACTTCAGGTGTGGAAAAATTATACAGAGCCAAAACCTGCAGAGTGTGTTGGATATTTAGAAATGTATAAAAGACATAGAAACCATTGGCACTGAAGCAACGGGCTTGTAATATCTGAAGCAGTTGATTTCTTTCCTCCTGTGGCAAACATTCAGCTCACAGACAAGGAACTCAAGGTGAAAGACTAAAGAAAAAGTATGCATAAGCATCCTTCTTCTGTACCAGCGCTATAATTAGTACAGAGCAATAGCACCATCAAGCTCCTGATGAACAATTACATCCCAGGAAATTCAACCAACAAGTATCCTGTTAAAAACAGTCGCATCTGTGTGGTACCACATAAGTATGCACCAGTGCCACCTAGCCAATCCCCAGTGTATGTCACTTGTATTGCTAGGCAAACCTTGAAACAGCCATTTATCTAGTCACGTCTTCTACATGCTTAGGGAAGCTTCCGGAACCAATTATTTTTAAAACTATGTATTTATGATAAGCTGATTGTAATTACTAAAGTGAGAAAAATTAGGAGTGAAATGCATGAATTAAATGTACTTATATTGGCCATACAAACTGTACAGAGCTAGCTATTTACCCAATGGCCCTGTCATCATCAGAGCTGCCCTGATGTGATGTCCAGAGAAAGTTAGAGAATCCAAATGTCTGTGGAATAACTTTCAGAGAAAAAAAAAACATAGAAATTCAAGGGCTTTCCATTGACCTAAGCCAAATACTAAGTACTAAAAATGCTGTTATCTCCAACTAGGGGTACTGTGCATTCTGAGAAAGCTGCAGTCTCAACATTACAAGTACACAGACCTCCATCCAAGCAAGAGTATTTTGCGTGTCTCAGTTTGATGGTAAAGAGAGTTCAATAAAAGAAACTAGCTTTCTAGTGCAAATCTTGTATCACGTCTAATGTAATGGCCAGGGTAAAATGAACTCTGGTTAATGAGCCTCAGAGTGTCCCAAAGCAAAACCTGAGATTCGAGCAACCGCAATTTTAGGAAGGTTTGTATTTCCATCAGGATTTGTGCTTGAGCGTCATTTCTGCACTGAATCATAGCACTATGGCCAGAAAGAACCACCGGAATTAGGAGAATTTTTTCTTCCTTCACTGTTACTGGAATTGTTTTAGGAGCACTAATGACATACATCCTTGGCCCACTGAAGATAACAGGAAGTCTCCTGTGACTTCAAAGGCACTGGGATTTAACTCTGTAACTAATGAAAGATAAGGCTGAAGGAAAGGGGTAGTATTTTAATTAAATCAATTGTCTGAAGTGCAGTTCTCATTGTCACTAGATGGTGTAGCAGAGTAGCTTTACTTTGGATCAGTAGAACTAGAACTTTGGAAAACATTATGATAAGATGCGGTATTTTGCAAGCAGTGTCCTCCATAAAATAGGTCTTTCCCTCAGGACTATTTCTGTTTGCAGTTTAATTATGATGATCTTCCCTAATGCTATTTGAAGCTGAAAGAAGATGAGTGCTGCCTCCAAAGACCAGCCTGATATTGGTTAGTTTTAGTTAGCTATGCCCTAACCAGACACACGCAACATCCTATTTATTTAGAAAAGCTGGGTGTTAACAGTTGAGACCAACAACTTGAAATGTTACATTCATCACATGAAGGGTTAAAGAAAACATGTGCAGATGATTCTGCACCAAACTTCATACTTAAGCTGTATAGAGGATTAAAAAACCGAGGATTGTTTTAAGTATTTTCTGTGATTCAGAATGAAAAGTTTGCATGTCACTAATAAGAGATGTCATTTCTCTCCTGTTTTCCTGTTTCTTTCTTTCCTCTTCTTTCACCACAGGTGGAATAAAAAGCAAAGGAGGTGATGGAATCCAGTGCTTAGGTGGTCATCTAGAGTCTTACTCAAACCACTCCTTATTCATAATCTTAACTGATACATTTCCTTTGAAGTTCTCCCAGCAGCAGTTCAGTGCCTGTCAGCAGTCCATTATCTGTCTAAAATCTATGGCAGACAATTTCTAGCCTGTACTTCATGTATTTATTGGTATATCCCATTCCACACAATAACAGGATATATCTGCTGCTTTATACCTAGCAGCTTTAGAGCTTTAACAATAAAAATGTCTTTTTGCTTTCAGGAAAAGGCCAATTCTAATACTAGAACATTTGATGTGCTCTTGATAAGGGAGGCTCATCAAAACATCCAATATTGGAGTTTGAGTCTGAATCAAAATTATCAGATTGTCCTTATTGACTTTGATTATTGCTTGAAAACTAAATTGTTTAAGTTAACTCGAGGATTTACAGTGTGTTTTATAGTTTGAGCCTATCTCAACAATACAAAGGTCTTATGATTTGATAGGATAATGGCACATGTTCATTTCAACTCTGATTCTGAGAAGAACTTCATAAGATCATTTATGAATAAATTATCTTTGTAAATAATGAGAAAATTGCAAGTTTGAGAACAATACAGGAATCCTGTGGCTGTGTACTGAATTGTACTGGACTAAGATTAAAAGTGTGTGCTGCATTTTTTTCCTCTAGGAGGTTTCTTGCCCTCTCTAAGACAGGATATGATTTTGGAGAGAGAGAGAAGTCCAATTCTTCTGCAGCTCATGAAGCCATTATTTAAAACCCTTTAGAGAAAATAGTAAGAAAGAGAAGTAACCAAAGTATGGCTAAGTGCTAGTTTTCAAATTGTTAAGTCTTCATGTATTAGAACATACTATATACCACACTTTCATTACCTTGGTATATTCTATAATTTTTCTGGGAGTCAAACACATCAAAAGAAGGACAGAGAAATTCACTGATGATGGCAGCAAACTTGAGGCATGACTCTCTCAGAGACCTGACATATCAGTTGAAGGGTTGAAACTTTTGGACTCTGATGACATCAGTCAGAATTTGTGTCTTACTGATTATTGACTAAAAAACAAATTAATGTCAGAAGACAATTACTCTGGAGCTCATACCTGGATCAAATATTCTTGTGAACTGTGTATATGTGACTGTTGATGCATATTTGGGCATGTAAGAGCACATTCTTCAAGAAAAATTGAGTCTTTCTCAGCAAATGCAATGCAGTTAGGTATAAATGAAGATGTTGGGGTAGTAAACAGTAAGACTACATTTTTCTCTTTATTTTCTAGAAGAAAATAATCACACTTTGAGCAACTCTTTTGAGTTCTGTAAAACTATGGCAAACTAGATTGTGCCAATAATAAAACAATGGAAAGATTCTCAAATGGCAATTCTAAATCCAGGCCACTAAATTCACACTCATGTAAGCAACTAGGTAATTTTCAAAATTTTTCTCTCTCTCTCTGTGTATGTAAGTGTATATTTGCCATATACACACACCCATACACATATGCATATTTAATTATGTATTCTACTTGGGGGAAAAGAGAAGGGCAGGGTAGGGCAATTGTTCAATACAATCAGACAACCTGTGCTGAGATCTGAGGTGTGTATTTAGTTTTCAGAGTGCAACTGGGGGACTGAATGCATTTGGGATAGGAAATACAGTCCTGGCAAACTGAAGAGAATCTGATGTATTTTCCAAGGACTTTGAAAACTTGTTTTATAGACTGTTTTGTCATTATTTGGATCCATTTCTCAAGTGGTTAAGGGAGAAGAGGCTGAAAAGATCTGAGGATGATTGCATGTGGGTATTTTGGTCCAAACCACTCTAATGTGTCCCCCTGAGATGTGAAACAGAGCTTTTGGAAGGTAGCATGAGGAGTAAGGGAGATACTAAGCTGTGCATCTGGGATAGCAAGAAGAAGTAAAAGTTGTTAGCAAATTATATAACTGGGTGAAGAGAGATGGCATTGGATGAAGGTGGTGTCCTGGACATTTTGGTTGTGTTTCAAGAAGGCTTAACTGTGTGAAAGATTGTGTCTTGAAGTGTTCAATTTAAATTAGTGCTTGAGGGCCTTTCTGATATCACTGTGCTCCAGATATTATTGAAGGTCTCCATTATCAGAGACTAAAGAGGCGATGCATATCAAAATGGAAAATTAATATAGGCATTCATATAATTAAATCCACTAATCCAATCATAACTGCACAACTGCTGCATCCTGTTACTGTCTGGAAAACAAGATACGTATCCCATGAGGCAATCAGAGGGCAATATTTTAAGATAAATTCCATCACTTTGTATGTTAGAATGCTTCATTATGAGCAACCTTATATTCTGAACTTCACATTTTATCTCAGGAAATTAAAGGAGACACGTTTAAAAAAAAGCAAAGGAAGGAAAAGTTTTTCAGCAATTAGTTCCATTTTACTTAAGGTCTTTTAAAATGTGGAATCTCTGTTAATAAATACTGTACATGATCAGTTTTGAAGTGTTCCCTTGCATTTGTTTATGATTTAAGACACATTCTTCTGCATTTGAGCCCAGAGGAAATTTTGGTTAGTATGGTGAAGGCTGCTAAAAATGATAGTAAACCAATATATCCACTGCAACATCTTGTTACGACAGGATTCTCAGAGTAACGTGCTTTCAGACTTAAATTTCCAAAGTGAACATCTGTTGCACTGTTTCTGTTATGAGGCCTTTCCATAGGCTACTAAACTAACACACACAAAATGTTTTTTCTCATATTTGGCCCTTTCTTAGAGCTGCTTCTTGAGTCTATCCATCCTTCTCTTCTGCTTAAGAGGCTTTGCAGAAAAGTGTTTGGATAGCCCTGGTTGCTGGTCCACTTCCTTGCCGATAGCACCACTGAGGTTGAAATCCACAAGTGTGTGACCTGCACAAGTAGCCAGGGACAGCTACTACATGTTTGGTTGTGTCTTAAAGCTTCAGGTGGCATGCAGGCTCCCTGAAAGGCTGCTTTTCCTGCTCAGTCACACTCATGCTCTGCAGAAGGTTGATTCCTGCTGTCCCACCCCTGTGGGTTATGAACCACAACTGATCAGATGAAGGACAACACCCAATACCTCACCCACCTGAGAGTCATTTTCTTAGTCCTCCTTCAGGTCTGCCCTGCACAACTCTAGCTTTCATTCACTTTGGGAGGAGTTGGGAAAGTGGCAGCCAATGGCTCCTACCACTACCATTAACATTTGAAATACCAACAATAATCAGTTTTTAAGGGATAGGGAATAAGAAAATTTAAATATTCTAGAGAGAACTATTAATAGGATTATTATTATTTTTTAGGTGTGACCCTTTGGGTTGGGATATTTGATCCTGGTATCAATAGCTTCTCTGTCCCCAGGGCAAAAATCTAATGCTTTTGCATTCTGAACTAGTTGCTATTTATAATAATATGTGTACCCTTTATTACAATCATTTTTTTCAACATTTTATGAAGTGTGCTTATTAAATGGAATGGTAAGTCCGGCACTGGCAAGTCTCTTGTGCACTTTTTTTTCACATTTCCTTTCTTTTGGCAGGTCCATGAAAAGGGAGTAAGTTTCTGTGGGCTGTGCATGCTTTTCCACCCTTTTTCAGGATTTGTCACATCTCCTGGAAGGCCTTATAACTCACAAAACATGATTTTATATCCCAGCAATTTGCCAAGTCTTGTCAAATCCTAACATTTTTGTTGGCAACTATTTCCATCTCTCGGCTGAAAGGGAGTAACTTAGATCATCCAGTCACAACGCTGTTCTTTGGATATCTTTTGAGGGTTGAAGTGTTAGTTTTGATACATAGCTTAATCTCTGCTTGCTAGGGGCTGCCCAATATATTTCATGTCCTCACTCAGTGAATCTTTTGCAAAGTGGACATTCTGCTTCATCAGCTGATTTTCCAGTTTTACAAGTCTGCACTTGCAGTCCCACTTCTCTCTGGAGAAAAATATTCTGAGAAAAAAAATTAAAATTAAATAGAGGTAATCCTTCTTACTTCTTTCAGGAACTGTTCCTTTGTTAGGTACAGTTGCAGTCACCTCTACCATACTGTAAGGGAGACCATACAATGAGCTGACCATGTATTTACTTTTTCGGAAGATGCTTTTTCATCCTGTTTATTTTTAACTCATCCTCTTCCCCTTAGTGTAGCAACAACAAAATTTCAGCTCTTGGGGTGTGGAATAGGAGTAATTTAAACCTTTAGGACAGGAATAAGCTTAAAGGCACGTTATTGTTCATTATGGCTTGTTCAAATACCTCTGAATGAGAGAAGTTTGGGTTGTTTTAAATACCTAAAGAAGAAATAATTCTCATCTTTTGTGCTGGACACAATTAGTGGTGACAAAACAAAGAGGATATGGGATTTCCTCAGGTAGGATTTGTGAAGACAATATTTATTGGCTTTGGTTACTAGCTTCAATACAAATGAGAAATGTTAATAACAAGAAGTGCAACAGATGTTAGATTGCTACATCTAGTCCTGCCATATGCTCTTTGTTATGAGTCATTCTGGATGCCATCCATCCCTGTACCAGTGCTCGCTGGAAGCATCAATCTGTAACAGGAAGGGTGAACACAGGCATATGCACAGAACAGCTGGAGGGAGCTGCCTATCTCCTCAGCTAGTTCAGAAGGGGGGGATGCAAGAGCCTGGCTGCGTTTACATTCACCACCATCTCTACATGACCTGGGCCATGCTGGGTCCCACTTAATTGGTACGCAGCAAATGAGGAATCCATTCCTGGTAGTTATTTTTAGTTGCTCCTTGTGACATCTCAGGACAGCAGTAGAGTCTGACCTCCCTCTGAAATTAAGCACTCCTTACTCTTTAGCACAGTGTTGCTTGAATTCATCTCAAGCATGAATGTATTCACCAGCCTCTGTCTGTGTCATATTTTCAAGGGAAAATTAGGATGGTACGTAGTCACACTTAGTCATACAAGAAACCCATGGTTAAATTCGTACCCCAGATGGACTCTGTCCTTTTTTCTTCCTGTTTGAAAGCAAACACCCTGCCTTCTCATGCACTAGTTCAGTTGTGTATATCAGCAGTGGGGGAGAGGATCAGATGCCAGAGGAGTTAGAAGAATAGAAAGAACAGTCTCCTGCTACCTCTGATGAGAATCACCTCAGGAGATCATGAGTAAGGGACAGCTAAAACCAAGTTTTCTGGAAGAAATCCAGAAGTTTTTCTTTCAGTATGAGGAAAACATGACTAGCTGCTAAAAACCAAGCCATGCACTTTAAAAGTGGGACTTATTTCAGCAGTGAATCCTTACCTCATGAGAAGTGCAAGCACCGAGTTGCCTTCACTTTTCTCTGTGTCTCTCTTTCCTTAAGCTTCCTCACACCCCAAGGAACAAAACAAAAAAAGAAAAAAAAAAAGGGGATCTATTTTCAGCTGTTGATACATGTGTCTCTAGCTGTTTGGTGAGAATTAGTAATTGAGATATTCATCTGGTGAGAGCAAGCAAATTGGCAAATCCCCATGCACCTTTGCTGAGCAAGGGCAGAGCTGGACAGGCACACAGTGGGAGGCACACGGCCCCAGTTGGCCCTGGGTCCCCAGCACTCCAGCACACGAAGAAGGAAGCTGTTGTGGAACAGAGAGGAAATGGGAAGCTATTTACTTTAGAGGATTTCATGCTTTGCTCCAGAAAACTGGCTAAAATTCTGCTTTTGAGGGAAAATGTCAAGATATTGCCATAGTGGCAATATTTGTTATTGCTTAAATTAGCTCAGTGAGGACCCAAATGGCTGTAGTTCCTCGATACATGTTTAAACTTCGGTGAAAGTGAGTCACGCCCAGTGTGCTTTTCTTTTTCCTTTTTTTTTTTTGGGGGGTGGGGGTGGGAGCAACCAATCTCATTTTTACTGCCTTGTACCCTGCTGTGCTGGTTGCAGGGCACTGCAATCCAACCCCTCGAGGTGCTGAGTGGTTCTCTCAGCACCTCCACATCAGCGTGGCCTCTGTGCTCAATCCTGAGCTGGGCTTGACTAGATAAGGTCTCTGGTCTTTGAGGACAAGAGTAACACCATCATGTCACAGAACTGTTACATAGTGACCTACAGTCTTGGCTCTGGTCATGTTTCAGAACGATGCAGAGTACCTGTGTACCTCCAGAAGCCAGAAATGGCTTGGTCCAGAGAAGTATTTCTAATTAATTTAATACATTGCATACTATAAGTGTGGTGATTATTTTTTTCTTTCTAACAGATTAAGTTGTACCAAATTTCATATTAGGTTAGGGAATGTTACACTTTAACAATTCTCTCTCTGTGTGTATATTAGATTTGAAATGTTTATTTTGGTATATGATCCAGAGATTTCACCCTCTGCATCCCTCTCACACTGTGCTGAAGCCAAACAATGAAACTTGTTCTTTTAAAGCCACAACCTCCTTAGTGTTATTTGCAGCATGGATTTGTAATAGAGGGACATCGGTCTCCTAAACAGTCAGCCTTGTTGCTTTCACAGACACTGAATGGGGTATTTTTCAATGAGAGGTAAATCTTTCATCAGAAAATGCCTGTCCATAAAAACAAGGGGTTTTTTTCCTATATATGAGCAGCATTTGGAGGCAATGTTTACCATTACCATGCATCCAAGACACATTTTTTTGAAAGACTATATAATAGCAAATGGACATGGCTTCATTACTGTAAATTAAGCTGACATTTGGGCAAATTTGCAAATATGTTATTGTAAATATGAAATCCAAAGGTAAAAGTTCATCAGAGGGATTATGTATGTATGTTTACACACTGCACTTTTGGTTCTCATTCTGGCAATCATAGGCTGGACAGTTAATCTAGATATTTCCACCCTGGCACTGGGACATGTTTTCCCTTTGTGGCAATAGCAGATACGGAATTTTACAAGTCTACTCTGTCTCTTCTCTAATGGGCTTCACCTTTTACCTCCATGAGCTGAGGATCTTGATTTTAAATCCTGGTTTAAATCCAGGTTCAAACACTGCAGGCAACCTAGCCAGAGGTGTTCTCATATGGACCCAAAACCAGTAACAGAAAAGCCAAGTAAAGGATCTTTATTTTATCCTTCCATGCCGTAATTCTTCTCCTGTCTTTACTGAATATCAATGTCTTTCCAGTTTTTGTGATAATTGGTCAATCAAAATAATTCTCAAAGAGAAATGTGCTATTTCCCAGAGACAGTGTTGTATTTAAGTGTATTTTTATGGTAGATGAGGTTTTAGTGTGTTGTCTTTGAAAATATGGGCAAATGGATTATTTCCTTGATCCAACAAAAACAGCCACACACAAAAAAAAAAAAAAAGGATGCAAAATTCAGGGTGTTGCAAGTTCACTCTCAGAGCTAAGCTGTGGTCTCTCTGTTTTGCTGTTGCCAAGAATACACGCCAAGTCATTGAGGTTGACCACGTTTTATTACCTCTGTTTTTGCTATTCTACCTTATTCCTGAGACAAGTGGGAAAATTGTGTCTGAAAACTGTCTTTAAACCCTGGGTTTCTAGATTGTACATCTTTAATGAATACTGGATGTGTTCCACTGCTGTGCGCTGCTGTCTGGGCCTCAGCTTATTAGATACTGTTTTGAAATCCATAATTATAACCAGGTTTGCGATGGGTCACATGCCTCTGTATACAAAAATTTCTGACATCCTGATAGAGCTGCTATTTCAGAGGAAATCAACTGATTCAAAACTAGCATTTGAATACTTTTAGCTTTACTTGTTTTGGCCTTCCTTACCTAAGGTGTGAAGAATGGCAATTTCTGTATTTCTGGGAAATTAATTTTCAAGGTTGACTTTGGGCCAGTAACCTGAAGTGCTAACATAGTCCATATGTCTGACTAGTGAAGGTTGAGTGAAAAGTATGAAAGTTCTAGCAAAAGTCCATTTTTCCTGCTCCTTTTGGTAAATTGCAGGATTCCATTATACTGACGATAATTCACATTATTCCAGTCAGAGCGCTGATCCCCAGTGAAGCTGGGATGAATGTAAAATGCAATGAATTTGTTCTCTATAGGTGCTGCTCTTCACGCTGAGCAAAATCTCAGTACGTATAATTTGCACTCCTGTAGTATTTGCCGTCTTTCTGCCCCTCTCTTAAGACTATAATTCCTGCCTGATATTTTCTTTTTAAACTCTCTCCCATTTTAATACTCATTTTGTATTTTCTTAAAATACATGCTGTCACGCAGCTCTTCTACTTCCCTTATTGAGAAAACACTCATACGATGGTGGAAAAAAATTGAGAGGGAGGGAGAAACAGAGAAAGGAAACAGAAATCATAACCAAAAAGTTCTCACCGATTATTGAAATAGTCAGTGTTCCCTTGGGCTGAGGGAAAGGAAAAGGCGCTTTTACAGTGTCTTGGAATATTTTTCTTCTGCACAATTCTGACTTTTCACCACATATTCATGCTACAGTGAGAGAAGGGAAGAAAAGAAAAAGGACCCAGTGGTTTTACAGTAAGTTTTTCATTAATTTTCATAGCGACACTTGGTAGTAACAAGTCGCAGGGAATATTAACATTATAGGGTTTTTAAGCTGTTGTTCTAGATACTGTTGTGTAAAATTATTTAACAAACATGTTGTTTTAGTACTAACGGCTTCTCCTCTGCAAAAATTTTGTAGCTTAAAATGTGTGGTGTCACAGTGACACTTTTAATGTAGAGTCACTGCAATATTTAGTACTGTGCTATTACTAGTGGGAAATATTTATGCATTTGTAGAAGGCTTCAGCAAGCCTCAGGTCCATTTTTCAGCAAGATATTTAAAGGCAGAAAAGAAACAAATAGAGACAGTAAAAGACTTCAGTGAAGCGCTTCTGTACAGTCAGGAGGGACTTCCATGCAAATATAGAGCATCTCCCTGGAATAAAACCCAAATTATAATTACAGAACTGCAATATTTTAAGAAATTCTGTCTATCAGAGACCGTTCTGTTTTTTTCTTTATGAGCTGACTTAAGTTCAGATTAAGTTGAAATCAGTCTTAAGATTGATACTTGTTTCACTAGACTTTGGATCTTGTCAAAACAAGTCGCTGGCAACAGTCCTTTTAGATTTCAGAGAACACAGAGGGCTGATGCCTTTGCAGTGGTGGCTGCAGAGGTGAGCTGTGGAGAACCGACAGGGCAGAATCAGGCCCAGACGTGGAGAGGGGAAGGACACAGCAGCTTTCTGCTCTGCAGCAAGGTACTGGGTACTGCTTGAAAAATTGACTGTATTTCTCTACAGACTAAAAAATATACCATCAAAATGTTGTTCAATACTAAGGTACAAGTAGCACTAAATTACTGAGCTCTTTCTACCAAAAAAAAAAAAACCAACCCCAAAACAAAGGCTTCCCCCTACAACTGCCAAATGACTACCTGAATTTGCAATTGTAGCATATTTCTCCTCTAAAACTGCTACCAATCTTCCGAATACAAGCAATAACTACATATGGACATGTTTAGTAAATCAGCAAGAGGAGACTGATTGCTGAGGAATGTTTTGTTTCCAATTATTTTCTCTGTAAAATTTAGAATCCCAGATAAACAGAGCAATGAAATCCCACTGGTTTATCTGTAAGTATACACTGATTGACAAATGCTATTAAAATTGCTTATTTGAAAACACCTAGCAGAGAAAATTGAAAGCAAAAGTCTCGTCATTGATCTGCTTTAAGGTTGCATTTAAGCACTTCGGGGTATTTTCCCATTGTGAATAAAATATTTGGAGCTGCTTCCATCAAAACTTTGCATTTTACCTTAATTTTTTTTATTCCCTTTCCTATTACACGAACCTGATTTTTTGTACTGACAACAGACAAGATATATTTCTCATGTTCAGTATATATGGCTCTTGGTAAATCAGCTCCTGACACACCAGCTAATTTTAACGGGGGAGGTTAGGAGATGCACCATTACTTCTTATTTCTAATGTGTTTCTTAATATGAAACTTGCCATTTTCTGTTGTGATGCTGACTCAGCATTAGGTTTATTTCCAGAATTACTAAAACAACTTTCTCTTGGAGTAGCAAGGGACCCATGATTCACTGGTAGAGAACAGCGAAACAGAGAGAGGCATTTTTTCCATCTTTTAATATTAAAAATAAACTAGTAAGAATTCATAAAACAGTCCTGGGGAATTTCTGTGTTACAAAAAAAGTAGGAGAAGATCTCATATTTCACAGACAGATTGAACACAACCATATTTAATTTGTGCTGCATCTTAAATATATAGCTTGCATTATTTTACCCATGTTGCAAAACAAGATTTAGAGGGATCACTTTTTATTTGCTTATACCTACTTCACACATGTCAGAATCAATCACTTTTTCAGACAGATGTTTTCTTACTCATATGCTGCAGTAAAGTGACATTTTGTACATGTAAACGTTCTTTTGGTTCCCAGCATTTAATGACCGCTCTTTCCCATCCCCAAGTTTTTTGAAACATTCACATGCTAGGTACAGGATTCAGAGATTAAAAATCACATGAACACCATTTAATTCAAAAGGATATTTTCCAGGGTTTTTTTCCCTTTTTTTCCTGAAAATGGAGTATCATCATCATCACAATATTTCTTAAAAGAACAGCAAAATGCATGTTACTCCTCAACTAATAAATCAGCAGAAGTGTTTTGCTAAATTATATATTGATCAGCTTTCATGCAAATTTGAACAGGTATATGAACATATGTGCATAGTTTGCATGAACAAAAGCATATTTGTAAGCTGTCATAAAAAAGGACTTTGTGTTTCCTACTCTCTTGATTCTCGGCTAAGAATTGCCACAACACCTTTTCTGGGCACCTCAAATCCTTTCTGAACCAAGGACAGAGCTGGAAAGATAATTTTGCTCTTAATGGGAGTAAAATTCTGTGGAACAACAGCTTCAACAGCAACTTTTCATAGACAGACACGAACTGCTATTCCAAGCCAGAAGAATATCATAGAAGACTGACTTTGGTAATATTTTTAGATATCACTAGCATCTTTCACTTTTGATTCCCAAATTGTACTAATGGAATAGCTCCTCTTTACTCTATGTCCATTTTAATGCTATTGTAGGTCTCTGACCTCTGTGGCATGGCACACTGCAGACACACGCAGTCCCTGAGCTAGGCTTGGAGCGAGGGGCTCAGCCTGCATGGCTTCAGCCTTTGCTCTCAGATCACACACTCTTCTTGCCTGTGAAGTCCCAGCAAGGTGGCTGCTTTCATGACTGCCCTGCTCAGGATGAGCATGAAGACTCACAGCATCGTGGAATATGAACAAGACATACAGGATCCTTGTTATTCTCTCCTCCAGCTCACTCTGCTTGCAGCATGCAACTGGAGACAGAAGAAGCTGATGGTAGAGGAGAGAAAACCCACTGACCAAGGCTGAGCTGCATGACACCCTCTTACTTGACATCCCTTCTCCTTGACTCCTTGCAGTTTGTTACTCTACTTGTGCTCCAAGTGCTCTTGAACACCCAAATTTGGCTGCCACAAAATATCTTTAACATTTAAATTTCTCTGTTGGCACTTATGAAAATGTTAGCTTTTTGGGACACCAAGAAAAGCAGTTATTCAAGCATCCTCTTAGTCTGTGCTGTTGTTCCTTACTACCTCTGTGCTCTCTATTCTTTAGTGACCTGATGAATATTGTCCCAATTGAAGGTCTGGGGTCCCATACCAAAACTGCTTCAAGCAATTTGCTAAGTTACCCTCTGACTCTTTTCTTTCACAAGAGCTTTGTCATGGCTTTCCATGGCACCACTCAGCTGGAGTATTTCCAAATTTAGCAGCTCAGGACCTCACAATCAGGAAATACCTTTATACTTCCACAGAACTCTTCATACACAGAAGAAAATGCAAGTTTCAATTTTGGTTTTGCTACAAACATATTATGTGATGTAGGCAAAATATTGAATCCTGCCACAGGGGGTTTTTAGCATGAATATGCTTTCCTACTCTGATTTTATGTTATTAAGGTTATAAGATTTTAGTGGCAGGAAAGGGTTTACTGTGCATACACACAGAAGAAAGGATTCAGAACTGCAACACATACAATACTATAATTTGAATAAAAATGCATCATTGCATCCATTCCTTGAATGTTTTTCAACTGCACATTTTGCATACAGAGTATTATATTATACATTCACAATGTCTCCTTCTCCATCACCTTCCCATTTTTACAGTGCATTGTTTATACACTTAAACAATACATTGCTAGAGGTTTAGAAATAAAACAGTTAGAGTTTTGCTGCTATCCCAGAGTATTGTGTTCATTTTCTAATAAGCGCCTCCAGTGCACTGGAGTCCCTAATCAATGTAAATATTGTTTAAGATGAACATTGCAGTGGGCATACCATGGAGCCAGACCACCAGCAGAGCATTAAACAGGGACAGATGTGAATGCCAGGATAAAAATGAAGACATTCCTGAAGTGTAAGTATGTTACTTATAATATATCTGTTTATAGGAAATGGTAATGGGGGAAAAAAAAAAAACAACCCAACAAAAACCCAAACAAAAACTTCTGGAAAAAAAAGAATGTGACATAAATTGTGTTAGGATACTTTTTTTTTTTTTTCCTAAAATACTAGCAAAAAGTGTGTGATATTCTGCTATCTTGAATAATTCAGATCTTACAGAGTTGGTCTTGTATGAATGTTGTTAATGACTTCAAAAATGTACAAAGGTATAATCAGTTTAGTGGTTATCTGCACTGGAGCAAAATGCATGTTTTTATTTTATACACGTGGCTTTCTCTCAGAGGTAGTACCTTTTGTAAGATTGGAGGATCTAATTAGGATAACAGACAAATAGTTTCATGCTATCTCAACAAGTCGTTCAAGAAGAAGCAATTAGAGAGATAAACTTTTTCTAATTCTAGCAATTTATGAAGATTATCTGATTCCTATTTCTTGCTTAGTAGTAAATCCATATTGATTAATTCACTAGCTGTCTATTTCTATGAGCAAGCATACAGTATTTAAATACATTTGTTCCTTACTGGCTTTGTAGTCAAGCTGCTATCTACGCTGCCCTGATTTGGAGATTATTGGTGACATTTGCAAGGATTTTGAGCCTCTATCACACTGGCTATTCTTGGTACTTCTACACATACTGCCTCTCCCTGTGAGGGCAGGGGAGGCAGCAGTGCCTACTGCTCTGGAGCTGGCAATGGCACAGGCTGGCCCACATGGGGCAAGCAGGGGCAGGGTCTCCTCTGGGGCAGGTTGGCAGGATAGTGATCCCTTTGAGGTTGGGGATTCCCTCTGGAGGAGGGCAGTGCCAGGGAGAAAAGTCCCACAGGGAAAGGAGGGAGGGAAGGCAAGTCAGCTGATGAGATAGTTTGGAAAAAGGACTGCCGTTATTTCTCTAGGATACCAGGGAAGATGCATCTCTCTCCATTTGCTACTGCGAAAGGGATCTCATTGGTTCTCATATGGTCAAGATGCATTTTCAGAGTGGTCAGTCCTCAACAGCACCCAGAGCTGGAAGGTCTCAGCCCCTAACCTGCCACTAAGAGCTGAAACATCTATGAAGAGGGAGTCTCTTAAAAGTCCTTGTCCCAAAGCTGTAGTTCTGATCTATATAACTGTGAATGCAACAAATTTAATTTAAAGCAAGCTGCAGTGTTTGATAGCAGGTTAGATATGAGTTTGTCATTACTGCAGAGTTCTTAGTGGGAGTCTGATTAAGCTTCAATATTGATTTCTGAAATAGCAATGGCAAAGAATCTGGTGGAACTAGAATATTGGATTACTGTCTAAGCCAACAATGACTTAGAGCTGAGTTGATTAAACAGTATGGTTTGGGATAGGTCAGAGACTTTATTATTCATTGTTTTCCATTTTATAGCAAAATCAACTACAATAGCAGCCTTCTAAAATATGATTAGCACAAACACTATTGTCGTTTGACATGGTGTATCAGATATAATGATTCCCATACCAGATCTACAGCTTGCTTTTTTACATTCTTGATTGCATAATTGAAAGCAGCAGTTTTATCTTTCTTCTACCTTTGGTGGAAGTCATTCAATAAATAGTACCAATTGCATTACAGCTTCAAAATGGTCTGATGTAAAAGGCAGTGCATTTCACTAGCTCTTAACAATGCAAGAATACTCTCTACCCCATCAAGACATTACATTTACTTTTAAGAAAACAACTGGAAGTATGCTGAGCACATGTCAATATTGAAAGCACCATTTAGGCCGCAGAAAAATCACTAAATGACTGAGTTATCCTGTATTTGGTATCACCCTGCTGGGTGGTTATTCATGTTTACTTTTCTCACAATTTATTTTGCATTTGCCCAAGAGTCTGCTCTTACTAGCATGGGTTGTTTTACCAAAATTTAGGGAAAGCAGGACTGAACCCTAAAAATGGTTCACTGTTAGAAAAATACACTCCTTTCCTGAAAATCTTATACTTATGATTGACCATATGCATGTGAATATTTCCATGACTAAAAAGGATATTGATTGGTCCCTGTGGGACTACTTATGTGTATAAATGCTTGAAAGATCAAGTTCTAATTTTGCTCAATATCAGAGCTAATTGCTGTAGATACTATTGAAGAAAAAAGACGGTTGTCTCCTACTTGTGGCAGCTGAGGATGTTCCATGAATTTTTTTCATGGGGTGATTTATTACACATTCTGTTTTTTAAAACAGTCCAAATAGAGTCAGTAACTATTTATACAATTGAATTTAACAACTATGAAATATGTGTTATGGTGCCAGTTTGAAACATATTCCTAATAGCTAGTTTTATATGGGATGGACCACCAGGAAGCTGTCATCAGAATAATACTGTGCCTTTTTTATAAATTCCCTACATTTCTTTTTTACTTAAAAGATTGTTTAATAATACTGTACTCAAAACTGAACAATAGAGATTAATGATTTGATGTAAGAATACTTCAAGGTAAAAATTAAACAATAATAACATTCCAGCTGCTGATACACTATGGAAACCTCTCAAACATGTAAAGAAGATTTTTAAGAACTGTTTTAGAAAATCAACACACTAAAGCACATGAAAGGTGTGTGTTATGAAGCATATTACTGGGCAAGGATTTCCTTTTCATGAGAAAGGTACTACAGAGAACACACAGACATTATAAAATCCACAAAGAAAACCGAAAAAACCCCAACCAAACCCAAACCAAACCAAAAAAAATCCCCTGAACTTGTTACTTGAAGGAACTCCTCAAACATAAAAGAGAGATTAAAAATGACTTCACCATAAAACAACAAATGGCGTGAGGGGAAAATACACTTTACTTACTTTTTTTTCTCAGTTATTGTTGCACGAGAAAATTTCTGTGTGACAGAAACTGCATGAAAAAACAATGTCATATTTTTCCTTAGTGCTCTGAGTTCATAAAACACAAGGCCAGAAGCTATTCTTAATATGGACTCATTCTACTGCTAATGCATCCAGAGTGTTTTCTGTCTAAGTGTCAGAGCAAAAGAACTTCACTTGAACTGTTTGCAAAGCAGTAGAAATATTGCCTGCAAGAGGGAGTAATAATTGTGTAGACATGTACAGCATCAGTTGCTAGATTAACAGCTCTCAGCTTGCGTTTGTTGTTTCAGCATGACCCTCTGAAAACACACTCACAAGGAAAGAATGGGGTACCAGAGAAAGTCCATTGCAAAAGTATCCCTGGGCAGGTGTGGGGAAAGCTCCAGCTCCTACTGAAGTGCTGTTGCTGCTCTTTTCAGCATCAGCCAAAATTTGATTTCTCCTCTGGGGTCAACTGCTCTGGCTCGGTGTGCATCAGTGGTGCGGCGGGTATGGATCTGCTTCCCCTGCCTCTCCCATCTGGTACACACCAGCCCAGCAACCAATGCCCGTGTCCTACATCAGTCCCGGGCTTTCTCACCCAGCACTGCCCAAAGATGTTCCAAACTGCCCACAGGCACCCTGAAAAAAAGCCAAGCAAAATCCCATTCTCCTGAATCAACAGCACAAAGCCACTGAGTTCCATGAAGATGGAAATGGCCCTTCTTGTGGCTTATGGCTTTGCAGCCACTTCCAGTAGGCAGCACGGGTACTCTGGCAGCAGAAGCCAGCTGATACACTAAACTATGCTAAAGTAGTGTTTAGAGAAATAGTAATTACTAACATCCTCTCTCAGTCAAGCCGACACTAACCAGGCCTACTGCTAGGTGTGTGTATATACACACTCACACTCAATAGATAAATAGATACGTGCATATACTCCAGGAAAAATATCTCTCTGTAAGGTGATGAGGTCCCACTTTAAATCAAGTACTTGACACTAATAAAAACAATGTCTTCAGCCAGAAGATCTTGCATACTGACTGGCTACAAGGTAAGTCAGTATTAAGCAACCCTTTATTTTCTGCACACTCTATTAATTTTTCCTATATCACAAGTATTCTTTACACTTTCACAAGTGTTTGTATGCTTAAAAATGTAAGCTTGGGAGGTTTTTTGGTGGCTTTTTGTTTTGGTTTTGGCTTTTTTGGTGAGTTGTTTTTGTTTGTTTGTGGGTTTTGGGGTTTTATTTTGGGGGGTTGCTTTAAATGAATATAATAAAAGGAAATACAGTGGAAATTTGGAAGGAATTGGATATGTTCATGTTCTGTGGTTTTAAAATGATACAAAGTACTGACAACTTTGCTTAATACTATCATTACTTCCTCCCTTCTCATAAGGGATTTTACTATTCTAGCTGTTTTGTCTGATTTCTGTTTAAAGAATTACAAGTGTGAGGTAAAATCACCAACGGTATCCACATGAATTGAGAGATTCCCAAACTGATTAAGGTGTCAAAGTACTTTTTGCAGAGAGACAAAAGCTCATTCACTATTTCGATATTTGAAAAGTTTTATCTAATGGTCCTAGCCAATATATTCCTTCTGATTTTTTAAAGACTATCAATCAAATCATCAGCAAGTAATTTACCATCTCTTAATAATATACAAGTGTTAATTTATAGTAAAGAAAATACCACTTGATGATCTGATGAAGTAATCAAATAGTAATTAGGGAAAAAATAACCTTACTAGGCCATCTTATTGGCCACAGTTATTTGTTGTTATTATTAAAAAAACCAAGTATGGCTGTCAATTTGAATGGTGCACAAACAGATTGTTGATATCTACTTTAGAAATACCTTTAATAGAATTATGTAGCTGATATTTGTTTCTAGCAGCATTCATTAGAATATTGATTTCTGGAGAGGAAAAACAGTGAATGATTTTACAGAGACAGAATTAAATTTAAAAACACACCCAACTGAATATACCTTGTTCTCTGTGAACTCGATTTTACTCTCACTCCGTGCTCAATCCTGTAAGACACTGAAAAAACAATGTCCGTTTCAGCAAAATACTTAAATGCAGATTTCACCTTAATGCCATCAATTTTATTGAAATCACACATTACAGATGTTGGACACAAACTTCAGCAGAACTGCACATTGAAAGTGAGAAATTTAGTATTCACTGCTATTCGCTCAGAGAAGACTAAGAACTCTGCTCAATAATTAGCAACTGAATTAATGCCGTTGAAAAAGGACTAGGGAGCAGTCTTTTCCTCATGTCTTTCTTTGGATGTTTCTTTGTGTTTTTAGTAATATTTGTAGGACTATTCCTGCAAATATTTTTCTACATGGGTAATTCAATTCCTCTGATAAATACTACTGAATTCACTAGGGCTAGATTCAAAAGTGAAGTTACTTATCTGGGCAAATGCCTCTAAGATGGGGCTGTTAGGCAGCTCCCCATGACAGTAGGGAAGAGAAAAATAGTCTTAGCCTGTGGGACTAAGGCCTGGAGGATTGGGCCCATAGCCAGTGACATTATAATATTTTTTTTTAATAAGGAAGAAAACCCACGCATGAGTGAAACCATATGGAAAACTGAGTTAAGGTGAGGAGGTTTTAAATAATGCTTATTTATCATTTTGAAAGAAAAAGAATCCTGTTCCTGCCTATTGCATTTTATACTTTAAATGTAGGGACTGATTTTTTTGCCAAAATTCCTCTTCTTGTCAGGGGGAAAATTATCTGCTTAGACTGTTGCAGGATCAGGCCCTGAAAAATCGTTACAAACTTGTTGGCAAAGCCTGCTCACTTCCACCTCTCTCTTATTTTCTGTTTTTCCTATCCGTGCACAGGAAGAAAATGAAAAGTTAAGCTAAAATACATTAACTAATATCAGTTTATTAATTGGAGAATTCAACTTATCCTTTTTGCTCTTCATCTGAAATTAATTAAGTGTGTAGAATTACAAGGTGGGTGTACCACAGGCAGCAGTCCAGGCTCAAGTTAATCAAAAGAGCACATGTTGAATGCATACAATTTAGTTAAGGTTAATCCAGTGAAGATGATCCCTCACTGGTCCTAATTACTCTAGGTGATATATTGTGGAATGGGAAAATAGGAAGGAAGGGAAATTTTGTCCTGCTGGTCTACCAGGATTTTCTAATTAAATTTAGTAGACTATGCACGGGAGCAAATAGTTTCAATTTAAAGAGAAGACCACACTCCAAGGGTGCTTGTCTGAAATGAATGCAAGGAACTTTGAGCTAATATAGTTAAGTATCATACCTTAAATGTTAAAGCTGGTCATTTTGGCTTTACAAGTTTCCAATCTGTTGGGAGCACTGAGTCTCTCTGAGCATTTCAGACTTGATGTAAAATGGTTTTGTTTGGAACTGTGACATTAGTATATAGCTCTTGAGAAAAGGTACATATTAAAACAGGCCTAGTCTGGTATTTCATTATCCTCACCCAAGGAGTAAATATCAGCAGGACAGAGCTAATTTGCTATAGAAATAGGTCAGTGTTATATTAGCAAAAGCCTTTTGATTTAATCTTCTTTTATTATGTCAATCCAAAAGAAAACAAAGTTGTTTCTGAGACTCTTTGACTTCATGTTCTATGTTCATTACCTCATTAAGTTACTTTTTCTCCATGTTTGTCCTGTGTTTCAGCTTTCATGGAAACTTATGAAAGCTTTTTTTACCTAGGTATATGCATATAAAAGTTGTCAAATAATTTGCCCTATTTTTCATGTCGGTGATATATCTCTGCTCAAGTGGAGGTATCTGTTTCTGATTTATTAACATTTGATCCCCTGGTTTCCTGCCATTGATCAAGACTAAGACTCAGCTCAGCTGATGAGTTTTATATGACATCTGATATTGCAGGAAGAGCAAAAAGCTAGTACCATTTTTAATATTTTTCTATTTCAAGTTTTCCAGGACCACGAAATGCACTCAAAACACCTAACAATATTGGGCAGTATGTACTGTATATGTNTTTTTGGAAGTAAAGCAAGTATTTATCAATAGAACAGATGTTTGCTCGGTGTCATTCACATCCTGTAAACTGTATATACATTTACACCCTACCGCCAAAACATGGTTTCACCCTACTACTGACCGTCTGTCTGCCATTCAATCTCTAGTTAAGTCACGGTCAATAAGGTCAACTCTTTGGCAACATCTGTATTTGATCAGTTCACACAAAATAGGAGCCTTCCTAATGCCTGACTACCCTGAAGTATTTTAAGAGGCAGCATATTACAATAGTTGATTCACTGCTGCTGCAGACTCTGCACTTGGAAGATTTTTGCCTCCTCTGAGGAACTGAAATGGGAAGATTAAAATCCTTTCTAGCAAAATAAATCTCTGAAATCAGCAGGTTTAGCAGTGGCATAGTTTCTAAACTGACAAGAAAAGTTTAGCAGTTTCTTTCCCCAAGTGTTCAGTCCCTCGGTGTAGGGATTTCAGTGTATGATATTTTATATTTTAACCCTGTTCTGCACACGGATTATGTTTAAAGTATATCTAGGTTGTTGCAAAGATGAAAAATAAAGTCAGAGGATAAAACTATCTGCAATTTTACTTCAAAAAAACAACAGTGGGGATTAATGCAGCCAATTGTTTCCCGTTGGTGTTTCCACGCTCGGCACAGGCAGCACTTTGAGCAAGTAGGTGTACTTTCCTTCAGATGGGTGAATGCAAATTCTTCCCTCAAAGAAAGTAACATATTCTGGGTGGAATCCTGGCCCCACTGAAGGTGATGGAAAATACTCTGGCAAAACTGAGTGAGACAGGATTTAACCTGATGTTACTACTGCATTATATCAGTGCTGGGAGCTATCTGAAAGCACAAGGTTAGAAATTTGATTCTAAGCACAGTCGGACTGATGCCACTTTACTGATGTTTCTGGTTTTAGAGCAAATGAGAATAAAATCTGGCCTCTGGGATTGGGATCATGGGATTTTGAATTTTTTGGGTTTGTGGGGTTTTTGTTTTGTTTTGTTTTTTGTTTTTTTGGTTTTTTAATGTTTGCTTAGGAACAAAACATTTGACTCAAGAAACTAGGAAAAGAAAAAGCAGTGGCCTCTGATGCCTTTATGTTTCAGCGTGGCAAGATTTGGATCTGACTACAGATTATCATAGGTTGATAATATATTGCCACCAATGCTCCAGTTATACTGCTGGTCTTCCTGGTCACGTTCAACACCAAGAGAAATTTGAACACTGAAATTATTTCTCTGCTCTGGGTGTTGGCAAAATTAGGATAGAGCAGCAAGAATAAGGCAACATCCCACCACCAGCCACTAGGTTTAGTCCTTAAAATGGGACTGGTCTGAGCTGTACCATGGGCAAGGGGTAACTGTGAGCTTTTTGAGATCCACCTGATGAAAGGATGGCTTTTAAAAATATTTTTATGATGGATGTTTTCACAAAATTGGGTGTTGAAAAATTACGGGTTTGTTTGCTTTTTTGTTCCATTCCAAAATTATTCCTTTTTATTTTCTTTCTTTCATGCTTCAGTTGAAACACTTGATTAAAAAACATAGCAAGGAGCAGTGCAGCTAGTTCTGTGAATAGCTGGGATAAAATCTGAAAGAACTTTGAAGCAATGAAAGCAATGCATTACGTGAATCTATTTTCTTTGCAATGTTAGTTCTCCCAAGAGTCCTGGAAACCTCAGACAAAGCTTGCCATGGGTGCACATGTTTGGTCTGGGGACTATCCACAAACAGCAAATTCAAACCCCCACTAAATACTGAGAATTACAGAATGGCTCATGTGATCTGCTCACACACACGATTCGCAGCAGAAAATATTCTCATCCCTCCCTTTAGTACTACTTGTATAACACTGGTAGAACTTTCTAACACTTGTTACAGTGTATTAAATATACTGTAGGTTTCCACACCCCATTGTTTTGTCCTGTAAAGCTGCCATAATAGTTATCTTTTAAGAATACAATATTACATCTGTTTTGAATTTCTTTATTAGGAATAACTCTACCATGCCCATGACTTTCAGTAGCACAGCATTTTGGTCCTTTACAAAAGACAAGGGAGATGTAGCCTGAGATTCTCTTCTGTCTAGTCAGAAAAAAAGACAAGGAATTACAAATATTTCAGGATTGCCTTGTCGGAGTAAAGAAAATAGACTGTTACTGAAGTATAAATATTAAATTAAATCAAAAATGTAATGAAAACTGTGGAAGAAAGCCTAATGCCAAGTTAGCTGCAGACAAACCAATTGCCAACAGAGCCAATAGCATTCTGAACTTTTACTTCACTAAAACCTGTGTCCAGTTCTGGTCAGGTTCAGCTGGTTGTTGTCTCTGCAACAGACTGCTGCATGGGGATCCAGGCCTTAGGGGACGTCACCTCTGAGCTGGGAATGTGTGAAAACCAGATGACTCATTACACAAGAAATTTCCTTAACAAAATATCCCAAAAACGGTAGTCTAAGAAAATAAGGCAGTTTTCAGAGTGTAAAATTCATTGAAGTATTGACAGATGGTGTTTCTGAGGTTTCTTTCTTCAAATATTTTCAAATGGGGCTGATGGATTGGTTAAAAATGAACTCTAAAGGTGAGAGGTGCTGAAGAGATACTAATGGAGGCTGGGAAAGGTATAAACTAACACTCTGTGTCACACAGAGGCTGTTTCCTGGGCTTTCCTCAGTGCATTCAATAAAACACAGAGGAAGAGAAAGGGTGCTGGACAATTGTAATAGAGAAGGAAGAAGCCACAAATAGTACTACAATCCTATTTTCGCAGTCCTTATTCCTTACATTTGAAGAAGCTGGAAGCATCAATAAAAACAGAGGTAATAAATGTGAAAGCAGTGTGATTATAAATATAGAGCTGGAAAATAACAATGACATTCATGGGAAAATGTAACCCAGTACACCCAGGGAAACGTAATTTGAAACACAGACATCCAAAGGGAGGGAGAATCCTAGAAAGCAGCAATGCTGGAGGAGACCTCAGGGTCAAATTAGACATGAATTTGCAATATGATCTAACAGCATGACCAGCCAGTGTAGTTGTGTTGTACAGAGAGGGGCGTATCTGGGAACGTGAAGGTCGTTCTCCTTCCTGACATGGCTCTGACCACACCAGGAGCTGTGTCTCTGGTGCTTGGGAAGGAATTGAAAACAAGAGAGAGTTAAGGAAAACGAAGAAAGTGGACTGACACAGAGTGTCTATGGGCAGAAATGCAATAAAACACCCACTCAGCACGTTCCTAAGGCTTCAGGCACCAAGTAAGTACCTTGGCATTGGGTCTAAATCAGCTGGGGGTGACAACAGTTCGCCTTCTCCCTGTGCTCAGAACTGCCCTGGCGTGAACCACAAGGTGTCTCTCTGCCCAAGACATAGAAAGTCCGCAAGTTTGGGTCTCACTGACCTTGACTAGCCACTCACACTGGCTGAGAGCCTGCAGAAGAAGGTCTGGCCTTTGAGAAGGTCTGGCAGAGACCTGCAGAAACTGGCCCCAAAAAAGCAACTATACAAATCACAACTTGTAGACCATATGCTATTTAGCCAGAGGGAGATGCGATCAAGACCATCAGGCTGAGGTCATGGGCTGCCCTGCACACCACTTCTGTACCAGCAGGAGTTGGGAGCAGCAAGGGACAGTGTGAGAATGGGGTATAAGGCTGAGCCTGGGCACCAGGGGGCATCCCAGCCCCCATGCCATAGCTGAAATTCATTTCACACTGATGAGATGGTTAAATATTGTGATCATGTAGAGCAGAAACCAAAATTCAAGACTGCTCCCTTCCACACCTCAGTAACTGTTTTGTGAATAAATGGGTGGGAAAAGGGTTAAACTCTGGACTGAGTATTCAAACCTGTACTTTGGGACAGCTGCATCTAAAATGGCTCATCAGTTTGCAACTGTTGCTGTACACTTGGAGCCATATTCTCTGGTCTGGTTGAATGAGTATGGTGAAAGGCAGGTTGTGCTGGTTTTCGCTGCAACAGAGTTCATTTTCTTCACAGTAGCGAGTATGGGGCTGTGTCTTAGATTTGTGCTGCAAACAGGGTTGATAATACAGAGATGTTTCTGTTATTGCTGAGCAGTGCTTACACAGCATCAAGGCCTTTTATGCTCCTCATACCATCCCACCAGCAAGGAGGTTGGGGACAGACAAGCAGTCAGGAGGGGACACAGCCAGGACAACTGATTCCAACTGACCAAAGGAATATCCCATCCCATATGTCATAATGGTCAGCATATAAAGCTGGGAAAGAAGAGGGAAAGGGGGGAACATTCAGCATGATGACACTTGTCCTCCCAAGTACAAATCACACATGATAGAACCCTGCTCTTCTGGAGATAGCTTGACACCTTAGCATCCTGCATGGGGAAAAGAGCAGCTCTCAAACACATGCACGGTCTTTGTGTTACTGGAAGTTTTAAAATATCTATTTTTCAAAATCATTCCATCAAAGAATTTAAATAGAATAAAACCACTCGGTATTTTTAATCTGGTGTTGCTTCTTGCTTTTTGGTATCTCCATCAACAGCAAGATATTTGGCTATTATGCAGAAAAAAATTTAAATTTCTCAACTGAGAGACCTATTGGCTAATTAAAAACTGGTGTATGAAACTGCACATGACAGTTTATAAGGTCAAAAATACTTTTCTTTAATATGAGCATAGAGTCTGACATATAAATTTAGACATACACAATATAAATTTCTAACACCGTCTATCAAAAATTTTCCATGTAGATGAGTGGATGATGTTTGCATATATGGAAGCATAGATCATATCCATCAGAAACCACTGAGTTTAATAGAATTCCAAAGAAGCTACATATTTTATGTCACTGAGGTCTGGTGAGAGGAATTATTGTGGGTTGATATTCATTTTTTGCTGTTATTAAAAGAAAAGCTAACAGTCTGAAGCAAAGCTGCAGCATGAAAAGATTTTTTTTATGTGCAGCCAAGTTATTAAGATGGTAAAGTAATATTTTGTCCAGCAGATGGCCAATTATCTGTTAGTGCTAATGGAAAAAAGGTAGAAAGCTCTTTGCCTTGCCATGCCTTGTCTTCCCTTCCCTCCCTTCCCTTTCCCAAACAATGTCTTGTGCCAGGTCCTTCGTCCAGCAAAATGTGTTCATGTGCAACACTGGGTGTGACCAACAGCATCATTTGGCAAAAGCTACAGCTATTTCTCCACTTACTCCATCTTTCTCCAGGCACTTAAGAAAAAGTTAATTAGGTGATTGTGCATCAGCTTCAGTATTTTGAATGTTGTTTTTTCCAACACATATGATTTTTATCTATAGAATATAATAGCTAGTAGACAGGAGATGAATGGCCAGCTATTATCAGTTTCTACACAAGTAGTATATCCTATGATTGTCTGACAAATTTAATTAGGATAATTCACCAGAAGAATAATTAAAAACCCAAAAGAGTTTGCACTAGGTCCACCAATGTTAATCACTACCTTGGAGATCACATTTCATTCTGTCAAGCAACAGTATTTAACTAAATTACATGAAATCCCACTCCATTACTGCTGAACTGAAGAAACCTTAGCCTGGTTTATTTTTCTGGTGTGCAGGCAATGAGTTCTAACTCAGCTGTGCCTGTTGTGGAAAGTAATATCAAAAAACTCTCCAAGTAACATTTTGCACTGAGTTTGAGCAGCTGAAGGACAATGGAGAAGCAGAAAGAAACAAGGGATTGCAGACACAGTCTCTCAAGGGCTGTACAAACAAAAATCTCTTTGCTCCCCAGAAATAGAGCAAAGACATAAATGAACACTGAGAAATGGTGTTACTGGTAGTTCTTTCTGGTTTTCCTTTCATCTAAGACCTAAATCTGTAGATTAAGTGGTCCTTTTAGCTCACTCCCCTGTGCAGGCAGGTCTGCAATCTTGGCTCTTACCCCACTGTGTCATGGGCAGTTTGGG
This sequence comes from Scytalopus superciliaris, assembly GCA_013400415.1. Lineage (NCBI taxonomy): Eukaryota > Metazoa > Chordata > Aves > Passeriformes > Rhinocryptidae > Scytalopus > Scytalopus superciliaris. Next base: position 1,350,800 of record VXBX01008007.1, read on the forward strand.
TCAGCATGCGGATGTCCATCTGTCTTGAGGGCTCTTTTGGGGGGGTGTTGAGGTTTGGACTGGCTTGAAGTAGTGACCTGTGCTCTGGGTTTTGGGGGTCTCTGGGTGAAATGTGTCCTACCAACCAGGGAGACATATGACTGAATGAGAACTGGACACTTTTCTCCCTCTGGATCTACAGAATTGCTTTTCATGGAGCTGAATGCTAGGACGAGGTACAGTGGCCCACCTGCAGTGGCCAGGTGTGTGGCAGGGAGAGCCAGGGAAGGCTCCTGTCACTAGCCCAAGACATTAATGCCAGAGGCACTGTGCAGCCCAGAGCTCAAGCAGGGCTCCAACAGGTTTCCAGGAGCTAATGTGGGGACAAGGACATGTCATTCCTCCTGTAGAAGATCCACAGGGAGAAGGTGCTTCATAAAGTAAAAATTCAATAAATGCATAGCAAGTTTCTGAATTTTAGCTACCATCCTAATGTCTGAGTCTTTTGCTAATTCCTATGATACTCCCAATGTCATCTTCAGCAAATAACCCTGTGTGAACTTCTGTGCCTGTGCCCTTTCAACTTTATTGAGATGCTGCACTGAGAGAAAGGTCTTGCTTCACAAAGCAGTCTCAATGCAGGGAGCAAGGAATGGATCATGAGTGTTAATTTTTTTTCCTTCTTTGGCTGCAGGAAAGACAGGAGACTGTCACCGTGAAGGCCACATAACGAGCTGAATGTTACTTATCATCATGTATCAAATGAGTGCAGGGAAAAAGTAGCTTTTCTCTAATGCCAAACAGAAACACAACATTAATTCAAGAGAGCATCTTTCTAATTTGTTTTTACCCTCCATAAAACAGGAATAAGATATCCACAATATTGTTGGTACTATAAAGGTTATTTCCCTAATGTTTGCAAGGGGCTTCCTGAGAAAGTTTTGGAGATGCTGGAGTTGTTTTAATTCAACTCTGTGTTTGTAAGCTAGAGTACTTTTTCTTCTTTCTGGTATAAGCCTGGGCACAAACAGTATGTCAAGAAATAGAACCATGAAATTTTTTAAACTAAAAATCTTATGAGCTTTGAACTGTTGACATGGCCCAAACTACCAAAGCAGGGATTTTAATATATTCCCTTAAGATATATATTTTCATTTTGATATATAGATGATGTTAAGTCACTACAAGAAACACCTTGTTGTCCTTGAAGGAGCAAAAGCCAGATATTCTGTGCAGTGAGGCCAAGGGTTGGGCTTTGAAGTTGTACTTCAGCTCACTGAGGGATAAGATGCTTGTATATTTTTAAGGATCTCTCCTCAAATGCTTTATTGGTACTTCTGAACCTTTTCCACACTATGAGACATTTTACAGTAAAGAGGAATTTGTAGCCTTCCTTCCTACGAGCTGTAATCAGAAGGGGAGTTTGCCACAACCTGTGAGAGCCCAGATGGGTGACTGCTATTTAATGTGAATTACGGCATCAGACAGCCTCTTGCCAGAGGCAACTGGGTGAGGAGAGAGCCTGTCTCCTCAGCCAAGTTAGGAAGGTAAGGACTTTCAAAGTTTTTTGTTGTTGCTTTTGAACCTGTACTTGTTCCTTGGTATTTTGCAGTCATGTTGTTTTACTCTGAGCATGGAACGGACTTCTTTTTTAAAATCTTGGTGCCAGTATTAGATGGTAGATGATGAGATTATTAGCGGGATTGTCGCAGGAGCTATCACCAGATTTTATCAAACATTAGAAACAATTTGAGTAGAGGGTGATTAAGCTGCCTAGGTTGTTTGCCGTCTTAACCTATTTTCCTTTGATTCACTTTCCATACTGAAGTTCTTTCCTGTGCAAATCCTTCACTTGAGTTGTTTAAAGCATTTCACTTATTTGTTTTTCCCCTGTACTTTAGTTCAGGAAACATTGCAGCTCTTGATAGGCTGTTTTTTCTGTCTCCAGAGGTTTCTTTTGAAAATCAGGGGGGAAACAATATCTCACATTCCTGGTATATTCTGAAAGTACTGACTTTTCAGAGATTACTGAGGGTATGCTTTTTATTAATAGGATCAGGAGAGACAGCTTCCTAACGATTATAATTTGTGGTTTTACCTGAAAGTATTGTTCTCACTAAAATCTCTTTAATATCATGCTAAATTATAAAAACATAAATTAGATAAGTGGACATTAATCCTCCAGCTATGTGTAATGCACCCTTTGATGTAGCCTACTTAGGAGCTTTAGGTCTGTCCAGCATTTCCTTTTCCCCAAGTATATTATTTTTTCAATAATCCAAGCAGGTATTTTACTGTGTTTCTTTGGTGTTACTGTAGGAGAATAAGGTTCTAGTTGAGTGGAAGTTGCTAAAACAGCCAGTTTCCAGGGCATGAAACCCTTTCATTTAAGGGGGCAAAGGTCAACTCAACAAGAAGTTGAGTCATGCCAAAAGCAGGACAAGTGTGTCCCCTGGGAGAGAGCAAGCAAGAGTGAGCAGAAGAACATCACACAGAGTAATTCCCTGCCAGAGAAAGGTGTTTTGGTCTGAAGTGGGTTGTGGGTAGTATGGAACACCAGAGACTGCTGGATTCTTTTAATCAATGCTAGTCTTTGGCAAATGCGGAAATAGTCGTTAAATCATCTTATACTCATAAAGCAGTTCATCTCCAACTTCTGGACTTTCCAGTGCATGTTCTTTAATTAAAACCAGGGAAATTTGTAATGCTAGTTGCAACAGCATAGCAATACTGTATTTTTTCAGATGTGTCCAATCAATAACAGTATTGGAGGTCACACAGATTCCAATGTGTGTATTTTGAAATAATCCATATTCATATTTTTTGTTGATTGTAGCATTAAAGAAAGCATGTGTGCAGGCTTCACCTCAAGGTCCTTCACCATCTTCATTGTCCTCCCTTGGACAATCTCTAATAGATTAATACCTTTCTTATATTGTGGCACTCAAAACTGCACACAATATCCAAGGTGAGGCCACCCCAGAGCAGAGCGGGACAATCCCCTCCCATGCCCGGCTGGCAATGCTGTGCCTGATGCCCCCCAGGACAGGGTTGGCCCTCCTGGCTGCCAGGGCACTGTTGACTCAGATCCAGCTTGCCATTGACCATCCCTTTCCATGTCACTGCTTTGCAGCATCTCATTCCCCAGTCAGGATGTACATCCAGGGTTGCCCCATCCCAGGGGCAGAATCCGTCACTGTCCCTTGTTGAACTTCATATGGTTGGTGGTTGTCCAGCTCTTTAATTTGTTGAGGTGTCTCTGCAGGGCCTCCCTGCCTTCAAAGTAGAATTAACGGACTTTGTTTTTATAAAAACTTTGAAGGGATTTCTATTTGTTCACCTGGTGCTATTTTGCTTTCAACTTGCCAGCATCATCTGAAAGAAAGTGCATAAACACGCACGCATGTGTGTGACCGTGTGTATACATGTGATCAGGAGAAAATGAACAAGAAAGTGACTCCTTCGTGGGGCTGCATTCTCTGAAGTGCACACATTATGAAAGAAAAATTGTTTCAGAGATTTCACCCACTTACTTTCTAATGAATACAGCAACGTAAGTATGTTATGAAGAAATAGAAAACTATGTCATACTATGTATTATTTTTATGACCTTTACATTGAATTTGCACTTAATGTAGGTTAATTTACTTGATTATACAAAGGCGAACAACAAAGCCCTCCATGCAATGTACGTTGTGGCAATACGATTTTTACCAAGGTGTTACAAAGGTTTTAAGTGCTGACAGCAGATCGCAAATGTGATTGATGGTTGTGGGTGTGAGACATGTATTCACAGATAATGCGAGCAGCTGATTATGCTTCTCATTTCCTACTAAGTGCTGTCTGCTTCCCTGGGACATACTCCTTTTGGCTGTCTGAGAGCTAGAGCAAAGATCTTTACAATACCCCAGAAAATTGGATCAGAGCTTGATGGTAGGAAATTGCTGATAGATAATCTTGGACCATGACCTTGAGATTTTACAGCATCTTGAGATCTTTTATACCACAACTAAGTATTTATAGGTTTATTTCATTTTTGTTAATCACCCAAAAGTGTGAATCCTCATTCTGTAGTTTATATGGCAAGACCCATATTACCTCGGTCTGGATGTTTGTCCAAAACATGCCATGGAAACAGACTTAATCATGAGACGTTTTTCATCATAATCCATTCTGCCTCGAGTTTCTCATCTTGTGATCAGCCATTAACCAGCTAGTTGTTATTAAAGGACTCTCCTCTTTAAGTCCAAACACCAACAATATCACCTAGTAACATTCAGCAGACTTCTAGCTGTAACCTGCCAGTGCATTCCTGTTGTGTAATGCATTCACACATTCCCAGCAGATTTTAATTTACTCCAGCAATGCCTAGATGAATTCACACACTGCACATTGTAATGCAAATGGAACAGTTAAAATAGATCACACATCTCTCTTCCATCTCAATTTCAGTCTAATGTATCATTGCAGCTTATTCTGTAAACTGTTGAAGCCATCTTCATTCAACTGTAAACTAAAGAGACTAGATGTCTATCAGACGAAACCAAAACACTTCTTGATTAATCACAACCTCTTGACCTAATGAGTGATAGCTGTGTTAAAAATGTTGTCATTATCTAAATGGAGTACCCAAACGTCCTGCAGATCCTAAGCAAATTGACTCTCTTCTATTTATAAACAACGCTGGAAGATGAACTCCTGGGTTTATACTGGAAAAGGGACATCATTCATTTTTATCCAACATACCTGCTTTTAGTGATATTACCCACACACGCAGGTTTTAGAAAATCTTAACAACTGAAGTGGTTTATATGCTTTTAAGACTAATTTTGAAGTTTATGTGTACATTCATCACACCGGGGCTGGGTGCTCAATATCTACCTAAAATGCACAGTATTAACAGTACATGTTAAAGTTCCTTCTTAGGTTTTCTGTTAGATACTAAACATCATTAGCACTGGATATGGAATTCTGCCTTTTCAGAGTTTGTATAAATGTTATTTGCTATGCTGACGGCATTTTTCCAACACGTAAAATGTGCATCTCTTTGTGTGCACGACAAAGTGATGAATCTTTGAAAAGCCAGTTTTACAGCTATGTATTGCCAATTTTTTGATTAATAATCTGGTCACATGCAAGTAAAGATGCTGTTACGGGGAGGGGGGGAATCAAACAATATATGGATTTTTTTCCCCTGTTGCTTTTAAAATATTGGCTGTTTCTTTATACATGTTGTTCCAATGAAGCCTTGAGAGAGGAGGCCTGGATTGCACATGTCCTTAATTACTTACAGCTCTTCTTTTCCAACAGATGCTTATTTGTTATGATATTCCTACCAGGTATAGCAGTTCTTATTGCTATTAAAAAAAAAACAAACCTAAAAAACACCAAGAAATTTGTGTAATTTGTGAAAACTAATTCTTATGCAGAGAATAAATATGAGGTCAGTCACAAGTTTCTGTTTTGGAAAATATTTGGAATTTAATGTAACTAAAAATCCCTGGTAGTAAAATGAACAGCAAAATCCATTCCACGTTTGTAATTTATAGCTACTATTCACTGTGGGGTGAATGCAAATCCTTAAATAACAAAGAAAGGCCTTTCTCAGCCTTTGTGGGGAGATCTGCTGGTATGCACAGTGCACTACAGCACTGTGGGCAGGTAGAGTGCGTTGTGCCCCACCTGTGGCTCCGTAACTTGTTGTACCAGCCCTGGGAGCAATCTGCACTACAGTCTGGGCAAGATGCTCTGAAGCAAGCTGTAGTAGCCTTCTTCCCACTGTGTGTGTACAGTCCAGAGTCAGCAGGACCACTAGGATTTAAATGTCTCACCTGGTAGTGGATTTAGAGATTAACACCTCACCAGGAGCCTGTCCAGAGGCTACAGAGGACTTTCCTACTTCTCCCCAATACTTCTCTTTTTTATATGCCCAAGGTTTACATAAGGTATTTTGCCACAGCTTGCCCTGAGGCTGCCTGTTGAGGCAATTACCCACAATGATACCAGAATCTTTCCTTAGAGTTGTTGCTTTGCGGGATAAAACCTCTCATCCTCTAAGAAGGGACTGTATTCCTCAGCCTCCTGTTTAATACTTGGAATTTAGGTGTATGAAAATGCACTCTGTCAGATTATGACCATTCAGTCAAATGATCCACACGCCCCTGCAACAGTAATTTCTCCTTTTCAGTATTTTTTGCCTCACGGTGTTGGAGGAGATGACTACCAGCAATAGAGAAGCTCCCTTAGCAACACAAACCTGTGATGGATGCTGCACTTTGCTGTTACACAGACTGTTGATATGCTCAGGGACAGACTGCAGTTTGGGAGTTCCATCCCACTTCAAGATTTTGTAATGTTCTATGTTTTCCTTTGTTCTCCTATGTACCCCGTTGGGATTTTTCCACTCACATGGCTTGTAGCTCAGTCCCTGTTGCCTCCTGCTGGCAGCGGGGTAATAACCCCCTATATGGTATATCCCTGCCCCTGTCCCCTCAGTCTTGGGGATTCTTGCCTTGTTTGGCTGGGACCTACCCAGACCCTTCCCCAAAACCTTCCCAGGGTGCACCCGATCCCAGAGCCTGGCCCTCTGACCCTATTTAACTTGTGTTGAATAAAGTCTCTTGGGCTGGCACCGTTCTACCTCACTCCCCAGAGTGGTCTCCCTTATTCCGTCCCCCACATACCCTCAGGATCACATCACAGTTCTCTAAACCCTGTGCAGATTTTCCCAGCAAAGACTCTAATACACTCTTCAGATAACACTCTTTCATATAAATACAAAGTAATGCTGTACCAAGAGCAGGTCCTGCTGGAATCTCACTGGGAACATTGTCTGATATTTCCTTATTATCAGCCACACTTCGGCTATATCTGCAATCTAGTTTTTAGCTAATGTAGCCTGTGCTTTTCCATTCTAATATCTCATGACACTAAATACAATGCCTTGAAAAAGTGAAAGTATAAAATAATAATGCAGTTGTCTTTTGTAAGAAGTGATTTTATGGAGAAAAGAAGAAGTAACTTCATCTGATCATGCCAAATTTCCATGAGACCATAAAAAATTATGTTATTTTTGTTCTTAATTCTTTACTGAACCACAGTTCCACTCTTTCAGTAATGATAATTGATCTAAAAATCCTCAGGCCTAAAAGCATCCCTCTGTAGTTGCTCTAATATTTAAATTGTTCTAATATTGAATATTTCCAGTCTTCTGGAATTCTGAAATACTTGCTGCATCCAAGTTCCTTAGGTGGTTACAAGGAATTTAGTTAGTGTTTCCTGGCTAGTGGTGTACCAGGAAGTTTGACTGACTGATCTGAAAGTCCCTTCCGACCATAATTTCTATGAAATCTTTGAAGCTGACTTTGGCAATATTACAAAGGAAATCTGTAAGGAATGATGAACCGTTCTTGACCGAGACTTTGCACTGTGGTTGTGCCTGCAGCATGAGGAAGAAAAGCTTTGTTCCTTAGGAGTTTTACCTTCACCAGAGACATTCCTTGCAACCAAACCTGCTCTTTATAACCCTCCACAGCATCACTCAAATTACAAGGCAAGAGTGGGTTTTATGTGATTTGTTATATTAGTTTTCACAGAAAAAAAAGTAAGTTTCATTGAAAATTGGTTTCCTGAGGTATATTGTTTTATGCTATCAGCATAATAACACACTCACACTTCTCAAACTCCAAAGATGTTATTCTCGTATTATTATTCCCTTATGTTTACCAGTGACAGACTAATTAGCAAAAAAAAAAGAAAATTTTAAATAAGGGAAAATTTTGTTCAGAAATTAAATGCTCTAACTTTTTTTAATTTTATCACAATACACAGACTATCAACATAATACTATATATTACATAATACTATATATTACATATGTAACACAATGTGTGTCTTATGATAATACTTATGCAAGTATGTAGAATATATATACTACACATATGTGCGTATATATAATATGTAACACATACTGGATTTACTAGCTCCTCAGAGGACATACTGATGTTGCTTTCCATAATGTGTCTGAAGCATGAAGTTTTCCTGACCTAGAGTTGGCCAGGTAGGTCAGACAAGGGTAGAAGCTTCTGCTGGTCCTCCACAGAGCTGTTCAGCTCCTGACAGACAGCTGGTACTGGCATGAGTTTAGTAGTGCTTAACCTATGTGCAGCAGGCTGCTGCAGGATAGAAGTGTGAGGTTGTTTCTCCAGAGTCCTTGTTAGGGAGAAGCACCTGCTTATCTGCACTGTCATAACCTTCGCCTAAGGCCTGATGCTTCCATGAGCTGTACTTGCCCCCAGAAAAGGTTCTCATGAAGCTCAGCTTAAGTTCTAACATTTCAGGTTAATAGATAGATTGACATCTGATCGCCATTTTTACATTCTGCTATTAACCAAGCCAACAGAAAGCTCCCTGCATCAGTGAATTTTGTGTTGAACCAGTAGTAGATAATTTCTATAGACACCATGAGCGTATTTAGATGATCACACCTCACGTGGCATGATGTGTCTAGTATTGATTTTACCTGTCATGGTGCACTAAAAAATATGTTGCTTTGCATTCCTTTGTTGACTCCACATGTACATTAACTTGTCCAAGATGAAGTACTAATGTTCAGCTTGTGTTGCAGAAAAATTCCCCAGACAACTTGACTCACTGGGAGTACACAGAGTATATTGCTGAGAGAGCTACTTAGTAATGCCAGCTGAGTCCCAAATTACCTTCGACAAGCTGCTCAACAAACAATCTCTTCTACAAGCTGCTCAGGTTCTGTCTGTGGTAGCACAGGTAGGACAGCACACCAAAGCAGGCTCCATGGAGATGAGTCACTCATTGCTAATAACCCAGAGCTGTCATAAAGCGCTGCAGAGCCCAGTGCTGAGATACCTGGACACTTTGTGTGATTCCTATGGGCTGGATAACTGAGACTGGCTGCAATCTGCTTGCTTGCAGTTCTCGGTAGGAAGAGACCTGGGCTGGCTGTGACTCATGTCACTGAATTCCTTTCTTCTCTGCCTCTTCCCCAGAGGGCCTTGGCTCCAGAAAACACCTCTCAGCAAAGCACTGCCCTGTGCCAAGGCTAGGCGATGAGTGGGCACTGACCCAGAAAGTCTGAGCCACTCCTGTGATAAGAGCACGCCAATACTTAATCCCATGGAACATTTTGGGAAAGTGTTTGAGTCCTAAATCTAGTACATGATCTGTAAGATCGAACAAGGCTAATTAGCCCTGTCTCACTGCTGACCATATTTGGTTTGTGTTGATGCTAAAGATAATCTGCTTTCTGTTGTTGCTAATCTGGTCTCCTTGGATCTCCAGACTCCAGGTCTCAAAGTTCTCTCAGGCACTGCATCTGACCTGTGTTAACTCTTCAAGAAGTCCATTCAGGATATAAAGTGCTTGGATATGTCTGAGTCAATGGATTTCCAGGATATATATTTGATCCAGTAGGGTCAGTGATGGATTAAATTAACATGGGCACATGATGAATATATTTGGAAATGTAGAAAGACCAGTTTTCTCCAGGACTCAGAGATCCAGGAGTGTTGTGTGGAAGACTTGATGGCTTCTGTACAAAAATTTGCCTTGAGGCTCCAGACTTTAACAGTTCAATCTTTAGTTTTTGTGCAAGAGGTTGTATTGCGAGGGCATCTGTTCTGGGCTCCGCCCTGATGGATGGCTTTCCCTTAGACAAGTTTGCTCTATGCAGAACCATCTCTGGAACCTCTCCACACATGAGGCAGTTAATGTGCAGCCAGGACAAAACTCTGAAAAATAATCAAAATACTATGATTCTTTGTAACTGATGTTCAATTGATGCAAGAATGTAAAACAATATCGCTCCCTCTTGTCCATGTACAAATCTGTAGGCAACCCACTTTTTAAAGTGGAGTTGGAAGGCAAACTGCAGTCTCTTCACAGAAGCAGAGTTGGAAGAGCAGGTCAGCTAGACATTTAGCTCCACTTCAGCTCCAGCATCTGTCTGATGGAAGTCCCAGTTCAGGTGCAGACAGTGGGGGTGGAGGGAAATCATGTTCTGTATTACTTACACATCTCTGATTTCAAGCTCCAGGTTTTGGAAGTAAAATAATTTGCCCCCCGCACGGTATCTGTTTCTGGAACTTATTATCTGCTTTGTTAAGTTCAGCTGGCATTCAGATAAGGATAATTTAATTAGACATCTTAGTAATCATACATGCATACTTACTGCCACAGCAGGGGGTGGCTTTTCCAAAACAAAGCCCTTCACATATTACTTCGGACAGCATGTTTCCCCTCAAAAATTTCACATTGTATGCATGTATGTGTATGTTGCCTTCTTTTTCTCAAGATTTCGCATCACGTGGTGTTTCCCCTTTGAGGACTTTCATATTGTTTGGGAATATCCCTACCCTGAAAAACTTCCTGTGCCTGGGAAGCGTTCCTTTGAGAAAATGCTCATTTTACACTGATGGTCCACTTTGAAGACAGTGGTAACATCAGGGGGTTACTCTGAACTGGAAATTTTCTCAAGCCTGGGAGGACATTTCCCTGAGATTGAGGGACATACATGTAGATGATATTTCTTTGGGAATCAGCCTGTTGCAGAGATATCCTCACTTACTTCATGCTCCTTTGCAGTTTACAGTGTCATCATATTTTCCATCTGAAAATCCAGGGAGAAGAGCATGTTTACAATAGTTCCATTAGGAATAGCTTGAGAAAATGTCTAGTGGGAGAGGCCCAAAGGTGAGTGGGAAATGGGCTTATGGCTTTTGCTGCTGCTTAGTATTTTGCCTGTTCTCATATTTGCAAAACTGCTTCAAACTCTGTCTGGCAATTAGAATCAAGTTGATGTCTAATAGATGAACAAAGTAAAAGAACAAAAATTTGTATGACTTAGTTCTGCTGACCTAAAGCGAATTTAAAGTGAAATCCAGCTTCTCCAAATAGCCTATACTTTGGAAAACATCTAAAATAAAACTTTTCTGAAAACTTTCCTAACATTTTGAGTGCTCAAAATCTGTATTTGAATTTGAGACTGCAGTCAATATCTGTGTGAAAAAGCAAACACGCACCGGAAACTTCATAAAAACAATGGTATAAACTGGAAGCAACTTATTCAAGAAAAAAAGCTTGAAAAGAAGCACAAGCTAAAATATTTAGGTTTGGCTGAAGTAGCTTCAAGCTTGATCATTATACGTATACCATGCAAGTAAATAGTTTGTGGGTGCGACTAAAGCCAATGTGAACCTTTATGTGGAAAATACTGCCTATGTGGGTATGGAAAATAGCCCACTTAAACTATAACTATACTGAAAATGTGCAAATAAAACCTGAATATAACACCCATGTAGCAGGGCTATTTCTCTTACACTTTTCTGAGTATGTTCTATGTTAGTCTTAGAACAGACAAGATCCATATTAATACTTGAAAGCAAACAACATATAAAGAAGCCAAATATTTTCTTAAAATACACAAAATAACACTGGAAGAAAAAAGATGTGCAACTGAAGCTAGACCGTATAACTTGATTCACTTCTCTGAGTAGGAGACTTGGCTGAAATTACTGACTCCTTTTTTAAACAAGTCAGCAAGATCTGTTATTTGAAAGAGAGACATGAGGGCATTGAAAAAGCTATCTATTTAATTTACAATTGTTTTAGAGATGGCATTAAACCTGTTGATTAAATTTCTCTGCAGTTGACAGTTGAAATAACGGAGCTGAACTCGAGAAATACTGGAATTGGGGAGGTTTCATTTTTGATTCTCCCTTCTCACATTCTTCCTGCTCCCAGCACTCCCACAGATGGGTGAGAAGAGAGACTCTGTACTGGATCTGCTTTGGTTTTAGCATCTCTTGTGCTGTGGAAGTCTACATCTGTGGTCCTACCAGTAGTTTCTGTCTGTGACACACAGCGGCTCCAGTGATGTCCAAGTAATGCAAGTCTCAGGTGTAGCATGAACATACATAAAGATAAAAAGCTATTAGAGAGTATCCAAAGCAGGGCTACAAAGGTGGTGAAGGACCTTGAGGGGAAGCTGTATAAGGAGCAGCTGAGATCGCTTGGTCTGTTCAGCCTCGAGGAGACTGAGGAGAGACGTCATTGCAGTTACAACTTCCTGATGAGGGGAAGAGGAGGGGCAGACACCGATCTCTTCTCTGTGGCGACCAGTAACAGGACTGAGGGAATGGCCTGAAGTTGTGTCAGGGGAGGTTTAGGTGGGATATTAGAAAAAGGTTCTTCCCCTAGAGGCTGGTTGGGCACTGGAACAGGCTCCCCAAGGAAGTGGTCACAGCACCAAGGCTGACAGAGTTCAATAAGCGTTTGGACAATACTCTCAGGCACATGGTGTGATTCTTGGGGCTGTTCTGTGCAGGGCAATAAGTCAGACTGTGATGTTCCTTGTGGGTCCCTTCCAACTTGGGATATTCTATGATTCTATGAACAGCATTAACTAGTTGCCACGGCACAGCAAGCATGGAAACCAGGGAAGAGAATCCTCACTATGGTAACTAGCTTCATAATACTGCTTCCATTTTACTGTTACCTCTTGGTGTCACACTAACTTCTGAAAGTAAATCTATTACACATGCAGAAGCAGAAGTTAGTAGTTGCAGGATGCAGCCTATACAGTTTAAAATAAATAATCTCATGTACACAGCAGCATAATGTGGTCAGTCTCCAGTTTCATCCTCATTCTGCAACAATGCAAAGGTGTTATTCTCTGTGTGAATGATAAAAAAGGATACACAGCACATCTGAGCAGTTCTAAGTGTCAGATACTGACACAACCATGGAGGTAAGCTGTGGATGAATAATACCTTATGAGTACTACTTGGTTGACTAATAAAGAGAACCTAGAATCATTAGCATCTGTAATCGTATTGGGTTTATGGTACTCTAACCATTGCAGAAATGACCCAGTACACGTGCTATTCCTTTCTCAGAAAACTACTGTAGTTCATTGAAAGACATTTCTCCTCACCTTTCCCAGATTTTGTGGAAAGTGCTAAAATCACATGCATAGAGTCCTTAAATCATTGTCTGTTCTATGCTGTCTGTGAGGACATCTTAAGTGGAACACTTTTATTGTTTCCAGAATCTTTCTTTCTTATCTTCATCTGAACTTTTAAAAACACTCAGCACCACATGGTACCTGGGGCTCTGACAGTAGAGACATTTCACACTAATACCCATTTGTTGCATTTACTTTTATAGACCAGTCCTGAGAAGTTCTGACTCACAGATTCAAGAGGATTTAAGATCTTGTCTGCTGTCGGAGGCAATAACCACACTTTCTTATAGGATATGCTAAGCTTTTGTGCAGACATTGCAGATACTGTGGCTCCCATGTGTTTGAAGATGAACACTTCATGCTACAAAAATAGTAGTTTATGGGATAAGCACCAGTGGGCAGATTTAGAGATGGTGTTTGTGTCAGGGTCCATGCTATGTCATTGGATAAAGTCAAACATCATTTTTGAAGATGATATCATGTGTTATTCTTTTTAGAAAAAAAAAACCAAACAAACCAAAACCAAACAAACACGAAAAACACAAACCCAAACTTGAATGGTTTACCTAAAGTAAACTCCATGTTTGAAATCTTTAAAATCTAGATATCTTCCTCACATATGCATATGGACAATAATTTTTGATTGAACTGACAAAATCATCACTGGGGAAAATATTTTGGCCTGTCCGATTCAGCAGGCAAAGCTTAGTCTTCCTAATCCTCTCTGCCTTAAAGTTCGCTAATGTGCTTGTATTTATCACAAAACAATATGCGGGGTCAGTTAGAAGTTAAAGGGGAAGAATTTAAAGGTGAACTAATAAAAGTGATAGCTCATAGAAAGAATGAAAAAATCTTGGAGTGAGGATAACTATGACAAAACAGAAACCATCAAGATGTGCATAGGAAATACGATGCAGACAGCTCTTCTATTGAGTTTGTAAATGGAGGATGAAAATGGTAGTCTCACAGAGGAGAGAGAATGTTCCTTTTTCCTCTGCAGCCCATTCTTCCCTCAAAACACAGGAAGAAAGTGCTTAGGAGAAGGAAAAAATTGTGGTTGTAATGAAAGTGATTAGGCAAGAATGGGGTACTGAATTCAGCATGGAGGACTCCACTCAACTCTTTGAAGTTACACAGATGTAGGGTAGCAGCAGTGAATCAAACCCAAGCAGAGGAAGAGTTCTCAACATTGCAGTTTAAAATTCTCATGTGGTTGCTACTGGTTCCAGATGGCAATTAGATATTGGAACAGAGTAACAGGGCTTCTGCTCGTCCAGCAGAAACCAACAGACGGATTTTAATGGGATCTGGTATTTCTACTGAAGTAAGTATGAATTCTGGCAGTTAGAGCAACAGACCCATATTATTAACTAGTGTAAATCAGCAACACTCGGATGGATCTGTAGCAATTCACACCAGCTAAGATTCTGACCTATTATAGTAGATTTATACAATAACCACCTCTTTGTGCCAAAGATTTCAGTATTCCAGAGGTGGTAATATCATTGGCCTGTCTATGGACAAGAGAAACAAGGAAGAGAAAATACAACATGCAACAAAAAATTATCAAAGGTCAATTCTTGGAACAAAGTAAACTTGCTTTCAAAAGGAAATCAAAGGCATGGCCCATAAAAAGGATTTCTTAATCTGAACTTTCTGACTTGTTTTTGGCAAAAAGGCCAAAAAAGAGTTAATGTAAAAGGCAGTGTCGCCTTTTCTGGTTTGCTCTGGCTCTTGTGCCACACCCTTCATTAGTAGGATCATATGGCTATCCAGTAGCACATTAAAGCAATGTACCATGTGTGGTTCTTGCTGTCTCCCTAGGAAGAAGTTTTGCACAGATTTGTGTAGAAACCCCTTTTTGATGTTTTATTATGTGTTTAGTAGAGAAGTGAGGCTGGGGGAGTTTCTTTGCACTTGGAAGAGAAGTTAAAGGGGTACATGGGATTTTCTGCTTTAGCAGATATTCCTTCCAGTCTTAGACTGGCTTACAAAAGGTATGTCTCCCACTAATAGGTTAATTCTTCTGTAGCTTCTTTTTGAAGCTACAGATATCTTAGAAATCATACTAAGGGCTATCTACTGGGAGCAGGGATCATATTAAGCTGAGACATAATAATCTGTATCTCCTGTACTTCATGGGCATGCTTAAACTTCCCTTTGGGAAGGAAATGGGAACTTGTTGCTATCCCTTCACCCAGCAACAGTCAGAGAGTAACAGCCTTTGTGGACACCTCCCACCAGGGGAAGTTCAGGGCTGAGCATCCTTACCTGCCACGAGAGCCTCCATGGCACAGGTGTCCTTGGCAGGGGTTTCAGCTGACCACCAGACTGTTCCCACGTAAGAGGGTAGCTTTTGTGAAACCTGATACTAAGCACCTGACTCTATCCAGGCATTGTTGAGTGACTTTGGCCCTTAATGACTGACAATGTCCTTTCCTAGGTAGCAAGATGCCTAAATATATGGCTATATCAAGCTGGGAGAAAGGTTGTAAGCAATCGTCTTTTTCCAGCCACAGCATTATTTAATACACTTCAATTCACAAACTACAAAAGTTATTTATAAATAAGCAAAAACTAGCTTCTATCACTGAGGTGCACTTTCAGGTTATTGTCTTTCTGGGATGGGAAGAAGGACTTTGAATGAAGTGCTCACACAGGCAGTTCACCCGCCCCAACACATGGTATCCAGAACTCAAGGTTTAGGCCTTTTTTGCAGACTTGTAAACAGCTTTTTCTACTTTGTCTTCTGTTCCTTTCTCAATGGTGTCTAACATTCTACTGGTTACTCTGCAGCTGCTAAGCACTGATCTGACATTTTCATGGAACTACCTACAAGAACTACAAGAACTATTTTTAAGCGGTAATAGCTAATATAGAGCTCATAATTGAGTGTGTGCAATTAGGGTTCCTCACCCCATGCATATTACTTTGTCCTTCATAAGCACTGTTATTACAGCACAGTCATCTATCAGCCCTACAAAGTCTCTGGCAGAATTTCTGCTAAGGTGTTTGAAAAAAAAATATTTTATTACTACTTTTTTATGCCTTTAGTGTGCTGTTCCTAACAATCTTTTCGTTATTACGAATTAACATTTGACTTGCTAAGGTTTATGTTCTTTTCTCTTTTCTTCATTGCTTCCCATGAGCTTCACTGCTTGAAGGATTTCTTTTTACCCCAATTAGCTGCCCTTAGTATATTATGCAGTCATGCTACCTTTTTTGTGTGGTCCTTTAAAATTTGGTTTCTGGGGTTTTTTTTAGATACGTAATGTACAATTACTCTGAAACTTTAATAGTGTGTATAAAAATGGGATCTGCAAATTTTTATTCTTTTGGTTGCTCCTTTTAAATTCCATTTTAACAAGATTTCTCATTTTTATGTACTTCCCCCTTCTTTGAATACAATTTTGGCTATTCACTGCTATAGGAATGTTGATTTCAAGCGCTTTATGGTCAGTCTTAAAGAGTGATCCTTCATTTTGAAGGAGGCCCCAGGTATTGTTTAGGACTAAATAAAAAATTGCTTCTCCCTCCATGGATTAGCCTGCTAGTTGCTGCAGAAAGCATGTCATTTATGGTAGCTAAAACTTTAGTCTTCTGGCAAGGACCAAGCTGAATATTTATCATATAAGGGTGCCTGAAGTGCTCCTGAAGGGCTTTGTGAGGAAATGGTGCACAGAAAGGCTCTGTGAAGCCACAGGGAGAGTCCTCCATGTAAGGCTTTCCTTTGTGTATTTCCCACTTGTTCACAAGGCTAGTGCAGTGAAAAATATCCCTTCCCTACAGTCTGGGCTGTCACCTCCCCTCTCTTGATTTCACTGAAACCAGCAATGGCTGAATTAACAACAGTTAACTTTATGAGCCTCTGAAAGCAGAGGAAAACCCCAGCACTTTGGTTTCAAGTTTTCTGGGTAGTGTTGAGTAACTCTAGTCCTGCATTGCAACTTTCAGCTTGGATGGACGGATTGATGGGTGGATGGATGGATGGATGGATGGATGGATGGATGGATGGATGGATGGATGGATGGATGGACAGACAACATGGTATATGTTTCACCATGAGTAGTTTCTCCACCCCACCAAATCCTACTTATGGATTAATCCAGACTCTTTTCAAATCTCCGTGACTTCAGAGGAGAGCCTGGGGACTTCTTGAGATAAAGAACAGTGTTTCTCTACTACCTTAAATAAATATATTTTTTTCCTAAAAAAAAACCCCAAAACATTTTAGTCAAAATCAAAAGAATAACAGGTTGTTTTTCCTCTTAAACGATTTTCATCCCAAATGTATATCTGTAATATTGGGGCTGGAGGGAGGAATGTTCGTATTGCATGATGTAGAGCAGACATCACAAAAATTAGTATAAACAAAAGCCCAGTGATGACATATTACTTCTTTTGCTTATTTGTCCTAACAGCAGTTATTAATTTTAGATCTAAGCATACAATATGCATATTCTTAGAGTCTGCTTTACTGCAGGCATTTTATTTGATACACATAGCTATTAAATTTGAAATTGCTCAGAAACTACTGCCAAATAGCAATCAAGCAGTTGAAAGAACATGGCATATCCAGTCGGGTGTCTGCAACAAAAAGGATGAATGTTTTCTCTGTTCAGATATGTGCTTGAACTGTGAGAATACCAGCCCCATGCAAATTCTCCTGTGACCCATTTGCAAAAGGGCTCAGAAAATGAGTCTTGAAGTTTGGTGCCCAGGGACTGTAAAAAGTCAGCCTGGTTGATCCGATAGCTCTCCATAACAGGCTTTGATCTTTCAATATATAAACCACACAGAGTCCTGTGGAAACATTCCTTGTAGCATAAGAATTATTGAGGGAAAGGTATGAGAAAGAAGGAGGGAAAAGGCAGTTCTTCTTGAGGGGGTGGTGCTACCATCTCTGCGGTTACAGTAGCAGAAAAATGTCATTTACCTTCTCTCAACCAGAAGAGCAAGGAGTCTTGCATGGAACTCGCAGTGTGTGAGTACTTGTGCCAAAATCTCAGGAATTTTTGAAAAGTGAGCTCATACTTAACATCCTTGGTAGGCCTGTAGACAAAGTGCACTTCCTCTACAAGAGCTGACTGAAGCCTGGGAAAATTATCTGGACAAAAGCTGTGATAATTAAATATTGAAGCTGATTTATGAATCTTGATGAGTTGTACTCTGGGTACAGGTTCTCTGGTACTGTCCTCTAGATGTAAAGATAGTCATGGGGCTATTATTTTTCACTTTGTTAACAATAATTTCAAAGCTCTGACAACTTTCAGAGATAAAATAGGTCAGACTCTTCCAGGCTAGTCATGTAACTTCTTGACTTTCTGTCTAAATTAACATGAAGTCTCTGTTCTCCTCAGCTGACTCTGCTAGTGCAATCTGAGAGGGATGACTGCCTGGTTTTACTTCAACTGGAATCCTTGTGTGAAGAAGGGATTGGATTGGCAATGAAAGGGAGAGGTGCTGATGAAGAACAGAAGTCTGACATCCTTTACTGCTTCCATGTATAACCAGCAGTTTAGAACTGTGAACTCATGGTTGGAGACTGGATTATTAGTAGTAACTTCTAGTTTATGGGCTGAAATGGTTATCCTGCCTTGAAGCAGGTTGTGCAGGTATTTCTTTCAAAAATTAGAGCTTGTCAATGGTACCATACATACCAAGAGGCCCTAAAAGACTGTATTTTCCAACAAAGGCATCATTTGGAAACTACTAGGTGAGTTCATTTTGGATTTATGGACTCATTTCACTTGATCAGCCTATACTTGTGCATCACAATGTTGAGGCAAGTTTAGAGACTTAAACTATGCCAAAGATATAGAGAACTATCTAAAAACTATCAAAACTTCACATATAATAAGTACATTTTTATACAATGCCATGTTCTTTGGATCTAGCTGTGATGATAAAACATCACAAATCTGTAGTTTGCAGTTTTAAATGTATTTAGTATTTATCCTGTCATAATAAATGGTTATATTAAGGCCCACATGGTTAAAATCAATCACAACTGAATCATGATTTAACAACTAAATGAGTCATAACAATCAAAAGAAGTAGTTTATTAAAATTAAAATGCTAATAATGTTCCGTAGGTATGTGACAAAATACTGATATTAGTTAAGTCTTAATGGTTTTCTTCTCAGTTAGAATTTTATTAAGGGTGGTACTCAGGTTTGACACCTGCATTCATTTCTCAGTCACAGTCTTCAGAAGAAAATCAATACAGATAGAAAAACTGAACAATGAAGTAACTTGCCTGTGACTTTACTGCAGGTCCATGTTGACTTTCAGGTCAGCACCCAATTCTCAGCTTCACCTTGATGCTTTTGTGCATAGTTTAAGAGCGCACTAACTAATCACTGGACCCAGAGGTTCAGTTTTGTGGATCTGGGTGGGGAGGTCTGAACAATAAAAGGGGTTTTGTTACTCAGGAAGCCAGTGGCAGCAGTCAGAAGACAGCCCAAGCACTCTGAACTGCTGAGTCCATGTCGGGTGAGTAACGTGTGAGCAGAGCACCAACACAGACACATGATTGAAGCTTTTGCATTCTCTTCATAAAAATTGAGCATATTTTCCAGTGATTTTTACACATCCCTCAGTGGGACATTGGAGGACTTTGATGGGTGGATGAGCTCAGCAGCCACAGTGAATACATCCACTAATGTGGGCACAAGAATGGACCTGAGGCCATATAATTGCCATCCTCTGCATCAGCCTAAGATCTGTGGCACCTTGAACCCAGTGTGAGGGTGCAGCAGTTAAAGCCTTTGTTAAACCAAGAAGACCAAACTGTGGTCTGCCAGTGGCACAGCACCTCTGACTTGGACATGCTCACTTGCAAAAAAATTAGCATTATTAAAGCTATTTTATTTCGGAATGTTATTAAAGAAGAAATATTTGCCAATCATGGTCCACAGCTTTAGAGAGAAGCAAAGGAGAACCAAGGTCAGTAAAATAAATACTGTTATGATGACAGAGTAATCTCATCCAAGTAACTCTGCTCTTTTTTTCCTGGCTTTTTGTAACCCTGAGGAAAAATGCTGACATACCTGCCTTACTGAATTTGAAAACCAGTTCCCTTCTGAAAGCAATAAGGGAAAAAGAGGGATTTCCCTCAAATCATTCGAGTAGCAGGGGTTTTTATGGCAATAATCTTCATTTCTTCCATGGAAAAGAATATGAGTTCAGGCATCTCTCTGAAGGCAGGGTATTGATCCCTGTGAAGCTCATGGTGAGTCAGAAACAAGAAGCAGTCACAATGACATGGAGTGCATAAACATCAGAATAGCAGAGCTGGGTCATTAGAGATCTGTCTGGAAATCTGTAGTCCCTAAGGAGAGCTGAGCATCCTCAGCTTCTGATTCACCCCTTGCAGGATTAGTCTTATAATATTTTTAATGGGTATCCATTCTATTGCAATGTATAGGAGTGCAGTGACCCTTAAATGTCAGCATCTAGCATTACATTAATTCACTCTTAATGAAACTAAAGAGGACTCAGAGAGTTTTGTGACCAAAGGCTGTTCACTAGAATTGCACCTTTCATTAACTGACTTTGGAGAGATGAAATGAAATTAACTTTTTGAAATATTTTGATATTGGATACACTGATTTTGCAAGCAGCAAATCCCTCTGGTTCAGACCCCAAAAAAGGGCTTCTGATGATTAGGATATAAAATGAACTGTGAAATCCTATATGCGTAATATCCCTTTCCTAATGCAAATCAAATTTGCTGCCCTGCCAAGTAGTTTGATCCTACACAACACAGAAGCAGGGTAGTCTGCAAGTAAAAGCTCACATTTAAAGGATGAAATACCAGTGGTTATATGGAATGGCCTTTCAACACTTAACACCCATGTATAAAGGTGAATAGATACAAAATTAAAACTTATAATTGTCTCATCGATTTCAAAGGGCAAGAGAAAAATATTTAAGTGATCTGGATGTGCCAGAAAGTAAGGCTGACACACACCTTTCCTTCCTGGACTGACTTTTAGATACAAGCCCTGGCTAAACTGAGTTTGAAAGTTCAAATCTTAGGACCCATCATGAAAATCTACCACTACAGTGCATCAGGTTGTCTGTAACCTGAATGGATCTCTGAGGTTTAAAATATCTCTTTGTTTCTGGAGACATTCAAGTGCTGCCTGTGGCACTTGAACACTTAAGGTCTCCAGGACAATAACTTACACAATTCTTGTTTACCCTATGTGCATTTAAGAAGAGGATCAATTGTCCTGCAGTTCTGCTTTACTCTTCAGTTACCTGAAGGGGGAAAAAAACCACAGTATGATATGAAACCCCCATTCACTGTTTGTTAATTAAAATAAAAATTACTTAACCACTTTCTAAGACATAGACATAAACTGTTACAAAGCATACAATATGTTAAATCCATCACCATGACAAACAGATAGAATCAGAGAGGACTTTTGTGTCTAACATTGAAGAAGTGGCTGTTCATGTTAATGGACTGGAGAAAGTGTATAAGAACAGTTTATCCACCTAAAAATATAGCCTATAGATCATTTCCAATGAGAGGAAGTCCTACTTTGATCTGGTGTGTAAGTTCTGGTAACATATGCTAGGGAAGCTCTAAGTTACATATCTAATTTTTCATAATTAAAAGCTGTCTGAAATTTGATGCCAAGAGCAGCATAATTTAGACATTAAAACTTTTTTTTTTTTTGTGAGAGGGACTGCTAAGGAAATGGACAAAGAAAAGAACAAATGTTCTCAAAAAATATCATTTTAAAACTTTTATAGAATCAAATTTACATTAATAGGAATTAATTACTGTAAAATTATTAAAAGCATGGGGGAGAAATTGCTGTGTGACGCTACTTCTCATCAATGACCTCATTTGCTTGGTGCAGTGTAGGTAGAGTTTCAGCAGGGCACAGGCATTTCCACTGTACTCCTTCGTGGGCAAATATTTTCCTCCTTCAGATTTCAGACAAACACCCCCAGAACAAGTAAGAAGTTGCCTCTTATCCTTGTTTCCCAAATGTTCAATTGCATTAATGGGAGTAAAAGAAATACACAAAATGCCCTCTGTGTAAACATTTGAGGTAAATGATGTGACTGCCAAAGTGGGAATTCAGTTGTTGCTTCACAAGCAGAAAAGGAGTTTTTGGAGTGACTTTTGCTCCACCTCTCTGATTAATTGTAAAATGTATTTGCTTGTGTTGATTTTCTTTTTCTTTGTTTATTTGATTGGGAATGTTTTTTATAAAGGGGAAATATGTGAGAAAATGTATGCATGGGCTGTATGTCTCAACCTCCACATGTCTGCACAGCTCCATTGCTCTGAGCTGTGCTGGTGCTGTGGCACAAAGGGACTCCACTTCTGCCTATTCAGACCAGCACCAATTGACTCCCAGTTTTCCTGATCACTTTTGAGTTTGAGAGCAAAGAAGAAAGAATAAAAAAAGCCAACAGACAGGTGTAGGATGTAGCAACATGGCAAGGGATTCCACGTAAGTTCACGGTGCTCAGCGCACTCATCTGACTTCTCTCTCACATATCAGGAGAAATAGCTGTGAAAGGTGTTCACTGAACTTACTGGAAATGGGTTGGTTGTATTTTGGTGAACAAATCATTGGTTTTTTTCCTGTCAGTGACATAGAACAAAAAGCCATAGGTCTGAGGCTGTATACCCCATTTTACTCTTGCTGAACAGAAGAAATAAGAAAATAGTTGTCTGTAAATACATTTCTTCTCCTTTTTGCTTTGGGAGTTGTTTGTAAACCTGTTGCATTTTCCTAAGTGAAATTTTCAGGCAGCAATTGTCAGTAGGTTGCCAGTAAGCAGTAATCAAAATTTGAAATTCACTGGCTAATCACTATTCATAGAATCATCTTTCCAATCAAAATGCTTAAAATTAAAAAGTCATGAATTAATCTCTGGTAATACCTTTTAAAATTGTTTAACATAAGTAGTGTCTGTGAGCCTTCTTTTCCAACAACAAATAGTTTGAAGAGAATCATAGCAGATATGTTTTAAAATGTGAACAAATATTCATAGATTTATTTTTTTTTTCTTTTCCTAGAGCAATTGCCCTGTCCTGCTTTCTTAGATGGTGGCTAACTCTCCTTCCTCACAGAGAAACATCACCAGGAACCTGCTGGTTCTCTTTTCACAGTTCTTGGATATGTAATTTCACACATAGAGAAGAAAAATTGTGTGAAATGCTGTAACTGACATTGTCAGTCAGCAGGAAACTTGAAAAGGGATATCGAGCTGGAGCTGTGAAAAGTGACGGTAGCGGAGCGGTGCATTTTTCCATGATAGATAGAGCTGTAGGGCGCAGGTCACTGCAGCTTGCAAGGGGCAATCTCTGTGTTACTGATATCCCCAGGGCTGCAAAGGCCGAGTGCTGTGCTTGGAGAACTGACGGGCAATTTGCTAATGTAGCAGTCTGAAAGCAAGGAGAGGCAGCACAACCACAAGGGCCAAAAAGCAACACCCGCTATATGTATTACACAGCTATGTTGTCTCTCTCACTACTTATTCTAGGAGCTTAAAGTGAATAGTTCTAAAAATCAGCTTTTTCCTACACAAATGAGATTTTAAATTGGAAAGTTTTACTACTGAAAACTAACACTGTGTATATTAAATTACTCAGTTGATCAATAGCACTGCACACGTTTTAAATCTGTGTGCTTTCTCAGGTATTTTATATGTAGTAAAAACTGATGGTTAAAAACTGAAAGAAGGAAAGACTACCATCTCCAAAAGTACTTTCTAATTTCAAGAACAAGTCTCAGAGACCTTCCTTTGTTTCTCTTGCTTTACTATAATTTTACAAGTCTCAAAACAGGAGGTACATTTCCTAAATCTTCCCTGCTGAGCCTGTGACTCACAGAGGTGGTTAAAAAAGGAAATAAATAAAATAAAATAAAATAAAATAAAATAAATCATAAACTTAATTTTAAAATATTGTTCTACTGAAAGTTAAAATTATTTTATGGTATCATGCTTTCCATTGGTTATTAAATCTCCTTTTCATGTTTGAGGATATTGTTGATATATTACATTTTGTCACCTTTAGGATAAATGCTTTGACTTTTTCTTTTCACATCACTTTTCATTTTAATTACAGCATTAAATAGAAATAATTACATTTTAAATATATTCTGTCAAAGGCAAAACTTTTGTATAATGTGCCATTTTCATTTGCAGAGAATGCAGACATTTTTTTATTTGACATGAAGCTAAATTTGGAAACCTCAGAAACATTTGGGGAATGAAATTAATTGTCCTCCAGCCAGTTTTACTGTCCAGGCTAGTCTGGACTGTTTCCACAGCTGGTGATGCCAAGAGTTTCTCTGACCTCTTGCTCTAAAAGTATTGTTTCTATATTGCATTTCAGCCTGTAACCCTGGCATTGCCCATTTCAATTTTTTCTGTACTTAATGATTCTATTAGTGTACAATTAAGATAATAAGAATAATTGCTCCTTTTTTTTATAGCACTTCATGTGTTTATGAACAATCATACACATAAGTGTTATTTTCCAAATCATTTCTCATTTTTGTTGTTCTCTTCTGAGTTCTCCAATTAGTATGTATTTCTTTTTTAATGTGGTGCTCACAACATCATGCAGCTTTCCAACTGAGGCTTATCAAGTGAAGTAGAGCAGAATAATTACCTCATTTCTTCTATGCGTGACATTCTTATTAATGTGACTCGATGCCGAGCATTTGCCTTGTTTTGCCACAGTGTTGCATTGTTGACTCATATTCAAATAATTAGTCACTGCAACTCCACAGGCTGCCCTGTAAGTCTGTGTGCTAGCACAGGCTATCCCTCAGCTGCCAGTGAGAGCAGGCAGGCACTGCAGTTGTGGTGCCAGGCACTGTACAAAAAAAAAGGTATGCAATGCCTCCTCCTAACCTAGACTGCCAACTTGTGTATTCATATGTGATTACTGATTTCTTAGGAGATTTACAGTATTTTAAGTATATTCCAGTTGTGAGTGATTTCAAACTGGTATCTCATCACTTGTCACGTCTTACTTCCAAAAATGAAGAGTTACCCTTCCCTTCTGCATACATAGTCTCCAGAAGATGTAGAAAGAAGCATTAGAATAATGGAAACTGTTCTTGTCCCAAAGCAAATATTGCTGGAGCCATTGTAACAATAATAATTAAAAAATATTCATTTTCATTGTTGTCCCTGTAGTATCCCAGAGCTCTAATCTAGGCCATAAGCTGTGCCAATGTGAAAAATAAAATGAATGCAAGGACTATGGATATTTGAGAGATACCTCAAGACAGATCCCTGTCATGAGGAGTCAAGAATCATTGGCATTATCACTACAGTTCTGTTTGGGCTTTGTTCTTCATGCCTGCATTTTTGCACTGTCTCCCAGAACTGGAAAGAGCTATTTTCTGTTCCTGTGTGGGTCACAGGACATAATTTTCTTCAACCACGGGCATAGAAGTCTGCTAAAAGTCCCCTAGGAGAGCTTGTGGCTTTCACTGTGTTCTGAAGCATCTGCCAGGAGAGTGACCATTCTGCTGCCTGAGACTGCAAAGCCTTTGCTTCCTAAAAATGCACCATGTGTAAGAAGCATAGTCCCACTGATACATTGGTCAATGCATGGTTTTGTTTCAAAATGAGCCTGGGCCTTGAGTTCAGAGAATGAAAAGTTTGTGTCTGCGTGGCTTTTGAGAGGTGGCATCACATCCACCTGGTTGCCCTGACACAATCCTAGCAAGGTGAGTTTGCTGCTCACCCATGTAAACATCTTCTTAATTTTTGCCCTAGAGGCTCAAGTTTAATTGCTTGGAAAGGACATATACACAGAGAAATTCGTATTGTACTTAGCTCACCCTCCCAGGAAACATGCTGCTTCCCTGGAAGTGGTGATGATAGAGGGACTCTAAGGTTTGTCATGGTGACTTACCTCCAAAAAACGAGATCAGCAGAAAGAATTGATCTCCATGTTGTTGAGTTTCTCACCTTCTTCCTGGGTAGTTTTATCCATAAAAGAGACAAAACCTGTAACAATTCCAGTCACTGTATCCTCACCTGAGAAAGGCTGTTCTGCAGACATGGATTGCAGGAATTTGGCCCATATGGTTTGAAGAAATTACCTGAACTTGGATCTCCTGCACCCCAAGGTGAGTGCTCTGAAATGAAGGCTGTTATTGTCCCTCTCCCTTTGGTCTGATAAATACATACAAAAATGAAGCAGCTTCAACAGAAGAAACTGAACCTAAAGGCCTAGGTGGAAACTCAGAAAGGGAGTTTCCTCCCAAACAGGCATCATAGGCACATGGTCTCACACACTTTCAAAGAGAACTGTATAGCCATCAAGACATTTTTGTTCCAGTTTAACTCCTTTTCCCTCTGTTTCTTATCTAAAAATAATCAAAACCTATTTTTTTCCAAAGAAAAATTACTTATTTTTTCAAAAATCCTTCTAAAAACCTCAGTGAAACATGTACTTAAAGAGTTATTATTGATAATCAAAGATATTTAAAACTAGTTCAAACTCTTCCCTCAATTAAGGGACTGTCTTAAAAATGGAATCTGGGTGCAGCACAGATTTTGTTGTCTAGGGAATCCTAAAGAATTTCTGTTTCTCTCTGCCTTTTCTTCTAAGAATTAAAATTGAAGGACTTCTGGTATTGTACAATCACAGGAAGCAAAACCTTGGAAAAATGCAAACCATTGCACCATAAAGTCTTCATCTGGCAATAACATAAACAAGAATTTTCAGACAGCTGGAGAAATACAGGGGCAATGTCTATCAAGTGAAGTTTGAAAATACTGAGTACTCCAGATTCCTTTAAAAATCCTGCACGTGAAGTATTTTACATCTGCAAAGATAACTAAGA
The DNA here is from genome assembly GCA_013400415.1 of Scytalopus superciliaris. Taxonomy (NCBI): domain Eukaryota; kingdom Metazoa; phylum Chordata; class Aves; order Passeriformes; family Rhinocryptidae; genus Scytalopus; species Scytalopus superciliaris. The sequence goes on from VXBX01008007.1 coordinate 1,377,629, forward strand.
AATATAGTATCAATTATACCATCTGCTATGTCTGGGTCCTTAAGGTCTCTGAATGCAGGATGTAATATTAAGAGAAATGTCCCAGATTCATACCAAAAGAATTCAAGTTGTTATGAATTTGAGTCAGTAGCCAAAACGTGTTTTATGATAGGAAACAAAAATAGCAGACACTGGTTAAATACATTAGAAAGCAGGGTTAGATTCCTCTGAGATCATGAATCCCAATGGGAGCACTGTTGATCTAAAAATCACAAAGAGATGGAACCAGGTCACGTGTTGATGCAAATGAGCATAGTTTTCTTGACATTGGTGGACCTACTGTGATTGATTCCAGATGAAGTGACGAGATGATTCAAGTGTGCTGTGCCCTCCTGAAAAGCTGTTGAGAGATGCAGTGAGATCAGTACTGGGGTAACCTCATCAGAGACAACTATGCAGTGCGGTGTTCCCTTTAAACAGACATGGAAAGGAAAAGAGCATCAGCATCTCTCCCTGTGTTGATGGAGAGACAGGATTTGGTGAAAGGACAAAAACAGTGGTGTGCTCAGTGGTTGGGAGTTTGGAATGGTGGCAATAAAGGCAATGTTAAGTGACAGAGGCAGAAAGAGCACTGGCAAATTATCTTAGAGGTTGTTGGGTTTTACTGCTCTCACCATATTCAGAAAACTTTTGCTTTCTCACATCTTTAAATGGTCACTGAGGTTTGGGAATGGCCCTATGCAGGGCTAGGAGTTGGACTCGACGATCCTTGTGGGTCCCTTCCAATTCAGCATATTCTGTTCTTCCATAAAATGTGTTTGCCTGAGAACAGGAAGGAGTCAAAGATGAGGCCTGCTCTAAAGGCAGCCAAGCTACAGCAGTAGCACAACCCAGTCAACTTTAGTAACTAACTAAAGCCAGCACTACCTATAGTTTAGCAATAGCCTTTTGGGATCCAGAATGGGCTGCCCTGGCTCTAGACACTGAGTAAAAATTCAGTCAAATGGTTTGAGCTTCACGGACTTGATGATGTTGTGGCTGGTGATGCAGCTAAGCTAATTTACTGATGCTCTCTCAAATGTTTTTTACCTTAGCACTATAGATAGACCAAAGAGTAACTGCAGATGCTCATCAGTGGTTCCAGAACTATCCAAAATATTTAAAAGTTTGGTAACATGCTTCCTCTGGAAATAAAATTGAAAGGCATTTATTTGCTCTGAAAGCCTCAAAGCACTGTAGTAAATTAAATCACTCCTTATTTGAAATGGCAGTACCAAACTGCAAAGATACAAGAAGTCTTCTTTATGGACTCAGTAAAAGCCAAACATAGATTTTTTTTTTTGCCTAAGTTTTGTTTTTCTTTTTGTTTCTTAGAGCACTATTTACAGCATTTATAGGCATCGCAGAGCTTTTACAGTTGATTCAGCTTTATAGGGAGCTGCAAACCCTCTGTACTGCTCTACCATTATCCCACATTTTCCCATCAAAAGAGGGTCTTCAGAGTAACTAATTTTGCTAATACTGAAACAATTTACTAGTAAACTACCCAATTAAAGCTATATTAACTAGGATATTTTATCTGACTCTTATTTTCAAGAGTCAACAAGCCAAGTACAAGGAGACTAATGACTTAAAATTCAGCCTTCTCTGTACAACTGATGGAGTTTTGTTCCTGGGCTATCTCCTCCTCATTTCATTCAGCGTGAATGGCAGATTCCTCCATCGTGTCAAGTTTCAGATCACCATAGAAACAAACTAGGAGGCAGTTTCATTAATCATTTAGAGCACAAGAAGTCTAGGTCAGTCTGATTGCAGCATATAGAGTATCATCCTAGCGCCACATGGGACTCAGTTGATTTGAATTAAAAAAGATTAAGCTGCCCCTAGGACGCTCAGCATCATCAGTTTAAGTTCTCATGTAACAGTGGTCTCTGGAGCCACATGGATTAGGAGACTGAAGCTATGCATTTATTTTTCAGGGCTCAGTGAAACATTAGATGAGTGCAGGTGTCTGAGGGGAAAAAAGGACAAAGATCACATATAGTTTTTTAGACTTGTTGCTGTTCTTTTGAAACTGGAAACAATAACTCAGTTTTATTTCTCCAGTGACAGTTACCACTCTTTTTCGGCCATGCAATGGTACATCTGTTACCCAATGTTTACAAGTTAGATTTATAAAAATTTCATACTACGAAGCATAATTTTAGCACAGAGCTGCAAGTTCGGCATAGAAGTTTACATGAATGCTGACTTTTTCTTCTCCTGATGGGGTAAAAAATGCATGAAATAAATACTGGTGACATTTTAGTTTTGCTTGAAAGAAGATTTATTGCTCCCAGGAAACTGACATACAGGCAGCTACAAATCAATTTGACTATGAAATAGTTGTATATGTACACCACAAAATGAGCCCCCCCTCCAAAGTACTCACCTTATTTATGGGTCTTCCAGTACTTCAAAGACCTTCAGTAACTTAGTCCAGACTGGTTTATTGCTTTGTAGAACTAAGATATTTCAAGGGGAAAGTTGTAGGTTACAGTATATTAGGGCTCTTTCTCTTGGGGGTCTGAGAATCCCATGATGCTATATGAACTGTTGATCTAAAGCTTATTACAGCATGACTTCCTAGAGTATAATTCTTAAATCTTTTAAGTTATACAGTACTGTCTTTAATCCCAAGTGCTAAACCTTAAAGCAGGACAAGCATTCCAAAATTCAGAATATCATCTGTGAGTTGATGTAATTGCACTTCATTAAAATGCAATTCACTTACTTGTCCAGGTTGACTATGAGCTTTTCCAAATTAGCTGTTTTAATTTTCAACAGAAGTTTTACATAGAAAAATCAGTCACAATATTCCTCCTGGAGAGAAAAGCAGTTCTGTGGACTATTTCTCCAACTTACTCAATAACCCAAAAAACCTCCACTCTGTGTATTTTACCCATTTGCCCTTGCTGTACCAGTTACCTGGGCTGTGATAGTATCATCTACAGTGAAGCATCCTGTCAATGCTGTTTTGGTGATGTCCTGCCTGGGGATTTCCAAGACGGAAATGTTGCTATGAGCAAGAAGCATTTTTAGAATTTCCTAGCACAGTGCAAACAGACTGATTGTGGGAAGGGGAAAGTTAGTATTATCCCCACCTTACACAAGTGGAAGTTGATATGGAGTCATGCTGGACAAGTTGCCATAGGCCACGGTAGAGAGCATGGACCACCACTGGGGAGTTGTTGTTTTCCTGCCCAGTACTCAGCCCAGGTCCTCCTATTTACAGCTTTCTGTCAAATGCCTGGAAGATGAAAAATGCGGGAACTAAAGCATACACAAAAAGTCCTGATGGAAGGCACAAACAGCTGATGTTAGCTAGTATTTATTGAGTGCCAGCAATGTGATGGTTGCTCTGCGAACAGAAAAGAAAACACATCCCCTATGTTGCAACATTTCTACTGGCTACTGCAAGGTTTGCCACCCAACCATTTCTGGCCAGGCTTGAGAGCTTTGCCATCCCCTGGTTGCCTGTGTGGCAGCTGGATTTGCCAGAGGTAGGAGGGTAGCTGTGGCAGTCCCACCTGCCAGCAGCAGTGATGGTGGCCAGGCTGTATCTGCTGAGCTCCAGCAGACCCCCAGGTGAGTGGTGGTCACTATACTCATATTTCACTTCTCCACTGTTCTGGATCCACAAGGTATCTTCAAGCAGCCTGGACATCTGCCTTCAGCCACAGCAAAAGTCTTGAGTCTGAAGAAGCACAAACAGCATGTCCACAATGTAAAGCAATGCTGAGCCAGTGGTGTGGGACTGGCCACCGCCTCTTCCATCTCACTAGTCACTGCTGTATTTCAGCTGTTTATTTGTTTCCTGTGATTCAATATTACTTCTCCTTAATTACTCTTTTTCTAGTTTGAGAACAAGCATCTTTCCCTGTAGTCACTGTTCTAGTTTCCAGTGCCCCACAGTTAGAGGATGAAATATGTCCCCTTCCTGCTACTTTCATGAAGGGCCCTCTGTCCTGCAACAAGGCTGCAGCAACCACACATATGCCTCTGCACCCCAGAATGGGGAGCTAGCTCAGACACATCAGTCTCTAAAGGGAGGTGCTGCTGTGGGTTGTTATGAGTCATTTCTTGGATGTGCCGCTTTATACATATCTTATTTTTTTGCTTCTCATCTTGTGGTTAATGGTGATTTTAAGGCCAAAACCTACCTGCTCAGCTCATATACACTTTATTAAAAGTGCCATGGGGCTCAAAAGGAGATAATTTCATTTTTCTACCATACACGCATCCTCCTGAAGGACCTGGACAGACCTGGGAAGCTGCAATTTTACTCCTGGGCTCCTGCCAGCTGGAGGGAGGCATGTCAGGTTTGCAGTGACACAGAAGCCCATGTGGGGTGCCTGAGTTCTGCTGCTGCCCAAAGACATCAGAAAGAAGACAGCTTCTGTATAACCCTTTATAGCTAAGCAGTTGTGACAGTACTGTGCTTTAATAATCATGTAGCAAAATCAATTACCTTGGCATATATTCCTACAGTTAGTCTCCAGAAGACTTTTTGGCACAAAACACAAAAAAAGATACACAATCACTGTTCTATGTAAAGCTAATATAAAACATTTCTAACTCATTACATTGGCTGATTTTGTCTTTTTTCCTGCTTTAGCTATAGTGATACCAAAAAGTTATGTTCTTTTTTCATTGCATGTGGAGTGAAGCAGAGCTACCACAAGATTATCTGAATTCCTGCACACAGATCACCATCAGAACCATGTGCTTGTTCCCAGCCTTTCACTGTCAGGCATAACCAATGCCTGACATAAGCAATAATGTGAAGATGCTGAGGTGTCAAAAATAATCTGAATCATTCTGACAATCCTTTTCTCATTCAGCTATTGACCCATAGCTCAGTTTGAATTTAGGAAGCCTGAGGTTAGAATGAAAAACATCATTTTTCTTGTAAACCAAACATATTTGGCTGAGAAAAAGTGAGCTAATAAAGATGGAGAGGCAATTTTTAATGTCACTTTTTAGAGTACAGTAATTTGTCTAATCTTATTGCCTTAGAATATGATTACATGTAATACATTCACATTACACAGGAGGGAATACATTTGGGAGAGAAATGATACGTTTCTCTTCCATGCCCAACATATGGAAACGTGTATAAAGCAGGAAGGTCTAAACTACACCAGTGCTCACAATCTCTTGCAGTAGATAAATAATAGAATTGTTTGGAAATTTCTGGTGACAAATGCTCTAATTTGAACTTAGGCGAATACAGTTCACCTAATTTAATAATTTTGGCTTATGGAAAGCATGGGCATACAGCAAATCTCTCTGTCCATACACTAATCAGTGTAAAATTCTTGGCCACTTTTCCACAGCCCTCTGGTAGTTGCTGGTAGCAAGCAGTGATTTACTGGAGGAATTAAAGAAGACTCATTCCTCCCACCATCAGCAGCTGTTTGGCCTTGCAGTCTTCCTGGGCAGGGCAGAGCTGCATCAAGCCATGGTATGCATGACTCATAGGAAAAATAATAAAAACCTGGGGCTAGAAAAGACCTCAAGAAGGCCACTAGCTGATAGTGCAAGAGCTAGAGCAGCCCGTGTAAAATAGAAACATAAGTAGTCAAAAGGCACTTGCGGAGGAAGCAGCTGGGCGAGTCTTCTTGGATGCTGTAAGTACTGGATGCTGTAAGTACTGGGACTCCTGCCTGCACAGCAATCTCCATGCACAGTCCAGAGCACTGTGTAATGCCCATGACCAGAGCTCTTTCCAAATAGTTATGCAAGTGATGCACAAAAGCCCAGTGCAAGAAATGCCCACCTCTAGACTTACCAGTCAACCACATGCAGATCAAGCTGTTCAGGAAATCTATGGGCTCCACAGTTTTACCGGTAACTGATTATGTTGTTACTGTTTCCCAATATATAAGGTCTGCAACCAAAACACAGGACTCTTTTTTTCACTCTGAATAGTTCACAAATCTGAATTAATCCAATCTGGGATAAAGTCCATACCTTGGTTCCAAACTGTGGGTATCATATACACATTTCTGTTTCATTAAGGCAAAGTGTATTTGGGTAGCTGTCATGTAGTGCCTGGAATGTGATGAAAACAAGAGGTCCTGGCTGCCTGCTGCTGAGGAACTCCCAAGGCACTTCTCACAGGAGCAGGGGTGTTAACCCTGATATCCTGGTCAAATTCCAACATGGCTAATTATATCCCACTTACCTAAAGCTCTCCATACTTTCTCTGCTTGCTGCAAGGACTTGCTGCATGCAGCAGGCTCTCTTCTGGTCCTCTTGGAGGTTATTGCCTTTCACATCAGGGGCAGTTCTATTTAGGGAGTAGGTGCAGTCAGTTATCAGTTTGTAAAATTTCCTAGCGAGCACAGGACTATTAAATTAAAACTGCAGTTATTGCTACATAACCTCTGAGGTGAAAGAAGCCAAAATCATCTGCAAAAGAAAGAATAAATAAACCACAAGACTGCAAATGAAGTTACAGGCAGTCACTCATGCACAGTGGCAATGACCACAGTAGCACATCATGCTCTCTTATCTGGTACTTGCATGAAGAAGATTAAGAGAAGGATAAATGGGGTTGGGGAGACAGCACTGAACCAAAGTGCAAGGGAAGAGCAGCATGGGTGAATATGCCCTGGAGATAATACCAAGGAGCCCAAGGGAGAGAGGGAAAGGACTACCTGTTCTGAGTTTGAGACAAGCTAACTCCATATGGACTACCGTCTGCTGACATTCCTTGTGACAATACAGTAATTCAAGACTTTATAGTGGGTGAATCTTCCGGAGGCTCTCAGGCCTATTTCTTTCATGTACTTATTAAATGGTATTAAGAGGTATTTGTAACTGTGTAAAGCTACAGTGAAATTGAACAGTGGGGAAAAAAAACCCCACATTTAAAATTTTGACTAAGCAATAAAATATCAAGGATAACTTTAAAGATGCAGTACTGCCTCTTATTGTTTGCTTGGAAAGACAGTGCATGTGTGGTACATAATACTATTGGAAATGGCTGCATGATAATCCCAGTGAGACTTTTTGTATTTCACTTGGAAATAAATATTTCCTGAAGGAAATCTAATTATGTAAATGTCTCTGTGCCACTTTTTCTACCGGAACTTCTTTTATCTTATTATGTTTTTGATATCAGCAGCCACTAAAACATCATTGAAATTAACAGATTTGACAGGTTCACCAAGAGGGGCTCAGAGCAAACCAAAGAGCAGATTTTCATACTCTGGAAACCATTCTTGCTATTCTCAAGAAAATCCAAGTTTATATGTCTGCCAAGTATTGTGCTATTTAGAGAGTTCCCAGAGCAACCTCCTTACAGCTCATCTTGTATGGCAGAGTCCTACTTTCAGGGTTCTTGTCTCTCTGATACATATATATATATAAACACATATACATGTATGTATGCACACACATGCACACTGATTAGAACACTGGCAGCATAGTGGTTCAGCTATTCAGCAGAATAATTTGGGTGTGCCTGCAATATTTAGCTGAGACCATGGCAGTAGGATGTGCTTTTGATAAATTAAATGCATGGGTGTGCGCTCAAGTATATGCACATGAAAAATTATTCTCATTCCTGTTTTCAGAAGCCAGGTGCTGCTATCACAGCTAGAAACCTTCAAAAATGAGAATAAGGGCACAATGTCTTAAGTGCCTCTTCCTGTCTCCCCAAACAGTATGAGGTCATCTTAATGAAGTGGCAAAAAGATGACCTAGTAGGTACTACCAGGATGTACTGTACTTTTCCTAAGATAAACAATGCCTCTTATCTTCAAAGGGATTAACAAACCCCATATATTCTTTAGAGCATAGTAAGATAGAGTGTTATAACAGTTCCAAATTGTTATGTAATTCCACATTCTCTCCCATGACATTAGCTCTCCTTATTCTGTGTAATGTACATAAATACTAATTATGTAAATATGGGATAAAATACCCTTTTAACCAGCTGTTTTTCATTGTTCTAAATAGGAGTTTAGAGAAAAGAAATAACATAAAAAGTAAATTCTTAACTGTTGCATGTTAGGACTTCACGTTTCAGACTTTTAAACTGCAGAATTTCATTGAATCACTCAGAGTTCCTATGAAAAACAACTACAGTAACACACTCCTCTTGTTTTGCAAGGACTCTTAGATTTCTCATTGTAGAACTGTAAGAGAATTGGGAAAAAAGGACTCCCTCTTCACTGAGGATGACTATAGTATTTCTTTTTTGTTGTAAATGTATTTATACATTACATAAATGAATCCCAAAGTTTCTCTGAGAGAAGAAAGCCATTCCCCATGTTAACAGGTGCAGATGTCATCTTCAGTTTGCTTAGATACATGCAGCACACAATTTTAAGGTCAATCTATGATTTTGTTTTATCCCAGCAGACCCAGCTTACAGTTTCTCAGCCCTCTTGGTAAAGCAGAATTTTGCCAGTCATAGAGAGAAATTCTGCTTGGATCATAATGGTTTTTGTAATGTAAGATCACTCTACTAAGTGCAAAACTAAAGTGGCTGGCTCTCCCAGCCCTGTCTAGTTTTTCTTATCCTTCAAATCTTGTCCTTTCCCCAAAAGTGCAGAGTTAGGTGGACAAGCCAACAGCTAACTTCCTTCTCCCCATTCACAGCCAAATGGGTGACTTGTTGCTTCTTGTTACAGGCTGATGCCTTCAGCATGGCTAATTTTTTTTCATGACCTGGTGTGGTGCTGGCTCCACTACCTTGTTTTTGGGAATGACAAGGTGCCATAAACACAAGAAACATGCAAAATACATGACAATAGAAAAAACATTCCAGACAGGAGTTTCTTCACAGACCAAAGACTCAGCCCTATAGTGTGTCCTGCAGGGCCTGAACTACCTAGTGGTGCCTGAAGCACCAAGAAGCCACTGAGCCTAAGGCCTGCAAGCCAAAACTGTTCACGGGTTTATAGATGACTGCTCTTCTATCTATTTTTAATTCTGATCTGCCATAATTGTGTTATTATCCTTATACATTTCTAATCCTTTTTGAATCCTGCTATGCTCTTGATCATGCCTGAACTCGCCTGGAAAATTGGTAATTGTCACAGTTTGACTCACTAGCAAGACATTTATCTAGGCTTTTCCAATTGTCACCAGATATTTCCCTTGTGTAATGGAAAACATGAATGTGTCTGATATTAGAGCTGGCTCACATGAAAACTGTCATAACTCTTATTAGTGGCAAAGTCAAGATGCCTAGAAATCATACTGTAGGATGTTTAAAACAGTTATTATGAAGAAACCTTCCACATCCCAAAATCTGGATCAGAAGTGTGCATGTGCCATTTTAAGCAAGAATTTCCACTGTGCATTACAATTCTTCCATTCTGAAGCAAAATATTTCCAGGCTTTTATGTAAGCTGAAAATCAGAATGGAACTACAGAGGTGTAAAAGCACACATCTAAATAGCATTTATAGAGTGCCACATGGAAGATGGTGTAACACTCTAGCCCCAGGAGCTGCAAGCTCGCAGACTCAGCCAGGAGTTTTACTTTAATATATATACATATATGGTTCTTTAATACCTCGAGGTAGCATGAAGAGAGTAAGTCACAGACTTGTTCCCAAGGGATTTCTTTATTAATTTAGGGGAGAAAATAAGGGAACTTGGCAAAGGTTCAAAAAGGGCACTACAAAAGCTAGACAAAATGTTCCATGACAGTGCCAACTTAGCACATACTAATCGACAACACTGAAGTCAAGATCCAATCTAACCATAATACTTAAGTCAAAATCCAATCTCTCCAGCTCCAAGCCACTCAAAGCATCAAGAAAGAAGCAAAGAAAGAAAAGCAGAGGGAGTAAGAAGAGAGGAGAAAGAGGGAGAGACAGATCATACAGCTACCACTGCACCTTGTGGCAGATCAGCTCTCACACATCCAGATGGCAGAGCTGCGACACGTGGCACCCCCATGCCTTTGGTTTTATCTGCTCTGCTCCCTGTGGCCACCCCCTGAGGCAGGGCCTTTGACCCACTGACCACTCTGTCAGGCCATGGTGAGGGGCCGTGTTCTCACCATCCCTGCCAATCCCAGCTGGGTCAGGGGCTCCAGGGGCTGTGGGTATTACAGTTTTCCCAGGTTGTTTGTGACTGGCAACTGCTCCGAAGCTGCCCTGTGTGGGCTCCAGGGGCTGCCATAAGGACTATGGCTCCACCCAACCTCTGTGAGGTTCAGCCCATGCCTTCCCCCTACACACACACACACGCACACACGCAAGGTGGTTGTAACCCAATAATCACTGATCTGGTGTCTAACAGATGGGTCCCTTTTTAATTTTGTTGTGTTTCTTTTACACAGTTCACGAGTTGCTTTGATAATCACAAACTTATTGTCTCAACTGATTGCTTAAAAATTCGTGTATGTGACATAATGCTACAACAAAACTTTAAGAGGTCAGTTTGAAGATGGAAAGATGGCAAGCTTGGACTTTGTATTTAAAATAATTTCCTTGCAATAAGCACTGTTGGTCTGTGGAGTCTTGTCTGAAGCAAAACTGGTGACATACATACTGAACAGGATGATCAGAGTAAAACTGCTCAAAACACTTGAAAATATCTCCTGTTTATATATATTTTTAAAGAGACTGAGGGACAGTCTGCCTTCCATCATAATGGTCCCATTTACTGTTCCTAGTTGGCAAAATGTTCTTTCTTGAAGCAGTACCAATTGGTCTCTCAGTTTAGTTCAAGAAGACATGGTAAATTTTATACTGGTGTTCACCCTTTATTTCTGTGCATTTAAGGCATGCTCTTCACCAGGCACTGGAACAAGATATGCCTGTGATGAGGTCTTCTTTCAGTCTCCTCTTCTCCAGACTAAACATTCCAAGTGACCTCAGCTGCCCCTCATACGCCTTCCCCTCAAGGCCCTTCACCTTCATTGCCCTCCCTTGGGCACTCTCTAACAGCTTAATATCTTTCCTATATTGCAGTACCCAAAACTGCCCACAATACCCAAGGTGAAGCCGCCCCAGTGCAGAGCAGAGCGGGACAATCCCCTCCCTTGTCCACCTGGTGATGCTGTGCCTGATGCCCCCCAGGACACGGCTGGCCCTCCTGGCTGCCAGGCACTGCTGGCTCAGATTCACCTTGCCATCCACCAGGACTCCCAGGACCCTTTCGATGTGACTGCTTTCCAGCATCTCATTCCCCAGTCTGGATGTACATCCAGGGTTGTCCCACCCCACCTGTAGAACCCAGCATTTCCCCTTAAACTTCATATGGCTGGGGCTGTCCAACTATTTAATTTGTTGAGGTTTCTCTGGAGGGCCTCCCTGCCTTTGAGGGAGTCAACAGCTCCTCCCAGTTTTGTGTCATCTGTAAACTTTCTTAGTATCCCTTCTAGTCCTGTGTTCAAGCTATTTATGAAGATGTTGAAGGGCACAGGGCCTAAGATGGAGCCCTGTGGAACCCCACTGGTGACAGGTCTGATGTCACCCCATTCACTAGTACCCTCTGTGCTTGGCCCGTGAGCCAGTTGCTCACCCATCACATGTGTTTATTCAGCTGTGCTGGCTATCTTGTCCAGAAGGATCATAGGAGAAACAGTATTGAAAGCTTTGCTGAAATCCAAAAAATTACACTAACTGGCTTCCCTTGATCAACTAGGTGGGTTACCTTGTCATAAAAGGAAATGAGGTTTGATAAGCAGGACTTCCCTTAAACACAGTACGTAACACCTATTAGGTCACATTGGTTTCCCTGTTAGTACTTTAACAAGATTCTGTGTTCTATATGCAGCTTCAAGACAGGACTTCCACTAAGTTGTGTTGCTTTGAGATGCAGAGCATTGCTTCAGTCCTTCACAAGAAGCAGTCAGCAAAATTAGCAATTTCCCCAAATCCTTGAATTGGGTGTAGGATTTTGGACTGGTTCGGTATTAATTACAGTGTTTTGCTGTTCATGATTAAGTTTACAGGGAGGCTGGCTGCAAAGTTCTGATCTGGATTTCTCCAAATTGTTTGGTTCAGCTCTGTGTCAGAGTATGCTGTAGTCAGCAGTTGTTCCTATCAACATCTGCAAAATATTTGGCATTACTTGAAAATATTACTCAGAACTGTAAAACTAATAAAAGCCCTTCTTTCATATTTTAACTATAAGGTGGTCATGTATGCTGGGCATTCACCATTGAATTAGATATTATCTCTCTGCTAGTAATATTTTTGCTGTGCTCTCTCCAAAACCTGTGTTTTTTATCTGGAAGCAATTCTCAGCCGAAAAAATTAGTCTAAATGAAGAGTTGTGCCAGAACATGGAGGACTTGTAGTTGATTTACATCCAGTTTCTCTGGATTGACTTGTACCATTTCTTGAGCCTTTCAGATAAACGCTATGATAGATGTCCAGTGTGTCATGATTAGCTGAACTTTTCTATGAAAAAGGAGGTTTCTCACTTGATAGCTGAGCCTATAATAATAAAGTTGAGGACTTTGTATATATATTTTAAGCACTCTAACAGAAAAACATTAGAATAGTGTCAGGAAATGAAGACTTCCCAATATGAACTGGTTAACCATGAAAGATAGCCTTATTGGAAGAAATGGACTAAATTGTGATGTGCTTTCCCCTTCACATTATTTCTTCTTACTTACGTGGAAAGGTTGAAGGAGCTGGGCCTGCTTAGCCTGGGGAAGAGGCGACTGAGAAAAAACCTCATCAATATCCATAAGTATCTGAAGGGGAGGAATGCCAGGAGGATGGAGCCTGGCTCTTCTCAGTGTTGCTGAGCAATAGGACAAGAGTCAACAGGCAGAAACTGAGGCACAAGAAGTTCCACCTGAACATGAGAAAGAACTTCTTTACTGTGTGGGTGACCAAGCACTGGAGCAGACTTCCCAGGGAGGTTATGGAGTCTCCCTCACTGGAGATATTAAAAAACTGTCTGGACCCCTCTGGGGGACCCTGGAAGTTGGACTAGATGACCTCCAGTGGTACCTTCCAACCTTAACCTTTCTGTGATTCTGTGACATATGCACAAAATTTTGTCCAAATGCAATACCGGCTGAGCAAAATCATGCTTACCGTGTGGTAAAATGTGATTTTCAGGTGGCGTAAGGACTCTAGCCCATGCCCACGGAATTAAACTCTATTTTAAAAGGTTATTTGATGGGATCATACAAGATGTTTGTCAGATGTGTGTCAAATATAAGCTGCTTTCTGGGTCAGGAAAGCTTCAGTAATTGTGTGTGCACTATCTTTCACTATGGACTAGATTACAACAAAACACTTCAGAAAAGCTTCAGTGATTGTGTCTGTGTATGCCATCTTTATTGACTAAATTAAGCCAAAGTTTTGCTGTGGTTTGAAACAGACTCATGTGTTATGATTCAGCAACCTGTTAGTCTGAAAAACCTCAGCCACATGGCTGAGCCCCGAGGCTGGGTATCTCCTGAGCTACCACCACATAAGCTGCCTCGTAGTAAGGACACTTCAATTGCTTCAGTCTTAAAAGTCCACCTCTGAGTTTGCATATGACAGCCCTTCTTGCCTGGAATTGCTGTGCTTGGCTCCCGTGCAGCATTTGTCTCTTTGACAGATCCCACCGGGTAAAGCCAGAACACTCTTTGAACGTGTGTGAAGTCTTCTAAGAATTGATGTGCATTGGTCTATTTCTACTCCAGTCAAAGTCAGGCAGCAGGAATGGCACCAAGGAACCAGAGGTAATCTGGTGCTGAGTGTCCTTGAAAATTTGCCCACTATGCCCATTAACAGTAGTGCATAACTGTGCTGAGAGCTTCAGTGGTGGACCTTTTTCCCATGTATGGGTATGAAGGCTTCACTTATAGAATACTTTTATAAACCAGGCCCAATGTCATATGTACAATATTATTAATCACACTTTTGGCAAGTATTGTCGTACTATCTACAGTTTTCTCATAGCTGGTTTAGGCCTAAATGAGATTTTATCTTTGTTCTGGAGATTAGTTTTCAATTCTTCTTCAGCAGAGCTTCAACTTACACGTTTATCTGCCACAAGTCACTGCACTGAGTCAATCCACCTACCTAGAAGAGGAAGCTTCTTCAACATTTCATTTGTTGGTCTTCATAAAACAACATCTAAAGCTGCCTTAGTTAATGACCCTAAAGGATATGTCCAAGATAGCAGGCATATTAATAGCATCAACTTCAGCAATTTCTTTTGCTGTTGTTGCATGCTGAAGAGTCATCAATGGCTCAGGAAAGATTGTAGACACAACTTTTCTGCTGTTGTTAGTACTCACTCTGTCAGGATACATTTGGTTTGTTTGGGGACCTTTATTCCTTCTGACCTTTACTGATTATTCCCATTCATCCATGAACATGTAGAAGTAGAACTGCCAGCTGGTTTCCACTCACTCCTCTTCTGCACATCAATGAAAAAAGGAACAAGTCGGGTAAGCACGGTGAGTGGGCAATGCTTCCTTGCCTTCCTGCTCATGGGGGAGCAGGATGAGGATGGGGACCAGTTGGCACATGTTAATTATGAGAGTGGCTTGAACATCAAAGGATGCAGATACAAGAAGCAAAGATGTGAGCAGACAGGAAAAGAGAAAGAGGAACGAATAGGTGTGATGTTACAAAAGGAGGTGTTTGTTAGATCTAAGGGCTTATATTCCATGAGGTAATTATAGAAGTATAAACAATAAATCAGTCTTTATCTGGCAAACCTTTGACCATAAGAAAAAAAAGAAGATACATCAATAGGATTATAGGATCTAGCCCTGTAGGGTATAGAATATAGCTGTAACAGTTTTGGGCCCTATGTTTCTCTTTGAACAGCTTTATAGCAAGGCATGCATCAAAACTATTACTAAGAACGTGCCGTGGGTTACTTGCATCTTCCACTGAGGGGGAAAGCTGTTACTGATTACTGGCTACGTTGGTTGTATTTCAAGGCTGGGCTCATGTGGCAGTTTTCTTTTTAGCTCTGAAACCAACTAACTGTGTGATAACCTTTTACTTTCCCTCCAGGGGAGACCTCCAAGAGTCCATTCCTATGACTGCTTTATGCAGAGATAGTGCTGAAGAGGGGGGGGAAGGTTCTCCTTCTGTCCTTTTCCCCATCCGAGTTCCTTTTTTCTTCACTTCTGCAGCACCAGAATGAACACCAGGTTCCTGCTCCCCTTTGTGATTACAGCAGTCTTTGTACTACCATTGTCTGATAAACAAAATTATTTGTAAAGACTTTATTTTACACTTGATCTTGCAAGAAAAGGGGTAATTTTAAACAAAGCCAGACACTTTAAAGATCACCACATGGTTTTAATTGTATTTTCTACTTTGTGTAATAACTTGAATGAACAAGATATGAACAGTATTCCTATTGTCACCACATTTCACTGTGTTATCGCATTTGCTAATATTTCCTCATTAAAAAAACATTGGCAACTGCTATGAAGCTGACGTCATAACCAAGTATATTCTGCTTGCTCCATCATTACAGACTGTTCCAAAGCATATTGAGGCTGCTAGAAAATCACTTTCTTACTTCAGTCAGTGCTGGATCTGAAACACAAAAAGGGAAATGGCATGCTCTGGAGGTTTCCCACCTTTCAGATCCCATTCCTCTGCTCCCTCCAGCTATGCAAAAGTTCTCACCACGTTGCAGAGCACAATGCGGTTTGGATGCTGTATGCACATATGTGAACATGATGGGTTTATGGGTGCATTTTTGCTGACAAATTGAAATTATAAGAGGAAGAGATGCAAAGTACTTTGTTTGAGATTTGAGGTTAAATTTTTTAATTGATCTTGTAAATAAAGTGCTTTAGAAAAGAAACAAAAATAAAGATGTTTTCATTTCTTTGCAGCTGAAAAATATGTGTAATTAAAACTGAGGGGAGAAGGGGGGGAAAGAATGAAGTCACAGATACTTCAGTCTCCCTTTCTCCTCATTAATGCCATGCTCTTTCACTTATATAAAGGGAGAGAGGCTGAACTAGTGCACAGATCTCTCTGCCACTTCATAGCCATGCAGCTGCATCCTGCCCTCCTAGCTAATTTCATTTATGGCCTTTCCAGAACAAGGCCTGCCCTGGGTGGCAATTACAGTTGGTTAATTTTGGCACAATGTGATTAAAAACAGACTGATATAAATCACTGAACAGTGTAGCTTATGAAAATGCAAGTTGAGGTAGCATCCCAACCACAACACTATCATGAGAGAAGCTGAGAGCCAGATGTTGGGTTAATGATGGAACCAATCTAATAATGGACTTCATGTATCCTCTAGAGCCTTAAAGTCTTGCCTAATGTCTTTTGTCAGCCAGATATCTCTGTGTTACGATACATATTGAACACTTTAGAGGTTCACACACTGGTTTAGTGGCTTGTCTTGGCTTATAGCTAAATGCCTAGGAGAAAGTTTGGGAGTAAGATCCTCTGTAGCCCTGGCAGTGAGAGCCTTAATAGGTGATATCTTATGAGGGATATTCTGAGTATCTTAGGTATCCACTGTCTTAAGCACCCTGAATCTTGCCTTATATTAAAGTGGCCTGTTCGAGTAGATAATGTCATTTATGGATATAAACAAGTGAGAAATATCTCTGCAATCAGATAACCTCTGCTGACAGAAGATGAGCATGGTGGTTCCTGAGCCAACCTCCTGCCTGCCACCTACATTCAACATGCTGTCACCTCTTCGGAGATGACCCACCCAATACAGAAGGTGCAGCTAGGGAGGACTGATGTTCTGGTCCAGTGTCAGAGTGCATTATAGCAGCTGCTGATATGATACTGCTATAGATTATGATACCAGATTACTCATTGGTCTTTGCAGTAAGAAAAATGACAGAAGTAAGAAAACTGATTCATTACTTCAAATAAATTCATTAAATTACCTTGGGATTTGATTGAATAAGAGACTCTTGTAAGGGTTCTACTTCTAATAAATAGACAACATAAAAGCACAAGGCACAAAGAAAGTCTGTGCCCAAAGAGGAAGTCTTTTTTTCTTGGGACGAACCCTCCATCTCTGTCAGAGTTACTTTGCACCTTGTATGTGCACACCAACTGTTGTAAATTCATTTAAAAAAAAAAAAGGAGAGCGAATTTCCTCACTTTGCTTGTGACTTGGACAGTCACTAAGAAACCAGTGGCGTCCTGATCACAGAGAATTTGATCATGCAGAATATTTTTATTTTTTTATGTATTAATCTGAAAGTCACACATTCAGAAATGACAATTCAAATGTGAAGAAATCCATTAATGGAAAGAGAAAAAGAAGAAAAGAAATGAGGGGAGACAGAGAGAGAGAGAGAGAGAAATTAGGGGAGCAGAAGCTGATGAGAGCACAATTCCTTGGTTAGTTAATCTGCAAAGGGCAAACAGAGACTGAATCTCTCTACCTGAAGATTCAGGTTTTTTACTCTATGATGTGGCTTTTCATGTCAGTAGAGTAAAATTTTCCTGGACCTCTTTTTCTACTAAAAAGTATGTTCTGGAGAATTTGTGCTGACTTCATTACATTGTTTTTGCTGCATAAAAGATGGAAAGGCTCATGGGAAAACAAACAAACAAGCAATCAAAAAAAACCATAGAAACTGAAAATAGAACAACTTGGGGTGTTTTACCTTAAAATAAAGTTTCAATTTGCAAAATATGTTGGAAGTTTTTTTCATTTGTAACAAAGCTTCGAAAAGGTGACAAAAATTATTTTTTCGAGTCAACCAAACAACCCAGAATTTTTGGGATAGTTTTTCTAATTCAGATCATGCTTTTCTTTAATAATGAATTTGTTTAAGGAAGGAATTATGCTAGGACCTACTTCTGTTCAGCAGGTGACTCAAAGCAGAACCTCAATGGTTCCTCAGACCAACCTTCATTTGCATTGGACTACACACCATGTGTCATTTAAAGCCCAAATCACACACTTGCAGCATCAAGGCTTATGAAATCTGGACTATTTCTTTCTTTGACAAATAGCTTATAGTGCCAAGATTTGCCAGATCTTGTCCATGTGAAACAAAGCTTTAGAATTAACAATGTACTTATTTAATGACAAAAAAAAAATATTCTGATGAGGTCTTCTGGTGGAAGACAGTCTTATGTATTCCAGTATCTCTAGGTTATATTCATCACAGACATAAGGAATTTTCCATGCTAAAATTGCCAATGAAAGAACCAAACAGATGGCATCCAATTCTTAGGATATTGTCACGACCTTGTTCAAGTGAAGCAAAATATAAAATTGCCAATGAAAGAACCAAACAGATGGCATCCAATTCTTAGGATATTGTCACGACCTTGTTCAAGTGAAGCAAAATATTTCACACTATTTCAGTACCTGTGCTCTACGCTAAGACATGGAAAGGGAGAGTGAGAAAGGCTAGAACTAGATGATGAACTGTTCTCAAATCAAGAATATTTAATCAGTAATTTAATGTGTAACACTGTTGTGTTTGTCTTCATTCTGCAGTCATCAGTGAAAGGACTACAAGTTCCCTGAAATTTCGCAGCATGGCTTGTTGCTGGTGTAACACTTCGGCTGCAATGAAGGACATTTTCGTCAGCGCCGACCACGTGTTGTGTGTCTGTTCAATACAAGCACTTGCAAGACTGTAAAATAGTTGTTAGAGGATGCCAGTTGATTTTGCCCCTAAAAAGCTTGCAAGTGCTGTGAAAAGCTATTCCAATTGTCTGAATCTTGTCACTTCGGAAGAAGTGTGCATCTGCAATCCTCCATATGTGATAATGGTTTTGAAAACGCAGCCATCACTGCAACCAAAGCATTTGCATCTGTTAAAAACACAGCTTGCTCTTTCACTTGTGTCAAAACTGTTGGCACAGAATTCAAAGCACTGGATTGGCAACTCTATCAGGAAGCAAGTGCAACATAAAGCTGTAATAGCCGCCTTGGTTAGCTTTTGTTATCTGAAAAATTCCAAGTGCTTTGGATAACATAAGGTGCCGCATATCTATGGAAGCTGTTGGGCAGCAGCTTGACAGCCATATGCTTACATCTATAATGTGTGCTTACTCTCACCTTTAACTAAATGTTTTCTTTTAGCATCTGTGGCAACAGTAGTGAGCCCGAACAATTCCCACACAACTAAAACACAGCTGAAGGTACTGGGTTCTCTGAGGAGGGAGCTGAGGTTACAAGTGCCCTGATTACTTTAAGATTTTCAGAGGGACCAAAGCAACCTAAAGACCTACTGCTACAGGTATGTCTGTCTCTGTGGTAAGGGCTGTGTTGCAAAGATTCCTGCCCTAATACTAAAGGAGTGTGCTGTGGAGCCATGCACAGTTGCTGGTGCAGTTGGAGAGGAATATTGCCAGGTTGGCTCAGCATGGCACTGAACCAAGGATCTTGCTTTTGGTGCTAGTGCTAGTCATGTGGGTCACAAGGTGTCTCTCTGCACTGCCCTTGGGTGCGAGCTGCCTTGTGTTTCTCTGCACCTGTGGTGCATATCTTCCCTAAATTCTTCTGAAATCTCCCTCTTTGCCTCTTCAGGCACCAAACATGGATGAACTGGGAGATTATGGGAGCAGTTGGAAAGGGAATGCAAGCAGAGCTAGAAGGAGGCATGTGTGGCTAACTATGGCAAGGCAGGGAATTCAAACCCCTTTGTTTTTGAAACTACAAGCAAAACCTTTCCATACCAAGATGTATGTGGTTTGCTTTATATCCTGCCTTACTATGCTCCATGAATAAAGAAAGAAAATCCAGACATCATAATGGGCCAGTACTGCACGTATCACTTACTCACAACTCCTGTTCAAAGTCTGACTAACTATTAGATGCTCCCCTGACAAAGACAAAACCTTTGTTCCAACCTTTCTGATTGAAAATACAAAGCCTTTCATTAAAATGAACCTCCCCTGTCTGGTAGCTGAGTCGTGATGAGCATAAAGAGCCTGCCCACCATTGCAGCCATGCTCCTGTAGCAAGGAAGACGTGGTGTCAGTAAGCATCCTGAGGATTTCTATGGCAAAACTGAGATGGTTCTGTCCTCACCGCTGCTTTGGATTTGTTCATCCTTCCTAGGAAATAATTACTGCTTCATTTTTCAGTTTCTACAGAAAATGTTTGGCATATTTTTGAGTTTGGAGTTTAGGGAAAGGTTGTTATACCTAATGATGTCATCTTTCTGCTCTAATGCTATCTACAGGCTAAGTATTGCCTTGTGATAGTATGGAAGAGTTCTATACCAGCACACATATAGAAGTCCCTGCCATTTATGTGATCCATGGGACTATTGAGCTGCAGAAGTCTGCAGGACACAAGACTGCTTGTGGTCTTAACTTCACCCTCCCCACCTGAAATATTTCACTGCACATTTGAAATAGAAGTTGTGCTTTTGAAGTCTGACCTTTTGCAAATTAAGTAGATGAGTTTGTCCAGACAGTTTTCATTGCAACAGCACTGGCACTGCTTCATTATTAACTTCTCTTCAGACATGACAATTGTTCCCTTTCCAGACAAGACAATGGTCCTGCACATGGTGGGATAAGGAAGAGAATGGTGCACAACTCCAGCTGCATCTCTGAGCTTTCCATAGTGCCGACACCTGGAGTGACTATTCCTGAGAACGAGAAAAAGTACTTTACTGCTCTTCCAGTACTTCTGAGGAAACGTCTGGCTTAGCTACTGGGACCCATTTCAGAGCTCTAAACCTTGGGGAGGGGAGGGCAGATCTGGAATAAAACATCTAACTTGCTGAAAGAGTCTAATTTAGACATGTCCCTTGTGTAGACATGGCTACTTCAGGCATTGTGATCTTCCATAGACAGCTTAGGGGATCCCATTCCATACAAGGGGATGACTCGTTCATCTTTCCTTAGATGCCAGTTTTAACTCTGCTTTTCTATATGATTGCTATATCAACTATTCCAGTTTAGCTTAATTGCTTATGTCACAGATATGATTGTTTTTAATACACCACACAAAAATAGAAGACTTGAAAAAGCATATTTCAATATGTTGGTTTTGGAAAAAAGAAAAACACACACACAAAAAAAAACAACACTAGAAAACCCACACACACACAAAAAAAAAATCCCACTGTAAATCTCTCTAAAAGCAATTCACAGTAGTAATGCAATGTCATTGTTTTCCAACTATTTGGAGGTTAAATTGGGCTTTTGGCAATCTGATAACTTGAGCAAACAACTGTAAACTAGTTTTAGCCTTCCCTCTTCTTTAAATAAAGCTCAACTTGTTATATGGAATGTGAATTGTTTTGACTGTTAAACCATTCCAAACTCAAAACCCACTCATCATAGATGTGTTGAAAGAAGAATATATTTCAATAGCGCGGCAGACTCTTTGAGTACAGTAGACCAGCAGTCTTCAATCAACTAGACTTTCTTTCCAGAAACAGAAAATGAAAGCATAAGTGCCATACACAGTTTTA
This sequence comes from Scytalopus superciliaris, assembly GCA_013400415.1. Classification (NCBI taxonomy): domain Eukaryota; kingdom Metazoa; phylum Chordata; class Aves; order Passeriformes; family Rhinocryptidae; genus Scytalopus; species Scytalopus superciliaris. The sequence continues at coordinate 1,398,995 of VXBX01008007.1, forward strand.
AATGATTTATCTAAATTGAAAGAACTAACTTTTTTGTGACTGATTATAACTGCATATATGAATGGCTATGGATAACAGGTTTCTTTCGCTTTTCAAAATGATATATAACAATGTTCCATGCAGAGACCTTCTATTTACACATCTGTTCAGCACCTGCCCGTAATTACTTAGTTCGTTTTTATTATTGGGCTTGTCACCATATTAATGTAGCTGTACATTCAAATTGATTGTAATTGCAAATTTCCTGAAAAAGCTTGCTTTCTGCAAGTATTTAATTAAACTGATATCCCAAATTAAAAATAATTATGTAACTGTACTCCACCACAATAACACATGCATGTCTCCCTCTACATACAAAATGGGTATTTCACGTAATTCATACAATATGTGGATTAATATTGTACAATTAAAGGTCAACCTTCCACTAGAAAAGGAGGGATAATTAACTTCAGTGTTAGAAACCTGACATATTTCAATTAAGCAAGCAATTTGTCACAAACTTCATAAATCAAGTTATTAAGGAACACGTTAGCAATGTTTTTAATAAGTAGAGATGGTGAAAAGTAAGCATATTCCTTCTTGTGGCATAATTTTACTTGAGTAAATGGTTTATATAGGAAGCCTCCTATTTCTAGGTAATGAGGTTATATCTGGTATGTCTCAGTAACTACCAGTTATTTCCATCTACTTATTTCCATCTACTGGCTGTTTGCAGGTCTGTGACATAGCTGGTAGCCTCTGCTGAGAAGTTATCTCTGATACACAAAAAAAACCCTATGAAACCTCTCTGGTTTTAGGATAAATCAGGACAGCACTGGTCCCAGCCCAAGGACCTGAACAACTCTGTTTCCACCAGGGTGTTGTGGAAAGCATGAGCACATGCGGAGTTCACCTTCTCCAGTGAGTTTGATCCTGGTGGCACAGTCACAGGCATCAGCAACCTGGAAACAGCTTCTACATCCCCGAGTGATTACTGAGGCAGAGCTGTGGTGAATTGGCACAATGACTCAAAATTACCTGTCAAGAATTAATTTCCTCTCATGGGAGAACAGAGACATTTTGAGAGCAAATTTTCATGTTTCTTGTTGAAAGTATATCCAAAAATCCTACAGTACTTCACCTGAGGGACAGTCAAGTATTGTCAGTGTAAAGGTTTCTGGAGCTATAGTCCAAAATATGCTCCCCAGAAACCCAAAGCTGCCTTCACTTTTCCCCAGTCCTTCTGTGGGATTATGTGAGGCCATGGAGGTTGGTAGAGTATGGGCGGTAAAAGGAAGGTAGATGAACTGACCAAAAAAGAGTCAGGTTTTGGTCAGATGCCTGCTGGTCTGGTTTCAACAGACTCATCAAAATCACAACTTCTCTACAGAACATTCAGTTTCCACAAGCGAGCCTTTTCTCTTGGAAAATATCCAAAATGTTTGCTCTAACGCTGCTCATACTTATCTTGAAGCAAACTGCAGGATCTGTATTCCACAGTGGCTGAGTTAATCCATTCAGAAATACTAATGCCAATGAATATATATCCACTGAACAGCAAAGCTATGATCTGGAATTCGAACTCATAATTCAAAGAAAATGTGAAACAGGCTTTTGATTTGATCCACCACAGCTATAAGAACTGAGGATGAAATACTGCTCCCACCTCTGCTCCAAACCATTCAAAGTCCAGTGGTAGCTCTTAGAATTTGATTTGAACTCTTACTACAATTTTGTTGGTAATAGCTGTGTTCAGATTTTTTTCTGTGAGAGGTTGGGTTATATAGCAAGTAGGTAATCATGTTCCTTATGCTGTACACATCCTGAATCTCATCTGTGATCTCAGTCCCACTTTCTGAGGATATTACTGATACAATCAGCAGAAAAACAGATTTAATTGTTATCTAAAATTATCACTGTTCCATCTGAAAGGAAATGGATGCAGAATTTGTTTCCTGCCATTTCTTGCCTCAATTCCTTGTGTGCACCTATAGGCAAGCTTCGTTGAAATTGAAGGGCATCCATATATGCAAAAAGGCTCATGGCCAAAGTGTCCAAATACATATCTAGAGCATTCCTGATGGGTTGTTACATTGAAGGAAGGGAGAAAGGGGAAAGTGAGAAGAGAGCTGGCTTTCCAGCTTGGAAGATCACCTTCTTCCTCTCCATCATTGGCACTGTTCAGTATTTCTCCACATGCAACTTCAAATTGAGAAGGAGCAGAAAGAAACATTTCTTTGCCTTTTCTTGCAGTTACCTGTCTTCTCTAACTCTTTTGTGTTCTTCACACAAGTACTAGCCAAACATTGTTTTGAGATCCTAATCCTAAACCAAGATCCTAAGGTTCTAAAGGTATACTGTGTCTCCAGCTTTTCTAAATTACCTTTCTGAATTGTGCTTTTCCATTTCTTCTCAGTGTTCTTGTTGGGTAAATCTGGCCCCTGGGGTGAGGGGTGGGGTGCGAGAAATAAAAGGAAGACAAAAAAAAAAAAAGGGGTGTAATTTACTTTTTAATAAAACTATTTTCTCATAAATATTCTCAACTAATTTTGTTACAAAATTACCAACTTGAATTAGAAACTGATGTTTTCTTTGTCTGGGGGGTACATCTTAAACACTGGTGTCCTGAAATGAAATTAAATGGGAATTGTTTCATGTTCAGGGATGATATTTGTTCTGGCATTGTCTGTTGTCCACATATTCACATTATACTAATTTTTCCCATTTCTGCATTGCCATATACTTGGCAGGTAGAGCAAAATAAACAGTAGCGTAGTTAATCAATCCAATCTTCTTGGAAAGAGGCTGAAAGGAGACCTTTATTGTTATGGCAACCTAGCAATGACAGAAAACCCCATGCCTCTCTTTGCCAACAAGAATTAATTAGAAATTGAGGATTTGAATTGAGAAATAATAGCTATAAATATGCTTATGAATTACTGGCTTCATCTCACAAAGCATTTTTATTAACATCCAAAATTAAAAAGTGATAGGAGTTCAAGCACAAGCTGAAAATGAAGTATATGATTAAATGCATATTCTCTTTGGGAGGCAGTAATAAAAGTACTTTTTCACTGTTATGCCTATTACACTGCCAGGGGAGCTTACGCTCAGAACCGAGGGGACAGAAGGGTTTCTGTAAGGCAACAGGTTTGCTTCACCTTTATCTACACTACAGATCATAGAGATATAAAGTGGCTGCCTTCTGCAGATGGGAATAGTGGATCTGCTTCTTATCTGCCATTCGAAGTTCATGCAACTGAGGACTGTAGTACATTTCTCTTGCAGCTTTTTCCTTCCACTCAGTGCTGTCAGAAAATTGTGATAACTCATTGTGACCTATACTTCAGGCAGCTATAGGATCAAGAAACACTGATCAGGTGATTACAAATACTGGAAAGTAATGCAATGTCTTACAGAATGTGTATCTCTGTGTCTCTTGGAAGTAAATATTTGTGAGAGTAGAAGTGATCTTAGAGGACACCCTGACTGTAACCATGGCTCAGTCACTCTCATGAGCCCACATCATCTGGATCCTGTTCAAGAACTTTTGAGTAGTGGGAAATTGTGTAAGCTTGCTGGGGAGGGATGCTGTCAAGGAGCAGAGCTGCAACTGCTTTCACTTCTTTCTCATCCAGGTTGTGGAATTTCCATTGCAGAAGGCATGCTGTTGGATATCTGAGGGGATGGGAAGGGGGCTCTCCTGCAAGAGGCAGGTAAGGGACTGGTAGAGAGCCAGGAAGAGTCCCTTCCCTGTAAACCTCTCCATACACATATCCCTTGTGGTTGCACTGAAAAACATTTAAAGTGCTCCCCTGGACAGCCCAGAAGCTGTTCTGTTCAGCCTTGTGAAAGTGGCATTGTTCCAGTTCCCCACAGATTCAGTCAAAAAAAGTGTGCATTGTCCCTTTAAAATGACAGTAAATGTGGTCTTCATTTGAGCTACAGCAAACAATATCTCCTTACAACACTTCATGCAGAAGAATGCATTGTTACTAATTAGAACAAATGTGTCATTTGAAGGATCCACTCTTATCCCACATCTCTTATAAAAACTGTATCTCTCTTAAAAAGGTCTCATGCATTTTCCATTTGTACACAGCCAATGGTTTGTCCTAGCTATGATGAGAACACCAAATGCATGAAAGGCTCATCAATGTTGATCAGCATGACCCTGCTTAGTTCAAATCCAAGTCCTTGGAGCACAGATAATAGGACACCACCTTCACTCTTGTCAATCTAACCACAATGCTAGAAAAGCAACTTCAGAGCTTCCCCAGCTGACAGGTTTGCCCATAGTCTTGGGAAGCCACTTTGGCTTAGGAGGCTGTACTCGTTGGTTTGGAGGTCACTGCTCCCTCCACCAGCCTTTTCCAGGCTGAATGATGATGCTGAATTAGTGACCCTTTCTGTCCTTCTCCAGGCACTGAGAATCTGCGACTGTCAATATTTCTTAAATGGCAGAATGCAATATATCAAGAGACAAGGGGAAATTTGGGTCTCTGTATTGCTGTTTGATAAACAGCTATCTTATTAATACAAGAACTTGTCAACACACTACAGATTCCATCAGTATTTGAATCTGAGATGGGTGGGGGAGGGATGTGTTGGACTGAAAATAAAAACCCTTAAGCATGAAGAGTGGGAGCATGTGGGACTATGTATCTCTGTGACATCTTGGTCAGTCTTGGCAAGAAATCTTTCCCATTTCTGTACTTTTACTGTACTTGAAATCCAGTGAGAATCTAATTAAAATTAATGGAGAAATAAAAATGTTGGGCAAAAGCAGGGAAGTGTAAAAATAGAAACACTAACACAAGAAAATATTAGTTTTACATGGAGTCTCTTACAATGCTTTTTTTTTTTCATTAACATACGAAAATATTGCTCTGAGACTCAAAAGTCTTCAGAGTGTAATGTATTAAAAAGACTATGACAATGTAATAAAATAATGAATTTGAATTGACTTTTACCTCACTGCAGTGCTGAAATCAATAGCCAATACATAATCAGCTTTCTCTCATTCATCTCTGTACCCCAACAATCTCTGAAAGAGGAACCAACTGACCAATGTTCAGAGGCAATAGTGGTGAAGCAAAGGTCCTAAGTGCTTTGGTACCCACTGAAATCTCTTTCTACAGCTGTCCCACTTTGTGTGTTCATGCAGTTTAGTGCAGAGTGGGCAGCAGGAGCTCAGAAGATTTTTTCCATGAGTCTGTGGGATGTACCATAGTCTGTGACAAATGTGCTTAAAACCTGGTTGTGCAATATGGCTCGAGTTGTGTTTTAATTGCACCCTGAGTCATGACACTGTTAAGTGGGGGGGAAGGAAGGAAGGAGGGAAGGAGGGAAGGAGGGAAGGAAGGAAGGAAGGAAGGAAGGAAGGAAGGAAGGAACGAACGAACGAACGAACGAACGAACGAAGGAAAAGGAAAAAGAAAAGATTTCAAACTGCTGTGCACTCATCATAAAGACATCATTATGCAATGGAGTCACTATTGGACAAGGTAAATTGGACTGGCTTAACTGTGTTTTTCTAAGGTTTAGTTTTTGTCTTTTTTTTCCCAGTGTTTGTTTTGAGGATAATTGCAACCCCTTGACACATTTGTACCCTTGAGTTATTGACACATATTCTTAAGCCATAGGAACGGAGTTGAGATCAGTGAATACTTAGTGAGATTGCCTGTCAGAGAGGATTTTAAGCAAAACGTTCACAGCCACTTTGTTGCTTTATAAAGGTCTATAATCTTTACAGAATTAGGCATTTAACTAATAAAATCTACACAACCCCATGACGAAGTAAGCAATTAACTGTCAGTAAATTACCCCTAGCAGATGGATGAAAAAAAAGTCTTGCAATGTTATTGCAAGGGTGTGTTGAGGATGCCAAAGAGAATTAAAGAAGCTAATAGTTCCTATCCCAATACACCTCATGAGTCCAACTTAACAGCTAGTGAAATTCCTATTTATTTGCTCTTCAGTCATCTGGGGTGCCTGGTGCCATCATGCACTATATGCTGTAGGTGCAACCTGGACCATGGGTGAGTGGCTTAGGCACAGAACTACCCTTGCAAGGAGTCTGCTGCTCCCCAGATTCCACCACAGAAAGGGTTTTTTTCTCCTCACGACAGGTTGAGGACAGTTGTGAAGAGTGCGGTAGAAGGCTTGTGCTTCCTGGCCACGTATCGGTTACAATAAAGACATGAAATGATCTTGTTTTACATGATCAAATGTAGATTGATTCTAGATCAAATGTTTTGCTGGAAGCTTGTGATTTCATGTAACTAACCATGGTTTTGAAGTGAACAGAAATGTACCTGTATACTAACTAGAAACACTTCTGCCTGTATATGAAGTGATCTCTGAAAAACTACAAGTTAATAGCAAAGTTTATGAACTTTGATTCCAAGAGACAAATTATTTCAATCTTTTAAGTCTCTGAGGCATAGACAAACAGTGGAATGGATCTTTGCTTATTTCTTAATTCAGAGAGATTTCAGAGATCGTTCAAGATATTAGTTACAGTTTTTGGAGATGAATCATGGACAAATATAAAGACAGATAGACAACTATGCCATGCCTGGTGCCAGAAAAAAACCTCTCTATGACCCAACAAGTATGTCCCAGACTTAAACCTGAAGGGTTTCTTTACTGATAAAAAAAAGGTCTGTGGTCGCTTTGGGCCTGTCAGCCTGGGAGTCTGGGACATTCTCTTCAATAGGTGCATGATCTGCTACCAACAAATCAGGATGCCATTTTAACAGATAATGTATGCCTTTTGTCTGAAGATGAAATTCACCTAGAGTGCAAGGTTTGTTTGCCAGTTGGACAGAGTATGTGTGCATGAATCTTTGAATGAGAAACACTTCTAGCCTAAAAACTGGCTTAAAGCAGCTAGGCAGTTGGAAAGACAGTTTGGAACTAAGTATCTATTACCAGTTTTTGATTATTGTTAACCTGATTCAATGCAAGTTTGTGAAGTTGTGAATGTCCTGTAGTGCTAACTATTTTCAGAATCCCTGCAAAAGAGGCTTTGTTACTGTTGTGTTTATGGATACACATTATTCTTAACATGCTTTGCACTGCAGCCCACAGGCCTTGCTGGCAATTTGAAACATTATTTGGATGAGAAATGCCAGGTCTGGCAACATGGTGGTATAATTCACTAATAAGTAAATTCAGAGAAACATTCAATAGGAAATATTTCTGATTTTATGAAGAGTTTTTATTTAACGTATTTTTTCGTAAAGCAGTGACACTTTATCACCCACAGTAAGTCATTCTTGGTGCTCATTAATGTCTTTTTAATCCATTTTTTGATAAAAAGTTTGGGAGTTCAGTGGGAGACAGATGAATATTGCAGCATTCTGCTGTGAATGCAGGGTATTTTGCTAAACCTCTCTCACTATTTCCAAAAAAGTTAGAAATATCTTCATGGCAACAAACTATAAGGGGCTGTCTTTTTCTATAAAATTCTAAACACACTACATGCATTTTCCTTTCTGATTTTCTCTGCATGTATCAAAGTTAGGTAGGAATTCTATAGCACTTAGTACTTGCTGATGTCAAAATGACTGCCAAATGAATGGTTTATACTGGAATATCTCATTATTTATATAAGTGTGCTACAGTATGGACATTTAATTTAGTTCTCATTCCAAACCCATGACAAGTCACTTTGACACCTTTAAGAAACTTTTCACATGTGGTAAGATAGAGCACTAAAAACGTAATAGGAAAAAAATAGATTACTTGAATTAAAACAGAGATTTTTAAACAATCAAAGGAAATACTTCAAGCTTGTAATAACACATCTCAGCCATTTACTGTTTAATAATTTTAATGATGAATTAATGTTTCTGGGTAACAAGGATGGTACAGTAGTTTTGAGGGCTGGCCCTTTTAACTTCCAAAAGACGGGCAAAATTTCACATGCATTATTGGAAATGTCTTTTTGAATAGGAGGAGGAAATGTATTCATTGGGAATTCTGATATGTGGTGATACTGCTGTAGATCTGAGCATGAGAGAGTTCAGGCACCAAGTCCAGGTACTGAGACAGCCAGGCAGGGATTTGGAACTGCACATGCACTCCCTATGCCTGTCTGTTACCATCTTATACCTTTTCACTTCAAAAATATAATAGTAATTTTTATCCTCTACTTTGTGAAATATACCATTTTAGCCAAAATACATCTCTGCCATAAAACTAAATCAGACTACTTGTGTAATAGAGCTGGATAGAAAGTAGCACCAAAGCTTGATTTACAGTGCAGACTAGGTGTGGAACTATTTGTTTTCAAAGCTGACAATTTATGCAGGGTACTTTCTGTGTGAAGTGTGAGTTTGAGCCATGAAGTCTGGCTTTGAAATGGCAGCTGTCTGGATACTACCAAGACGTGGGATGCTTCTCCTCAGTACAATAAGTGGCCCGTTTGCCAGGATCCCCCACAGCAAGGAGCACACAATAGTGCTCCAATATGCAAATGACCAGGAGGGCTAATAAGGCTAAATATAGGATTACTAGCATTGGGTTTCTACCATGTGAAAGCCTGCTGTGAAGCTTTTCCACACCTGCATACTTAGCTCCAAGATACCTAAGGTGTGGTGCTCACAAGTCAGCACAGCCTCAGCATGCAAGAGAAGCACTGAATGACCTGTTGCTCTCTAGGACCATGATATTGCACCAAACTTTTGATATTTAGAGGCAGAAAGCAGGCAAGCATACACAGGGAAAAACCTCAGTTACAGCCAGATGCTTCTCCCAAGGAACACACCTTTGGGACTTCCTTGCAACATCAGGAGAGTGCCTTTCAGTACCTGCCACAGAGATAAAAATGAATAGAGGTGTCTGAGTTCTTGCCTGGGCCAGCAATAGCCTGTGCAGGATGGGAGTGGCTCCAGGATCCCCTGAGTTCTATACATATATACAGATAAAAACACAGAGAAAAAGAAACAAGTATCATACAGGCATCAATCAGAAAACAGAAGTATTTTCTGTCTAGAAATGTTTACTGTATAATAAATAAGACAGCAAGGAATAACCACTAAGACAAAAACTTCAAAGACACAAAACACAAGGTCTTTAGAGTGGGTTTTGTTTACATTTTTTATAAAATAAAACTTTGACAAGCTCTTCTGAAGAGCAAGGGCTTCTAGCCAACCTGAATAACATTACCCAGTGTTACCAAAACAAAGATAAAATACCCTCATTTGTAACTTCTGAAGCTTTTTATAATCTATTTTCTTCTTTTTTTCTGCTCATCCAGATCTCCCGTAATTCATGTGTGCTCATTCTCCAGCTCCATCCTCACCCCTCCGTTGCCACAATGAGCTATTCCCTTGACCCTAAATGCAAAAACTACGATTATCTTCCAAGAGCATCTAAAAGGGAGGAGGGCAAAGACAATGTCTGAATAGTTTTCCTAGGAATTTTTGTGTTTTCTCCTTTAGAATATATTCTGGGTCCTTTAGAGGGGTGAATGCACTTCCTCACTATCCCAAGCCCTTCCCTTTGGAGAAGCAGCCACCAGCCTGGCCACCTGGGAAGGCTCCTGCAGTGCACCAGGCAACTTTGCAGCCATGAGACCTACTGAAGTATATGGGCGGTATCTCCAGGAAGGGCAGTGGAGTTGCCTATGCCAGGCTCCACATTTTAAGGTAATCTGGAATATGCAAAATGGGAAGCTCCAAGGAGGCTCATGTGTATCCCAAGCCAGTTAGTTTCTTATAAGGCTGATATTGTAATGGAGTACAAGAATGTTCATGTTAAATGGAAAATGAAAAGGGACTACCCCACATTTAATGAAACAAAACACAAGTGAGTCAGTCTTTAAATCTTTCACCAGTTAATTTCTCTCTCATAATGTGCTCTTTCTATCCACTAATTTGACAGTGTGTTCTTTTAAATGTAGGTATTTGATCGATGTCCCTGGGTAAGTTCATCTGGCTGATGAAATAAAACAGCAATATCTAACGACAACGTCTGGCACGGGTACAAACACAATCAGTATCTCCCATTTATCTTGAGATTGCATGCAAAGTACTCTGAAATAAAAACACACTCTTCTATTTTTTGATGTTGAAAGATTTCAAAAAGTGTAATCCACATTAAGCTTCTGCATTTCACCAGCCAAGACTGACTGAAAAGTGTGTACTTTTAGATGGCAACAGCGCTATTCATTGTTGCTCCTAACTCTGTTCAACTGTGTAGAGTTTGGGGTTTTTTTTACTCTTCCTCGTGGAATTCCTGAAAGTGCTTTGCCAAATCCTATGTAATGCTTAATTCATATGGCTTTCCTTTTCTCCTGCTTCTTAAGTGATGTCATTAAAATAAAACCTGAAATGGAAACTCATGCATCCACCTTGAAGGCTGAAGAACTTACCACAAAACAGATCAGAGCAAAGTTAAAACTGTGCATTTGAGAAAGATTTGGTTATTCTGAAGGTTTCTAATAGGGCACAGTGCTTCTAGTATTTATTACTGAATCTATGTGATTTTTTAGAGAGCACTTAGTGGATAATGATTCATGTTTTAGGTATTTAGTCAATCACTAACAATTATATGTCTTTGAAATTCATTTCCACTGGTTTCACCAAATGGATAAAACCAGTAGTGATTTCTATGCCTGGAAGAGTATTACCAGGAGCAGTTTTGAACTATCTTCTTGCAAAGAGTACTTTCAGAACACAGAAAGTGTGTCAATTATTTTAACCTGGTTACTCTCTATTTTTGACACAAAGACATCTGGTAGTTACTGAGGCAAGCTGGTTCATCTCTAATCCCTACGGTCCAACCCACAACATCATCTACCTCTAGTATGCCTGCCACAGTCCCTTTTCCTACTGTCCAGCTAAGAGGAAAAAAATCTCCTGAATTTCTTCATATATCCTTAAAATCAGCCACTAGTGAAAGAGAGGTAGACATGTCCATACATTTCTTTTTAGGTTTACATCAGAGGAAGCTCTGATATTATGAGGGAGTGTCTAACTTACACCAAACAATATTTTTTTCTTGCTCTAGTGTATCAGAGAGAATAAGATCACAGCCCTGTGTAAATGTGCTAGGGAATGTAGAAACACAGAATTAGACACATGTTCCACTTTGTTTGTGCGCTGAATCACCCTTGTCGGGAGCTTCTTTAGAGACACAGCAGTGCAATCTGTCATTCACAGAAAGAAGCACGTGGAGTGTAAAATGCCATTACTGGAATTTATCACGAGCAACTTCTATAACCTGCTACACTGTAAAAATGTTCACATTTTAGCATGCCAACAGAGCTTCAGCACTGATACTTGCAACAAATAGGAAGCACATGGCATATTAAGCTTGTTTCATCTCAAGTCCACAGTTCAGTTTTAGAGGATACATAGGAAGAGAAAACCCAGGCATCAACTGCCCAGGTTAAAGAGGCAATGCCTTTTCTTCTGTGACTGAAGTGAGCAGTCACATATAGCAAATGGACTTGGCAACATTCCCTTTTTGTTTCTGGGGTTGCACAGACATCAGAAGATACCCAGAAAGCACAGCTATCTGCCCGTGAAAAGTACATGGCGTTGGAGTGAGGCCAAGAAAGGGGGATTTCATGGGCAAGGTTGTTCAGCCTTTCTCAAAAAAGACATCAGTTCAGGTAGTCTGGGTTTCTCTTCTGAGTTTTATCCAATTTTGACCTCCTGTGGCTCCCTAATTTTAAAATAGCCCCTCTTTATTTACTAAGGATATACAGTGTATTAAGCTGAGCAAGACACAAGTCTCGTCAGATAGTTATTTTCTCTCTATTTGTACTCTTTCCCATCTTTGTTATGAATCAAAGCTGACAATCTAAATGATCAAATCAAGTATTGTTGGATTTTAGCATAGCAAATATTGGACAGTCTTACTAAAAAAGTTCTATCCAATATGTAAACTTAGTCTTGACTGTTTTTGCTTAGTAGCATGGGTTTATTATACAGCCTATCATTAAAAGATAGTTCTAGCTTGTACTGGGAGTTTGGAGGGTAAGGGTTGACCCTTGCAAGGAAGGTCATGCACTTCTTTTGGTTCCTTCTACTTGAATCAGTAAGATTCTGCTGATTATTACAGAAATCTACATTATCGCTTTTGTACACTAGTCAAAAGTTTTTAGAAGGAAATATTGAGAGTTTTGTATCTAATACAGATTTCATAAAACTATACATTCTTGGCAAACTAGTTAGACATGTTTAACTTATATGTGCATAATCTGTATTTTTATAGGATTTCTCTGTCCAAGAGTTCTGCTAGCTATACATTAATTCCATGCAGAAACACACGCATCTGGGTGTTAACATTTGTGCAAAGTTTGATTTGTTGCATATTTGCCTGTGAATTTTCAGATGTGGGCAAAGAAAATAACTATTTCTTGAGAATTGTATAAGGAAATAGTTCAAGTCTTCACACGACATCATATTATGCAGCAGCAGATTATCAACCTGCATCACTACGTAGTACACAGTAACTAGTTGTTTATTTAACACATGGCAGGAAACACATCTGCTTCATCAAGTACTACATATAATGATAATTTAAACTTTGCTTCTTCTATAATATCTAGAAAAGTTCCCTTTATGCTCAAACTGATTGAATGAGGATCACTTTATGGATCTCCAGAGATCAAATAACACTTCTCAGAAGAAGAAGACATGTATCTGCTTAAGTATTGAAAGTTATACAATATCAACAATACCTTTGGAGTCTTGAAAGACTAGCACAGAGGAAACCAGGAATAAGATCTTTCACTTCTTTGCTGCTTTTAGTGTACTCCAAGAGATGTAACCAAAGACATAAATGTTCACCTTCTTGTCCCCAAGGAATAGAATCAATTTAAGTGAGTCATAATTAATAATGATGTGACTTGTCTTCCTAAAATGCCTGCCTGACACCAGAGAAAAAGGTTTATGCATTGTTCAGGAACAGTTCCTCCTTGTGAAAATACTAATACTACCAGGATCCGTGCCATCCTAGACTGTCTGCTACTGTGTGCCAGATGCCTAATTGTAAGGTGCCTGAGGGAAGTTCATCTACACCATTGCAAGCTTTTACTTTTGTGAGTTGCCTTTTACTTCTTATTTCATGGCAAATCCTCTTTCCCCACTACTCTTTCAGCTGCTTCAGAATCCTGATCCACAGCTCACAGACCTCTTGGGATTCATGCCATTAACTTGTCTGTGTTCAGGGTATTTCCCCCACTGTATAGCTAAGGTAAGGGACTAGCAAAAGTCTTTCCTAGTCTCTGGACACAGGTTACAAGGTCAAATATATTGCACAGTTAGTGATGGTAAATACAAAATGTCTTAAATAGAATGGGAAAAGACTCCATAGATGTTCTCAAAATTCTGTCAGAGGCACATCACTCACCTAACATAAAGATTTTTGTCATGTGAAGTTGAAACACTAAACCAAAGTCACTAACGTCAGGCAAACTACAATCCATCTAATTACCTGAAGGTAGTCAATGTGTTTTAGATTTATATTGCGCCCTTCTACCCTGGAGTTGGCTACAGTTTATTTATCCAATAGGAAATTTCTAAACCTTCTGGAGATGGAGAGAAAGAATACAGCTATTGCGTTTGAAAAGGAGTATGTGAAAATAAAAAGAATTCTTGGCGCTTTACTCCACTGTCTGTGGCTCCAGACCACAGAGGATTTTGAGGTGATCACAGGCACACTGTCTCCTTGAACTCTCCCTAGATGAAACCTTCCACCATGGTGTAGCATCCTCATTCATTCTGCAGCTGTGGGAAAGAGAGACACCTTATCAACAAAATTTTGTCACAACCCTTCAGTAGTCTCTGAGATAGAGGACGGCTTCACCTTATTTAAGACCAGAGATCGTTGCAGTCACCCTGAGCTACCCTTCAGCAGTCCCTGGATCATTCATTATACCTGTGCTCTTCTCTGGGATCTTGTTGGGACCATTCTTGGCTCTTTTGTTTTGCAGTCTTCACTTATTCTTTTTGCCCTGATCCTTTAAACTAATGGCCCCACCTCTGTCCTCTGTATCCAAATGTCTCAAAGAGCAATTTGATGTATTAAGACAACCATCTTCAGGCACATGCCTCTCCTTGATGTATTCATACCACTCATTCACCTCTGCCACCCTCAAATCTGGCATCCAGTTTGGCACTGAGTACATTTCCTTCCCTTATGTGCACTAAACTTGCTCATTAAGCTGCAGCTTCCACATAACTCACCCAATTATACTTCTTGACTTTCTTCTCTTCTTGGAAGCTGAAGTTTAGTTTATGATGACTCTAAGGCCCAGTTCCCAGACTTCTTCTGTGCATGCCAAATGTTGCTGCCATCCTCCTTTCACTTAAAAATAAACATGAACCCATCACCCTCACCCACAACTGTATTTGTTTCAGAATATTGATCAGAGGGACAAAAAAAAAAAAAAGTTCAAAAAATCCTCTTGTTCTGTAAAATTCTCCCTGGACTTTGTTCAGTTTATCTCATACGATGTTCCTTTCTACCACCAATTCTCTTATGTGATTGAAATGAAAAATACCTCATAAATAAGGTAATGTTTACCGGATTATATCACTCTCATGTGCTTACCTTACTGTTTAAGAAAGAGTAAAAGGTCTGGATTTAAAGAAATTGCAATCTGTTTTTATATTAATTAAAATTAAACAGATATTAATTAAAACAGCTGGACATATACAAATACACATAAATTCATGCATGTTGTGTGTATTCACACACTTTAACAATTAATTTCCTCTTTGTTTTCTGCCTGTAGCAGGTAGCAGATACAGACAAATTGAGAGGTAGTTGCATTCCGTGCTTTGCAGATCCTTGTCACTCAGTGAAGTCTTCAGCGCTGTGTCTGGTATCGGCTGATTCTGCATCAGCTTATGGTGAGAAGTCAATTCAGCGTTCATTGGATTGGCCTTTTCTACATCTTAAATAAGGATCAAAGTCAGTCTTAGTCTAGTAATGAAGTCCTTGTTTATAAGGAGAATAAAACTAATGGGGGAAAGGGGGGAAGGAATGAAAAGGGATATCAGGTTTTTCTCTGGGAAGTAAAAGGTCTCCAGCATTTTTGAGTTGATTCAAGAATCTATGAAAAGAAGAGGACATCAAAGGACAGAGGCAGAACTGGCCCAGGTAAAAGGAGGTAGAAACAATCTGCAGAGGAAAATACAGAATGTTGTCACAAGTTCAGAAGTAGCAAATTTTCCACAGGAAAGTTTATCAGCTTTAAATTGTCACTAAATTATCTAAACTATCTAGCTTTCCACAAAGCTTCACCTGTAGTTTTGATCTGTCCATGAAGTTTCTCAGAGAATTGCAAGACATGACAAACAACTAAACTGCACTTCCTGATTTTTGCAAATAAGGTAATTTACCTATTTTACAAAAGCTATAGAGACTTAAAACAACCTGAATGCATTCTGAAATGTTATGAAGCTTTCCTTACAACAAATAATTACTTTAATTTTAATTGATGCTGTATTGTTTGGTTTTATTTATTCCCAATGGCAAATCATACCAAGTATTTAGAAGGGCGGGGGGGGGGGAAATCCCAAACCAGTGTTTAACATTTTTTTTGGTGTGTGTTACTTGCTAATACTACATCACATTTCAGCTTCCCTCAGTCTTGCAGAATTTAAACGATGGCTGTGTTTATGGGCATACTACACTTCATACACCACAGAAGAACTTACACAAGCTCTTTCTATAGTAAAGCAGAAAAAAATCTACATATCCATAAATAGTGCTTGCTCTCTAAATCTTGACAAGGATACTTGTGTCTGGGGCCTTCGGTTGTTTTTAGGGACTGTGCTTCCTTCTCTTGCCACGGATACAGAAGAGGAAGGGACCCCCAAAATCCTCTTATACCATTATGCACCAGGAAGCGGACATCAGTTCTGCTCGCTTGAAGGTAGGCAGGCTAGTTCGTGGCTGTTACAAAGGATTTCTTGTCATGGTGATGACCTATATGAATCACCTTTGACAGACTGTGGGAGACTTTACAAAGCTGAATCTACCTGGAAGACTAAAGGACGTTAAGGACGAGTCTTGTTTTCTCTCAGCAGCGATCGAAGCTGAGTATTAGAGCCCTCTAGTGAGGTTTCTCGGAGTGGATTCTCCCCTGCAGCCCGTGGGGCCGAAGGAGTCTCTTTCCTTCCTAGGGGGGAACCGAAATTCCCTCTCGAGCTGCAGGGGGCGGCCGAAGGTTTGCTCCCCTTTAGGAAAAGAGCCCCAGGGGAGTGCGGGCTCACTTGCGCCGCCGCCACCTGAGCGGTGCCCCTGCCCCGAGAGCCCCCGGCCGCTGCCCTGTGCGAAGGCGGCCTGTGCTCCACTCCAACCCCCGCGGCGGGGATCGAGCACCCGCGGAGCGGCAGGACTACGGCCGAGCCCCCAAAGCTGTCAGCTGCCAGGAGAGGGAAGGAAGAAGGAAGGGAGGGCAGCCTGTTCCTAAAAATACTCCACGGTCAAATCCCCGTGAGCCAGGGATGGAGATGGTAACAGAAATGCCTTGAATCAGTAGGAACAGTGAACAATCTTCGTGCTTTCCTCATCATCTTGGAATAATCAGCGGAATTAACTGAGGTCGAGGAAACAGGCTCTTGGGTTAGTTGTGGGAGTCTGTGAGAATAGGGGGCAGCCATTAAAAGAAACCTGATCGCTATTCATCAACTCTTCAGAGGGGAAAGGAGGAGGGGGGAAAAAAGACCTTCGTGGCTGAAGCTCGTACCAACCTGGTCTATCTCTGATCAAGAAGATCCCTGGAAACAAGAAGTTTACAAATATTGTCAAATTGATGCTTGTAGTGTGATTTAAGTTGTCAATCCCACGGAAGCCCACCAGAAGTTTGGATTCAATACCCTGCATTTCTAGCTAGTTATTGCCAATCCCCTAAGGCAGAAACCTCTCTTTCCTTATTTTAACCATATGTGCCTTTTGTTGTTGTTGTCTTGTCTGTAAGCTGTACACTGTCTGGTGAAAGAGTCCCCTTCTGCCGCAGAGCATCTGAGGCGGTCCCCGCAGCCGGGAGCGGCGAGGGGGTTGGGTGAGCACCGGCCCGGGCCCCTTCGTCCCCCACATGGCTGTGCCCTCCGCAGGGCTGTGGGCCATGGAAGGGGGACACCCCAAATAAATATCGATGCTGAGAGTAACGGCCGGAGATGCTGATAACAGAAGTGAGTAAAAACTCTCAGCCCCTTGTCCGAGACTGAAAAGGGATAATATAAAAGTAATCGGGACCGGCCGCATTAGTCGGCTGGGGGCCTATCGTGTTTCGTGGGGAGCGCGGGAGGTTGCAGCGCCTTGAGCTGGGGACAGTGCCGCCCCCGGAGTCCCATTTCACCGAGGGGCGGCCGGGAGGCGGGAGCAGGAAGGTTCACCGGGGCCAGCTCAGTCACATCGCATCAGGACCCCATCTCCTAATTAATACATTTCTTTCGAAGACGTTAATCGAGCATCTCGGGTCCAGCTGACGGGGAAACGGCGGCTTCGTGATAGAGAGGAGCGGCTGAGCTGCGGACGCGGGGAGCGGGGACACTCTCTGGGGCAGAGGCTCCGCCGGCGCCCAGCCGGGTGTCCCCAGTCCGCAGCACCCCGCTCCCCGCCCCGCAGCCCAACAACGTTCTCGTTCAAGCGGATTTTGTTACATAATCGAGTTACCCGCTACATATCTGAAATCCTTGGCTAGTCCCCTTGAGCAAGGGCTCATTGCGCGCAGCAAAAGCTTTGCATTACTACTTTCGCCCCAAGTCGGGGAACAACAAGTAATTGTTGTTTGTCTTAATTTAGTTATATGCAGTGATCCTCTGCCGTGCTTTCTTTTTTTCATTCCGGACAGGATCTTAGTGCCGTCTCTGATGGAATACACTCAGGTATTAAACAAAAAGCAAAAATAAAAGCGCAAATAATGGGAGGGCGGGAGGAACGACCCGCGGATCGGGGTTGCAAAACTGCCTTCGGGAATCCTGGGCGAGCTTTGGTCGCCTGAAGGAGCCCTAGTCCCGCCACGGAGAAATGTGTGGTCCCGGGGAAACTCGCTGAGCCGCCGGGATGGGGGGTGTGGGACATGTAGGCCTGATATCCTGGCAAAAGTCGCTATGATTCATTAAAAAACCCCAACGTAGCGGGAGTAGCAGCTGAATTGCGGCAGGCCTTCGGTCTCGGTAAAACTCACCGGTTTAAAGGGGAAAGCGTATTGCAGCCCCTCCAAAAGGAGAGAAAAACATTTAAAAATAAAACAAAACAAAAAAACCCAAACCAAGAAAAACCCAAACAAACAAAACCAAAACAAACCAACAAACAAAAACGAAAACTTGGGATTGTCTGTCATTTTGGTGACTCTCGCTCCAGTCCTCGCCATTTGCGAGGAAGATGTGTTTCTTTCTGGCATGTGAAGGCTGCGGGGTTTATAATTTGTTCGCTACCCGTGCCGATAAGCGCGCCGTCGGAGCGGCCCCGTGTCCGTGCCTTGCCCACGCGGGGAGCCGAGGCCGGCCGGCAGGAGCGACTGTGTTCATAGCCCCGGGAGAGCGGGTGACAGGCTCGTCCCAAACCGAGCAAGGGGCTGAGCGGCTCGCTAAAAAGGGTAAGGGGCTGCACGAAGGCAGTGGTCATGGTGGCTGACCGAAAGGTGCAGGGCAGGAGTTTGAATGAATCGGCTCCTCTCTTTAATGGTGTCTTTAATGGGAATGATGCGGGCCTGCAGCCTCCCGTACAGGCTGCTGTCTACGAGGAAACGATGAAGGCACAGCCGAGAAGGCGATTTCCAGATAACTGCAGCGCTACCTTGGCACTCACTCATGGGCACGAAGCAGTTACGTGCAAGGAAAGGTTCCTCTGAAAACACACGGCCGCCTTCACCCCGTTCCTCAAACAGTTTGTGTCCCGGTTAATAAAAGGAAAATTACTATAAAAACGGCCTTTTTATTTCACTCATATTTCACGATGATGTTGACACGCTGCTGCGTGTGCGGTAGTGACTGCTCGGAGGGATGAGACGCCTGCCCGGTGGGCCCTCGGCAAAGTGACAGCCGGGGCCCGGGTGAAACCACGGGCTTCTCTGCCAGGCAGCGGGGCCATGCACAAGTTTGGGTCGCCTCAGATAAAATCTTCCCCAGCAGCTAAACGGGACAGAGCCGGCAGCAGCCAGGTGAAACGATCCCGTCGGACCGGGAGCAAAAGTGAGCAGGCGATTCACGTCTCCTGCTCTGAAACACAAGGGCAGTGAACGAGCTTCCTAGCAAAGCAAAAAAAGCTCCTCGCCCGATCGCCTGTTTCCCTCGCCAGGCACTACAATGTGATTCGCCCCGTGCCGAGACTTTGCAGACAGTCTCTGCTCTGTCTACTTCCACGTACAGGAAAACTTTCTTCTTTCCAGAAAGTTAAAAGCAGTTATACAGAATTTGAATCCAGATGTCACTCATTTGCAATTGCTCTAGGACACAAGCTGATACAGGGTGCCCGGGAAGACGGTAGCTCTGCCTCTGCCCAGCTCTCTGGGAAGTGAACTTAGGTTACATGCAAGCTGCAGCCTGGCTAAGGCAGCCTAAAGTGAAAGCGTTCACCGAGGAGCTGGCGTGTACTCACATTTTGGGTGCTAAGAAGACTCTCAGACCTAAATCCACGCAACAGGTTTTGACATCTCCTTTCCGGATAGGGCGAACAGCTGCTCCCGTTCAGATTCAACCACTGCGGTTGTGAGATGGAAGGAGAGGAATAGGAGTCAGGTATATCCCTAATAAGCGTGGGGCGAGCGAGCATGGTAGGGGGGAGACGAGAGACACAACTCAGACCTCTCGCACTTTTCTCTGTTTCCAAGGTTCCCATCGCAGGAGGGAGCAGAAGGCACACGGTGTATGTGCGCAGAGGTCGGGGACGGGAGTAGGGATTTGTGCTTCTCTCCCGTTTCTGCTCAGAGTAACATCTGAAGTGGATCAGTTGTTCCGTCCCGTCACTGTGCGCTACGGCTGCTAACTATCCAGCCGCTTAGGTTGTCTAGGAAGCACGGGTATCGGGATGCTTTCGTTTACAGACAAGCACAGTTTGAATCCCGCAGAGATAGGCTGGAATAGCGGCATTAAGCGGTCGAAAGCTCATTTTGTAAAGGGACGAAGGGAGAATCATGCAAGGGGAATTCACAGACCCATCACCAAGGTTCTCGATTTTGTTTTAAACGAATTTGAGCTGTTTCTTTCTCTCCCTTTATTTTGCTTCCCTGGGGGATACAGGGCGGGAACCACCCGCTTGCCACTGTTTCCTTATCGCAGCACTCGCGAAAAGCCCTGGACGGACAGGTAGGAGGACACACAGTTTCCACAATGGAATGCACTCGGCAAAGTACGGACATACGCCGTCGATACGCACAGGCGTCCGGACATGCTGGGAGCTGGACGCGGGCTGATCCGCTGCCCCCCTACCCCGCCCTCTTCCTCCTCCTCCTCCTCNCGGCCGCGGAGGTTCAGGCTGCGAGGCGGGAAGCCGCAGCCTGGCCTCTTGTGACTTCGCTAAGTCCCTGACGCGCCGGGGCGGCTAAAAAAGGTACCGTGGCAGGAACCCACAATTCAGAGACCTCTCCTGTCAGGGCTGCAAATGGCGTAGAAAGAGCTTGTGGGATTAATTACTATTTCTTCGCAAAAAGGGAACATTAGAGGCCATGGAAACTGCCCTGAGTTTGTGGCCGAGAGGCTCCTCCCCAATGCCCTCACCTGGGCGAGCCCCGGCGCCAGCCGCCTCCCCGGCGGTCCCGTCCGGCCGCGCAGCCCGTGCTCTGCAGTCGAGGAGGTACAGCGACTCCCTTCACCCGGTCATCGCACCCGCTCCCTCTACCTTCCAGCTTGCACAACCTCTTTCCCTCGTTTTCACTTTGTGTAGACCGAAAGGGACGGGAAAGGATACGGGCCCCTGCCTCGCAGAGTCAGTAAAATTAAGACGCGATGTGTAATGGGCACGCGTGGGTGATAAGGGTCCATTTAATCAAGCGAAGTGCCTCTGACTTTTACACTTCTACACGTGTTCTTCTCCCGGATGAAATACCCCGACACGCTCTTGAAAATCGAGTATAAGTAAATGTCCGGCGTCCAGTGATCACAAACGCCAGCGCCCTGCAAGCCGGAGAGTGGTGGGGAATGGCCGGCGGTTCTGGAGAAGCAATTCTTCTCCGGCCCCGTATCATCGTGCCTTCTCCTCGCTCCCGGGCAAGTCCGAGCCACATGTAATGGGATCCCAGGTCGCGAACAGGGTCTCCATTGTACATGAGAGGCCCCTTCCCTATAAAACTCTCCGACAGTGGTTACTGGGCGCTGGGGAGGGGGGGAACTAAGCGAACGCATTTAGGAAGAAATTTTTGTGCAAGGGCCAGAGTCCGGCTTTTCTCTCCTTCCCAGACGCGGGTGCCGGGGACGGCAGACCCCGCGGTCAGGAGCGGCGGGGTCGGGATGAGACTGCGGGATCCAGACGGGGCGGCGGGGCCCGGCCGGGACGGCGGCTCCGTCCCGCCGCGCCGCAGCGCCCTGCGGCGAGAAGCAGGGGCCCGGGCTCCGCGCTCCGGCGCTCCCCCTCTCCCCCGACGGGCGCCTGCAGCGTCAATCACGGCGGAAATTTCTCTCTCGCTAGCTAATATCTCAACTCGCAGGGCCGCCTCTGAGTGGATCTGAGCAATCTGTCAACCCAGCCGGGGAGCCACCTCAAAACAGATCGGGTTACCCCTGATTGACAGCGTCACCATGGCAAATAATTTGACTAAAACTATTG
>VXBX01008007.1:1432059-1484662 GCA_013400415.1 Scytalopus superciliaris
GGCCGCTACAGCCAAAGCGACGGTGCTTCCCACCTACACGGTATTACTTTGAGATAGGATTGTTATTACTACCAGTCTTCGAGATGCCGTCTCCACCGAGGATCTCCGGAGGTCGAGGGCGGCCGGTCGCTCTCCCGTATTTACTCTAAATCGGGTGTGTTCATTATCTCGACTAGTGCCGGCTGCGAAGGGGCCGCGGAGACCAGTCCCTCCCTGTGCATTGCCCCGCTGGGGCACAACGGGGAGCTGTGCCCGGGGGTGCAAGCTCCCAGCCTGGCTTTCACCCCTGTCACCCTTCGAGGCCACGGGATGCCCCCGCGGTCGGCCCCTACGGTTGCGTTCCGGGGGACTCCCAGCCCCCGGTAAGTGCCCGCCAGCGCCCCGGCTCCCCCTCCCCGGAGTCGGTGCTGCTGTATGGGCTCGCTTGGAGCCGGGTCAGCCCTGACAGACGCAGAGAGCGGCTGCGGTATTAGTACGAGGGGAGGCTTAAGCCTGCTGCCTACCCACTCGCTTGGCGTGCGCTGCCATTTCGATGGTATCTCCCTTTTGGAGGCATTTTATGGCTGAGGGAAATCTAATCCTGTGAAGAGAAAGGAAGAGAATACTGTTGGCATTGAATGAAGTCCGTGCGGTAATTTTCGGGCAAATGTGCGAGTTTCCATGCCAAAGCAAAGTGTTTTCTCGTCGGCTCTGCTCATACTCTGAAGGGAGGCGAAGACACCATTTAAGAAATCCAGCTGGTTGCAAATCATACATTTAATCTCTCAGCTGGAATGATTTAATGGATCAGTATCGAGTAACAGTCCTGGAAAAGTAGCCTCCTAAAAAAACAGAGATAAATCCTGACTGAATAATAGTAAATGAAAACCGTGGATTACAGTGACTGCAAGACAGTATTTGCTTTGCAGTTCTCGAAAGATGCCGCCTCAGAGGGGCCAATCGAGCCAACAAAGCCCCGCGTGCCATTTTGATGTTGGCGGGGGCAGGTCCCGGCAGCTGCTGTGCCCCCGCTTAACCTGCCTTATTGCAGGTTCTTCTCTCACTCCTCAAGCCGTGGGCACCTCCTGAAACGGCTTGTCTGCTGTGTAAGCAGCAAAGACAAGCTCTATCTCCGTGCTTCGTGTCCGGGCAAACACCGACATGCCTGGGCCAGAGGCGGCTCTGAGCGGGGGGCACCGGGGGGCTCCCCTCAAGGGGGCATCATTAGGGCAGAGCCGCGGCGGCGGCCTTGTAGTAACCCACCCGTCTGCCCGAGGCCTCGCTGGGATTTTTCTTTTTCCAGCAGGGAAGACGCAAAGGCGAAAGGAACTGTTAACGCCAGGAAAAGTGGCATTTTCCCTCCAAACGTGAAAACAGGAGAACAAAACCTCCCAGTCATTTTGGGACGTGTGAGAGACAGAAGTGGTACCGGGATGATGGGGGCGCTGGGGTCCGGCCGTACCCGGCGCTGCCGCCGCCCGCTGCCGGGGGGACCCGCGGGCGTCGC
Source organism: Scytalopus superciliaris (assembly GCA_013400415.1). NCBI lineage: Eukaryota > Metazoa > Chordata > Aves > Passeriformes > Rhinocryptidae > Scytalopus > Scytalopus superciliaris. The sequence continues at coordinate 1,433,546 of VXBX01008007.1, forward strand.
TGACGCGGCAGGGGTCCCTCCGGCAGCCGGGTCTCCGGCGGCATTTTAAAGCCTCCTGTCGTCGCAACTTTAGCAGGGATCCAGCGTCTCGGGCAAAGCCGTCAATGCAGGCAGGATCACGGCCGGGAGTGCAAAAGCACTTGTCTCACCTCCCGCGGCCGAGGGGAAGGTCACTACCGCTCCTAATTAAAAGCAGTTCCTCAGCGGGACAGGTGCTTCCCTCGCAGCGGCCCCGGGAGCTGGGCGGGAGGGTCCTGCCCAGCCCCTCCGTGCCCCAGCTCGAGCCTCAAGGGCGGACCGCCCGTCGGAGCCACGGCCGCTGACCCCAAAAGCCCCGGGGAGCACAGCCCCGCACGTCGCTCTGTCCGGCGAGCTGGCCGAGGGAAGCAGAGGGCCGAGTCGTCAGCACACGCGTGGGCGCTGCCCCCGAGACTTCCCGTCTCCCATCGCCGCCTGGCGAGTGCTGGGATTCCGGTGGAGCTGCCCTTCTCGGTCCCGCGGCGGCGTGCAGGTGGAGGTTTTACTGGGTTGGTTTGTTTGTTTGTTTGTTTGTGGTTTTGTTTGGGGTTATTTATTTTATCTTTTTTAATTATTATTATTTTAAATCTTCGTCGCTCGGAGGAACAAGAGTTTTAGGTGGAGAGTTGGGTTTGCTTTCACGTTTGCCGGTGCTTCGTGTTACGGACCGTGAGGCACCGCCGGTGAGCTTCCCTGCAGGGGCTGTGACGGGTACGCCTCGGAGGGCAGGGGCACACGCTTTTGCTTTAGGTTCTTTTACTCTGGACACAGATGAGAGGGTGGCGAGGGTAGTGCGGGAGGGGTCGCCGCCCGGCCGGATCGAGCAGCATCGCCCTTATAAGGAATGTAATTCGAGGGCGAATATCATCAGCATGGCATTAGCACATTTTTGTCATTAAATGTACTCGAGTCGTAATCGTTGTTTATGTTTACAGGGCATTCTTGGACGCAAACCACATGCTCAAATCAGCTCTAGATGAATGTGGAGCCGGTGAAAGTCAGTTTTACCCAAGGACAGTTTTGGTGACAAGGGCAGCTCAGGTCAAAACAAGTTTAGTTTGGTGTCATCTATTTATAGAAATGGAATATCTAAAAGAAGTTAAAGAAACGGGACATAGAAAAAATCTGAGAAAGTGTTGCCAATCTCAATCTATTTTTTTCTTCACATAATTGTGAACAGAACCTCAGCCTCCTTCTAAAAATACTACTGTATGCATACAGTGCATATTAATCTAAATCTAAATTTAAATGACTACTTCATTTCAAAAGACCTCTCCAAAGCTTTTTAACCATTTCAATATCTTAAGAAGTTTTTACAAAGAAAAGTTGTCAAAATTCTAATCTTCTTCTCCGCAGCCAATATGGACTTTGACAAAATCATAATTTATGTTTCTTATTAGTACTTTTCATATTGTCTTAAAATTTATTAGTATAAGGTTTTGAAAAAATGTCCCCCTGCCTGGTCTGTTGAAATCATATTTACTGATATCTAGGTCATTTCTGTAAGAAAAGCTAAATAAAACAACTATTCTGAAAAGTGGTCATCTGCACTAGCCAGAAAACAGTTGATCTTAGTTCTGAAGGAATTAAAGATGTTATTTAACATGTTACTTTCAATCTATACAATCTTTATGATTACTTTTCCTATTAAGTGATTTATATACAACAAACAGGTAAGCAGATATGTGTACAATTTCTATTTAGGTACAGTATGCTTTAAAACATATTCATGGATGTTTAATGTTATTAATAACAGTATAGCTACATAAATTCAAATAATATTTTTTTTTCTAAAGCTTTTGAAAAGGATTTGTGTCTTTTCCTTGATTTGTTTTTCAGCCAAGAGCTAAAGCCTGGCCCTGTTCTTTTTGAAGACAGTGGCAAAGTTCCCACCTACACCCCAAGGAACTGTGAAGTCAGTCAGAGTTTTTCCATGGACTTTGGATCAAGCTCACAGCATGAGTCAATTTAAGAAGTGATTAATTCTCTCTCATAGAAATGCACATTGCATTTGCTTAGATAACTGGATCTTGAGGACTTTTTCCATCCCCGTATTCTAGGATCCTAGATGAAGAAACTCTTTAGTAAAAATTTCCTTGAAATGGGTCCAACTGTCCCTGCCCTGACCAAGTATGCACCTTCAGTTTGTGACTTGCTGTAGATGGCACCATCTTATGCAAACCTGCTGACCTGTCTTCCCTATAGTTCTCCAGCAAATTTATCTTTTTTTTGTGAGAAGGAAATACAGGGAATCAGTGGAACCCCAACACCAGAACCAGCTGCAGGGATGACACAAAAAGAAAGACCCACTTTCCTCTTTCTTAATTTCTGGCACTAACTGCCCTGCTTTTCTCACTCTGCAATCTCCTCAACCTCCCTTCAATTAATGTACCTCAGGATAAGCTTTAATGTCCTCAACTAATTACACTCATCCACTCCTTGCCGTTTACCACCCACTGAAAGGAAAAGGTCAAGGTCTCTTTGGACCCAGTCTCTTTGGAAGAGCAGGTTGTTTGAGTAGATTCTGGTAACAAAAACAGCTGACTGACCGAATGATCTACTACAAGATCCTCCAAGGACATCAATGTCTGCAGCCTTGCATCCAGCACCAGGCAGGGACAAGCACTACATGGAGCATGGTGGGGCCTCTCCTGCAGCTTGGCCACCCCTGGGTGCCCCCCAGCAGCTGGTGCATGTTTGTATCTGCCATACCTATCTCTCTCTTTTTAGCCAGCATCAGCAGGAGAGAAAGGTGAGCCCCTTGACGCACTTCCAGCTTGCTGTCAGTCTGCACTACATGAAGTTTGGCTGGACCCCAGAGCCTGCCTGGGAATCTTCAGATCACATCTGTGTTTGATTACATCTGTTTTGAGCATCTGTTTATGTCTATCTGTGGCATTATAAAGGAATCTCCAAGGCCTGTTCTGTTATGTCATGCAGAAATGAAATGGTGTCAGTGAGTCAGCGCTGCAGCACAGCAGAGCAGAGTGAGTGTGCAAGCAGAGCCCAGTGAGGAGCCAAAACAAGGCAACATGGAGGTGCAAATGAGTGGTTGTGTTTTATCCACCAACACCAGATCATGGACCCACTGCCACCAGCACTCACTGACATTGCATCCACAAAATCTCGTGTTCATGTGTGTCAAGAAGACACATTGGCATAATTATGTTTCCTCATTTCTCGCAAATCCCTCCTGTCCAAGGAGTGAATAAATTTGGGTAGGTCAGAAGAGTTTCTACAACATTTGTGTGTATTTCCTAAATACAGACTTGGAAACTTGTCGTTGCTGGTCCCAGTGCTTCCCACTCAGGTGTAAACCACCAGCACTGTCATCTCCAGCTGGTAGAGCAGTACTGGCTGGGGAAGCTGAAGGGGAGGCAGTGAGGACAGAAGTCAGAGCTGATAAAGCCTGGCATTTATTTATGGCATAATAGCAATTAATCTTGCCTTTTAACTTTGTGGCAACTGTATCTAGTTTCTGGTTGCATTAAACCAGAAACAAAATCACTGTTTTGCATACAAGCGGATCAGTGACATTGATATTTTGTCAGTTTTCCTCTGTCATTTACAAACAAATAAGTTTTATCCAATTTAAATAGGAGCAGAAGGCAATGCTGCTTTTCATCTGTGGTTGTGCTGAAATGGTGGATTTGCCAATGCAGAGGTTTGGGGTTTTTATTAACCACATCCAGGGATCTAAATGACAATGCCTTTTTTTTTTTTTTTTTTAAAAAAAAGGGACAATGTATTACTTGGAACCCACACCCAATGCCTCAAAACAGTCACGTTTGCTAATTTGATTGTCCGTTCCAGCGTGAACATCAGCATGAGGAACACCCAGCATGACCTGTATGCTTGAGGATACCGCTACAGCTACAAGCAACTGTAAGTAAAAGCAGCATGAGCATCTTACAGGTGAGCAATCTGGGACAGGAAACTGGCTAACAAGCCTGGAAATTCAAACTCCTGACAGCCCAGTGTTAACTCAAACACCTTTTAAGACTCATTTGTAGATCAAAACTCTCAGCCAAAAGGACCTTATACATTTCCTGAACATCTGACGAACACAGGTGGAACTGTCACTGACACATTTTATCATGTCCTGCACAAAATCTAGCCTGCTTTACCTGTGAAGTGTAGCTTCCTTCACTGAGACTGGCATTACTGTGGCTTCTGAAGAATGTTGCTATTGATTACACAGCTTTGTTTTCTCACACTGCAAAGCCATAAATCTGTGTTTTACCCTTCACTACCATCAGCATTCTCTATCAAAGTACAGTAACAGTGTAAGTTTTGTGATGTCACAGGACACAACATAGTGTACAGTAAGCATTTCATCAGAGCTGTTCTCCCAGAACTCCCAATCACATCACCAGGGAAATTATGATTGTGGCAGAGTTTCACTGGCAAAATACTGTCAGTCAGTTATTGGTTCTGTGATGACAACATCTTGCAGGGGATGTACATGGTCTCTAAAAGGTGCTCATTTCTTTTTATCTACTGATAGACTTGTTTCTCCTGGAAATAAATATGGGCTTCAGGGGGAACACAGTTTTGCCATTCTCATTTTATTGCACAGAATTCACAGATTAAAGTCCCCTGTTGTAAGTTTATACTTTAGCTCTCAGTGTCATCAGTGACAGAACAGTCCACCTCCAAAATTAGATGGGAGGCACCCATAATGAGTTACAGAAAAAATATTGCCCAGTGCTTGGATTGTGAGTCTTGTTGGCACTGTCTTTAGAACTGTCTAGGTGTTTGTTCTATGCATACAGGATGATATTTTACAGTTCTCTGCCTTTACTAGGGAAAAGACACTTGTCCTGATTTGTTCTCGCCAAAAGATAAATCCCCTTAAATACATCTTACATTTTATGCAGTGTTTTACATATACATACCTATCTCTTTTCTGTTAAATCTCAGATTGCTGCTGTTGTTCTTCCCAAAAGTTTTGTCAGTTTGTCCCTCCTGTTCAAATAATACTGTCCTGAATTTAACATAACGTGGCAGTGGAATGGAATCACATCAGAGCTGTTGCAACTCTATGACATAAGCAAACATGCAGATCAGTTATGACACCTTGGACTGACACAGCATTGTAGTGAAGGGGGATATCCACTCTGACATTCACTAACTTGCCTGATTTTTACTATCCATTAATTACTTTCCATAGACATCTCTATGTTGTACTTTTTTCACCAAAGAAAGTAATATTCATACAAATACTCATATTCTCGAACATAATTTCCGCCCGTATTTTAATGTCTCTGGATTCCTTTGCTTCATTCTCAATTCAGCAATATTTCCTAACCCAGTGTCACTTGAAAGTGTCAGTGATATGTATTATATTTCCTCTGATTGTTAATGAAGATGTCCAAGATGAAGTAAAATACTGCTCTAAGTATTTCTTTCTTGATTTGATACATTACCAGTAACCTTGATGCTTTTTTCAGAGTCATTCAGGCACCTTTCCGACTTCATGCATGCTCTCAGGAATTTAAAATTAATTTCCAGGTAAGATTTCACTATGGAACAACCTAATAAAATTCATATATAGTTAATGTACCTGTTTCAACATCCAGTTTTGTGATTACATAGGAAAATGATTGATTTTCCTCATCAGGATTCTTTTTTGACAGCCCTGATGCAATCAGTTTGCTCATGTAAAATAGGCCCAATGCTTCCCTAAAGTGATGAGTTTATTGCACATATGGTATGAAAGAAAGACTAATTTTTAGCCCGGGGTATGAGTAATGTCCAGGAAGGAGGATGGCAGTGAGGGAACGTTCTCTTGTGGAATAATTAATTTAGTGCAGTCTCAGCCAATTGTTTTTTCTTTTTTTTCTTTTTTTTTTTTTTTTCTCCTCAAACAATTTGAACTCAAGCAAGTAACAGCCTGTTGGTTGAATGAATTGTCTTGCCATGGACCACGCCTGGTCATTGTTTTTCTTAGAGGATTTCAGCATTTGCCGCTCACATGACTAATGTCATCTCAGGAAGAATACCCTTGGAGCTTCTAGGACAAGGTTTGTGTTGGATACACATAGTCAGAAAGGCAACCTAGAGTTGGAAAACTCCTGTTCTGGTCAAAACTAAGAGGAATTCATAACAAAAATATTTTCCCATATGAAAATAGAGAATCATCTAATCAAGAAAGGCCAGCTTCCTGGGGAAAGAGGGGAAAATAATTCTTGATGAGATCTGTATTAAATATTTTTATTTTATTTGGTATCTCACCCTATTCCTCTCAACATTGGTGGGTTATCTTTTAATGTGCTGATTTCAAAATTAATTGTCTCTTAACATCCCATTTAGAGTACGCTGCAAGAAGCCCTCCAGTCATCATTCCACAAAAGGGAGGGAGACAACCTTCTTGAGAAAGAGGGGAGCTCAAAAAATTAGAACAGCAGAGCTTCTGGACTGGTAATGAGGGGAGTGTTCCCCATTTAGCCATATGGCATAAAGAAGGCAAAGACAGTACACAGAGCAGGGCTCATCTCTTCTAACTTGAAGCGCTAACTTGAAAGATCCAGGCAGCACCGTCTTAGAAGTATGAGGTGGTCAGCATGGTAGTTTGGACAGCTCACAAAGCAGTGAGCTCTGATGTATGATGAGTATCTCTCACTTTGAAGACCTACTCCATCTGAGATAATCAGGAATCACAGGTTAGAAAGAAGGGAGAAGTGTTCATGAGAAGCAGGGCACCTGCAGGGCCTGTGCCACCTAACGCTGGATTTTGGCCCCCTTCTCCACTTCCCCACGGGGCGGGGTCCGTGGGTGCAGCGGGTGATGTTCGCCCTGGGTGCCGTGGATGATGCTCTCCATGGGTGATGCTCCCCGTNGGGTGGTGTTCCCGTGGGTGCCGCGGATGATGCTCTCCATGGGTGATGCTCCCCGTGGGTGCCGCAGGAGATGCCGCCTCCGCTGCCGCCGCGGCCACACTGGCGGGGCCGGTCCCCGCGGCGCTGCCGGCCCAGGCTGAGCCCGCGGCGCCACCTGCTGGCCGGCGGCGGAGCAGCAGCCGCTCCCCGGGACGAGGACACCGGCGGGACAGACAGCGGCCCTGTTTTGGACACTGCGGGAGAGAGAGACGTGTTTCTGGCTGGTGTGCTGATAGAGGAGCGAATAAGACAGGGGGCTGGAGACTGATTATTAGTGGTGTTTTAGAGGAGAAAAACTGTGCGATTCTCACTCTCCTGCTCTATTAATATACCCCAACTTTTACATACATAATGATACTTTATGACACTTGAAGTTCCAAACACTTGGTCCCTGAAAGACCTAGACACATCAGATTAATAACTGTTGGGGGAGCTCGCCAGTGACAGTCTCAGGCTTGCACATTTCACACTCCCAACATGCCTCCAGTGGGTCTCAGTAGCAGCAGCGAGAAATAAAAAGAGGTGAAAGGGCCCCAGTTGTTCTCATTTCAGCCCCTCTAGTTCTGTGGTTATCTACTGATTCACCTTGGAGTTGCTCCTCATTTAAACCAGTGTGAGAGTGCAGCCATGGGTTTTCTGGTGCAGCAATGAGACATGAGACAGTTGTAACAGAGGCGGTGAGGAGCACTGGGGGAAAGAGCTGTTGCTGGCACTGCAGTGATGGGAACTGGAGAGGGAAGACAGGAACAGCCTTTGGACAGGGATTGAAGAAGGGATCAGAAACTCAATGCAGTTCAGTGCAGAACGTTGCCAGTTTTCTCAGGTGAGAAGTGGCAGCAGCCTGTCTAGCTAGGTGATGACTGTCAGGGCTGGTTTATAAAGCACTTTTTTCTTAGGAACACAGGAACAGGCACACTGTACCAACCTAAGCCACCCAGTGTGCTGGCCTGGCCTGGCCACTGACATGTGGCAGGTGCTGCAGAGAGAGGCATAAGAATCCTCACATGTGAGTACCTTGCAAATACCTGTCTCAGTTCTGTGGGTTAAGCAATGACTAGACCCAAAGACAAGGGATTTATTTTAATCCATTGTAGTAACCATGCATGTGTAGGAGTGCTATCCAGTCCCTAGCTGGATTGTTAGCTATGATTCTAACTTCTCTAGTTAACTCAGGAAAGTCTAAGGACATTCAAGGTCAGGCTATTTGTCCACCCTCCTTTCAGCTTCTTTCTCTAGCTTCCCAGCAATGGCAGCAAATACTTCCTTTGTTGCTCATTAAAGTGCTGGATTCTCTTCCTATCACCCAGTTTCTATCCAGTGGATGATGGTTCACATTGCAGACTTCAATCTTAACAGCAGAAACAGATGCTGTTCATATATATTTAATTGAGTTGACCTATTATGCAAACCCAGGCAGTGACTGATAAAGCTCGCAAATTCCTTTGTCCATAGATTCATGATGTGCCCTACATTCTGCCACTATGCTGCTGTACACATCTCAGCTCCTGAGGTTAAAGCAGCTTCTCCTTGAACCTGGTAAATGTGACAACTGTTATAATATGTTACATTATCTGTAGGAGTCATGTGTTCCTTCTTTCTAAATGAGCTAATGCAGCTACAGTTTAAATTTTTTTAAATAATCCATTACCTGCTTAACTGATTAGGTGTTGACATTGATTTCATTTGAGCATGTTGAGGAGGTCTTGTCAGACCTTGTTAAGCTAGAAATGCTTCTGCCACCACTCATACATGACAGCAGCCTCATTTTCTAACTTAATGGCATTGGCTTTATTAGGAGTGCATTTGCCATCATTCATCTGTCCAATCAGAGCACTATAGCACTTGGCAGAAACTGCAGCAGGGAACATTTCTCTTCTGTAATGATATGTAGGTCAGTCATACAACACAATATTTAGCCTCCACTGGGACAGGTACAATGGCATGAAGCCAGCTACCAGAATTTGCTCTTACAGGCAGTTTGAATAGAGCCGACTGCATTGTAGCCCAGTTATCCAGAGCTCTTAGGACCTTAGGTCCAGAGTCACAAAGGTCAGGAGTGTCCAGCACCACTCTTCTTTCATTAAAGATAGATACATCAAAATACAGTATCTGTGGTGTAGAGCCGTAGGCATTGTAAGGGATCACTTTCCTCCAGATCAGTCTCATTTCCTATAAAAATTTAATCATAGCATTTAATATTTTTTTATTCACAGTTTCATATCTGAAGTCTTAGTTGTCAGAGTACTATGAGATTTCACCTCAGCAGTCTTTCTCCACAGTCCTCTTTAGGAAAACAACCTTTTAACAGCAAAGCTCGCACAAGTTTTGCACAGATCTTATGAGATCACGGCTGGGTCCAGCATGGAGGATCAGTTGTCCTTTCTCAGCTCTCATGCTGGCGTTCCCTGCTCTCCTTGTTCCATGCTCTCCGAGTTTACCCCAGTCCAGAGGAAAGGGTAGTCATGTAGTTATGCAACATTCCTTAAATATATGCCAATATAGTGACTCTTAGCAGATAGCCCCTAATACCCTGATGTGCAATAGCAGAAGGAACAGACTTCCTCTCCCTACTCAAAACTTGATTTAGCGTCCTTAACAGATGAATGACAGCTGATCAAAAATATATAAGAAGTCTTGGACACCTTATTAGTAGATACACAAAATTTACATTAAATGTAACCAATTTAGTATATCCCAGGTTACCAAACACCCTCATTTACAAAAGACCTCCAGAAAACACTTTTGCTTAGTCAAGACATAGTTCAGGAAGGTTGAATATACAAGCATCTAGTAGCAGAAGAGCTGAACATTCACAGTTCTTGCTAGATTCAGGTAATACCAGGTAAGACAAAGTGTCGCAATGTGACACTCAGGATACCTGCATGCCAAACATCAAAGCACCCTGTCAGACTCTGTATATGTGAACAGAGCAGAAAAAATGGGCAAGAAAGAAAGGGACAGGAAGGAGTGAAGGGCAGGCTGCGGCTCTGTCCTCCCACCTGAGCAATCTGCCTTTAGTGCAGGACTCCTTGCAATTTCCATCTTTCCTGGCCTTGTGACTTTGCATTTCCAGCCATGGGAACTTCTCAGAAACAAAAAGGAGGAATGTGGCATGGGTATGAATGCTTGACAGATTGGAGGTAGATTCTGGGGTGTAGAGTCATGACTCTTCAATTTGTTAATATCCTAGGGATGTTTTGCTTTCTATGCACATGACATAGCACTAAGATTTAATGATTTCTCTCCTTTTTTTTTTTTTTTTCATGTTGACATCCCTCTTTACCCATAATCTCACCAAAGCATTCTAATTCCCAGGTGAAAGAAAGCATCTGCTGTCCTGAAACAAGAAGAATTTTCAGATATTCTGCTGTCATGTATCTAGCATGTTTTGTAATGTGGCTCTTCACAGTTACCACAAACACCCCAGCTTCCTGGATTGCCATTCAGAGACTCCTACCTCCATTTACTAACTGTGCATTTGGTCTGACTCATTTAAATGCACCAGGTCTTCTTCCTGTAGCTAAAGGGCTTGTACTTGTGTTGTACCTAAATTAGGTGGTTTGAATCTGTTCATTTGTACAAATTTATTGTATTCATTTACATTCATCAGGATCAACTACTGCCTTGCTGCCTTCTGGGGGGATAATGCTCAGCCTGCCTGAGTAAAGACATTTCAAATTGCTTATGGATTCTAGCTCCATATAATATTCTAAATAATGGTCCAAGTTTGCCATCCATTCAGGTTTTTAGTACTGATGCCTTCAGTGACATTACACTGTGAAATTTTCATAGGAAGTCTATAAAAATACTTCCTTTAGGTCAGGGGCTAAAGGTCTGGAAACTTACCCTCTCAGAAATATCCTCATAAATCCTATATGATGAAAAGACTTCCAGAAATATGAAGCCCTTAAAAAGAGGATGAAAGTTTGCCAGTCAATGTTTTTCTCATTTTCATGACCAATGAACAGTAAGGCATCAGGAGAGCTTTGTGATTAACAATCAGCAGACTTTCTTCACATCCCAGCTCTGTCTCTTATTTCCATGCCTCTTGGCTAGTCCAAAGGAAGTAACTGGATGTGTCTGAGAGGTGTTGATCTGCACAACAGCCTTTTTGTCTGGGAGTTCTTGATGGCTGCCAGCCAGCCAGAAATCCAGTAGATTCCTGGTGGACTCTACGTAGGGCAGTGGGTTGTCTTTAAAAATTATATAGTCTTATTCAAAATGACAGACCGGACGGGTCTGTATTCGTGGACTGATTGTCATGCAAAATTTGTACAATAGGGTCAGTTATGTAATTTGCGAGATGGGAACAGTAATTAATTTTTTTTCTCTAATCAGGTTGTATACTTTTTCTCCAAGACGACAACTGCGTGCTACACCTACCATGCAAAGATCTGATCCCATTTGGGACCTCTAGATGGTACTGTAATATAATAATATAATAAACTGACAGATGGATACTTCTAAAAAAAAGTGGCCAGTTTGCAGGAAAATGCCACAAAAGGAATAAATGGGTTAGCCAAGTTCCAACTTTCATGACTGGAGCATATAAAATACATGTAATTAACAATCACAGCCAGGAGGAGAGGTTTTTTTGTTCATCAAACATACCTGATGGAAAGTCTAAACTACTGCTAACCTTTTCATGTCTTACAAATCCACTCTCCATACCCATCAATAAATACCTTCCAGGTTAAAAACAGTCAAGCATAGAAAATGGCCTCTTGTTATAGAAGCCAATGCATGTTCAATGGGTGACACAAAGTCAATTTTCTCCCTGCATTGCAATGGGCTTTCTCTGACAGTCCCTTTGAACACAGGTAACTGTCAGCAGGAGGCTATCACACCCTGCTCCAGAGTTTCTGAAGAAAGAATGTCAGAGATTCAAAATCCCTGAAAAGGGAACACCCCTGTCAAGGGGAGGCTTTGAAGTGACACTAAACATATATTTATAATTACAGATGAGGTGATATAGTATGCACAAGGAATAAAGACACACAGCATGTCCTACGGGCATGGCGGGAGAGGAGACATGCATCATGAAGCCTTGTTAAACTGCTCACTGGGGCTGAGGAAACCTGAGGCTGGTGCTTCCTATCACTTTTCATGTCACAATGCAATCCTTTTGCTTGCAGGAGTGTGCACACCTCACATGCACTATTGATTTCCCTTAAATACATGACATAACTCTTAAGTCTACCTCAAGAAGGTAACGTAATCTTGCTCACATACCCAGCACGGATGCCAGAAAGGATGCAGGGCAGATTTTTAGGTAGCTCAGCTCAGTGTACTCCCTGTGAAAGGCCTGAACTCAGGCAAACAAGCCTCAGGAGGATCGCTTGGAAAGAGTCAGAGCCTTGCTGCCATTTGCCTGGAAGGCTTGGAGAGAAAAGCAAAGCCAAAAACAGCCAGAACGTGTACGTTTCTATTTAGAGATCCGGTTGTCTCCATCCCTTTGTGTGTGTGCACATATGCATGCAAGAGTGATTATGATCTCAGAATGAAAGCAGTTTATTAAAGCAGTCACTTGTTTTCATAGTAGGAAAACATGTATACTCACATATATATAAACACACAAATGTGTATTTGTGCACAGATATTTCCCATGTATTAAAGTCTGCAGCATTTGCTCCCCTATTCAGGAAAATGCATGGCTGTTATTTTGTTTTGTACAAAATGTCAAAGTGAGTGTCCCTAGAGAGTCGCAACCCCCTGATATCTGTTGGAGAAGAGTGATTTACCTCTACTCCAAGTGTAGTACCATGCACTTGGTTTCAGACCCAATGGATCAGTAGCTCCCTATTTACATGCTCCAATATGATTTGAAAACACATGTGAAAGTGTCCAGATGTCAACTTTCTTCCATCCCACCAGGTAACTGTAAGACAAAAACTGAGTAACAGCTTTCAGTCAAACTGTGCTATGGGTATGGTGAGTAAACATTCCTGTAGATTGCATTAAAATCACAGCATTTGCCCCACTGAGGTATCTGCCTGTGGCACCTGCATAGATTTTCTTTTCCTACGAATGGAGAAAGCTACAAACAGCAAGGTCTGGCTTCAGAAAGTGTCATCCATCATTATTTAAACCATGCTTTCCCAGAGTGCTTTATCCTGAGGGAGACCAGACATGAGGCCTGAAAATGATGCATTTCCTGCATCTGATTACAGGATCACTTCATGGATGAAGTGTCCATCTGAACTACACATCAACCACCACATCAAACAATAGATGGCAAGAATGCCTGACATACTGCTACTTCTCGTTTATGTTTCATACATTCCTCTTCACCCATAGAGTTTAATTGACACTGCTCTTTGTGTTTTGCCTGCCAGTTTTGATCAAGCCCATATACAGAAGGATGTGTGTTCAAACTACCACAGCATGAATAATTTGAATCAAATACAGGTTTGCGTGAAAGCTTTGGTGTATTATTTGATGGTAAACTTATTTTAAATCTTTAGGACTGCCATTATGAGGTGGGATGCCACATACTGCTTTGAATAGTAATTGAATCTGAATGCAAATCATCCTTTATATAGCAATGCTTTTTGCTTCTCCTCTGTGCATGTGAAATATGTTCGTTTTATTTTAGGGCTCACTCAGGCTACAAGATTTTCTATTCAATTCTTTGGAGTCAGATATGACCGTCTTCAAAGAATATTAAGGCCAGACCATGGCTTTCTTCCTCACTTTCCTCATTTTGCACAACAGCCACCCTGAGTGTCTTTAAACAGCCTTCCAAGTAGTGTCCACACAGGACTTCCAATCAGGTAAGTTTACACAGTTTACACAGTTTATTCTCAGGAGCAGGTAAGGTTGATGAACAACTTATATAAAACTTAAAACTTTTCTCTTGGAAGTAATAGCCTATTCTTCCCTTAGGAATAGTTAAGCATGGCTTAATTTGCAGCACAGTTTGTCCTGCAAACTCAATGGAGATTAGTCTGGTCACCTCCAAGGCCTTTTGAAAATGTTAAGTGATAGATACTGGACAGAGACAGTTAGCATTCCCCAAAGAGACCCCTCTGGTACCTCTCTATGGAGCAGAAAGAATTTAAAAGCATCTGTGTCCATAGAGCAACTATACAGATAGGAAGTTAGGTCTTGGGAACAATATGATCTTCAAGATGTTTGCGGGACTGCACAGCTGACACATAGAGCACACACACGCAGCCCCTGCAGCTATGCAGCTCACTTAGAGGTTCAGTGGCATCATCTGTTTTCATACACTGGTCTCTTTTGCAGCACAACAAAATAAACTACCAGGAGGTGAGTCTACATTGCTCTGCTCCCTTGCCATGTCAATATCAGAGCCCTCCAGAGAAAACTAGATAGTTTCCTTTGTACTCTTCTCCAAAGGGTGACTACACACACTATTTATACAAAATTTTTCTTCTAGAGGTTTTACTGCATTTGGGAGAGCTAGAGCACTGAAGGACCAGTCAAAATGTTTACAGGATAGACACAGTGAGTAGATTGTTCTACATGAGGAAATAAGGGATACAGCCTGCCTAAAGGAAATAATCAAAGTACCACTTTAGATCTTTGGCAGAGGCAAACCGTAACTGTCTGATGTAGTTTTTTCATGAGTCTTAATTGTGTAGCTATGAGCACATAACATATTGCAACTCAGACATGTTATCAACTAGTGTAAAAAAGGTGTAGAACAGGCAGTACCTAGAGGCTTAACCCTTTGGAGAAAGACCATTAGCAAATGCTCCTGAAAAGTTTTTCCCAAACAGATTCTACGATGAAAATGTCCATATGAAAATCTGGCACTCACAAGCAATTCATTACATATGATGAATCTAACATCCTTTTTTGAAAATGCTCCTTTCTTATTTCTATACTCAGTGTGCTGCACAAGCCTTAATAAGGGAAAACATCCTGTTATCAAAAGACATACGATTATTTTGGTAGCATGCTTATTTATAAATCCTCTGCTAAGATGTCATGGTGCCAGTTTTGTTGTACAGTAGTTTTGAAGCAACTTTATCATAGATCTAGACTGAAGCATTCAGGTCAGGTACAGATATATAAAATTATAACTCCTTCCTAAAAGATTTGCAAGAAATACTTAAAGGTTACAAGCTGTAGACAAGAGAGTGCTGTAAAAGAGTCATAGCAGGTGTAATCTGCCAGAAATTAGCATTTTTAACGTCCTCATTGATTAGTGAAGCTGGAAAGATTTCCAGCAAGCCTAGCATTTCTAGCAATTGTTTAGTGAAACATGAGCTGGTTTTAAAGCCATTTTTTTTACAACATCACTTTATATATACTTTCTTACTATATAATCACATTTTATAGTATTTATTTTAACAAACTGAAAGCTTATTACAAATATTGCTCTTTCTAATATACTGGTATTTTACTGAGTCTGAAAAAAACCTTGAATCTCCCTCCGAAACAAGCACAGCTTACTTCTATTAATGTAAGTTTTATGTTTTGATCAGCTATAACCAAACTACTTTCAAAGTATTTGGAATAAAAATCATCTACATGAAGATTTGCTCTGCAGTCATTCATTGAAGACCTACAGTGCCTGACATAGCTGATGTCTGATGGGAAGCAAACATCTAGTTCTCTTAATTGGGATGATACAGATACGATGTGACATTATCATATTACTTTGATTGTACCTTAAGATCTATGTTTTGATCTTTTCCTGTAGTTGTTTTCTTGCTCAAAAGCACTGTATCTCCAGCTGCTGAATATTGGAAGGGACTTGTACTATTGGTTTAGCTGTGGTCTGCTTCCACCTTCTCTCTCACTGTTTCCAGGTGTTCCACCTACCTTTCTGCATCAGCATTAGTGTTTTTGCATCACACAGGGTGTCTGATGGTTAAATGATCCAACTGAAATTGGCTCTGTAAAAAGCAATATAAAATTTTTCTGATGAGTAAAGCTGCACACAAGAAAAGGAGGAAGAGAGGTGTAGAACCAGCCAGTAATTAAATGATCCCAAGACAATCACAGAACTGACTTCTTGTAGTCTTTTCTCTGAAAGTGAATAAGCTATATCTGCTTAGAGCTGCTGAGAATCTGGCCGTGTACACATACATGGAATGCTTTCTCTACATAATTCCTGTAATCACATTTCCTCATGAGCTTCCTGCTTCATTTTGGCTAATATCTAAATCGTATCTCTTTTATTTTTTCTGATATCCTTATTCTTCTTTGTTGGATGTCTGTGCATCTCGTTACTGGCTGTGTTTCTCTAATATGAAAATGCTGCATTCCCATAAGTAAAACTAGGGGAGTGATTTATGCATTTTTCTGCATGAAAAGGCCCCTTGTGTGCTCCACATGTAAAGGCAGAACAAAGCAGATCTCTACGCACATTTGTTTTCCTTTTAGCAGTTATTGCCGTAAAAAGAGGTCAGAATGAAATGAAACAACTTAATGTTTTGTCCCTTGTCCAGCTCTGGTGCCTGATCTGGTTTCAGCTGTTATAATTATGGGTCTCTTTCTGAATACATGAGAACGGACTCTGGCCCCTTAAGGATTACAGCTCATTAGGTGGTTCCCACAACTTTGGACCAACTGGTCACAGTCCATCAAGCCATCCCTGTGTATGCTTTACTTCTTAATACTTTCTGCAGCCCCAGGTGCAGAGCACTCCCGATGGCCTCAAGGACCACCCAGTTTTTCCACATTGCAGCAGTGGAGCCACTGGAATAAGTAACTTGACAATCACACTCTATAATAAATAGATCTCTTTGGCCAGGAGTTGCAGCACAGCTGAGCTAGTCGGATGTGCTCATCATTAGGCATTTCAGGAGTGGTCTGAGGGAAACCATGGCTGGCTTTACTGTCTGGTTTTGTTCCTAGAGGTAAAACAAAGCCAAAAAGCAAATAGTTCTTCTAAATAATATTATACAATTTCTGAAAATTAAAATGACAATTCGGAATCCGTTAGGTAAGCTCTGGCACTGTGCACTTGAACATCTAGTCTGCAAAGGACACAGTGACTGGAAAAGAGTAATGGATTGGCAAATCTTCTGCCTGAAACTCTCTCTTTGGACACAAAACAAACTTTATAGAAGCATCCCTCTGCCATATCAGAGCAGTCCCACCATGGGAAGAGTACATAGATGTCAGCCTGACGTCAGTCACACTTTCTGCTTTCTGAAGTCCTCATTACTGAGGTAGAATTGATAGGCACAGAGGTGCTGGATGGAGCAGTGGTTTGACAACGAAACAACTTGTTCAGTGCCGAGAGACTGCTGACGTATATCTCAACACTGTAATACTTCAGCTGCACTCAGTCCCACCACAGCCAAGTGCATATAGTTAAGTCCCATGACAGGAACTCCAGTGAATACTTCAGAGGGTAGGAATGACAGCAGGTAACTACTGCCCCTCTGCCTTGTTTATCTACCCAGCTTTGGATGAGGGAATTTGTGAGCTCAGTGTTGGATTCAGATCGTAATTTTTAAAACTTATCATTGGACCTATCTTACATGAGGGCATACAATCCTTTTCAGACTTTCTTTAGGGTTTTGTCATCTACCATATCCTGCATCAATGAGTTCCTCAATTTAGTTTTGTGTTGTGTGAAAAAAAAGGGCTTCTTTCACTTGGTCTTATATTAGGCCATTATGTTCATCGTGTGTCTCTGTGTCCTTGTGATGTTAGAAATAATGACACTATCTGCACTTTCCACCTTCATTATGCCCTCCATCCTTTTACAGTCCTTAATGCAAACTAAGGGTCTTTTCAATTTCTCCTTAAACAGAAACCATTTACTACTTCTTATCAAACTTTTTAACCTTTTTTTTTTTATAAACTACATTCATTTTTTTGTATGAAACACCAGAAATACATGCAATACTCGAGGTGAATTCAAACACAGACATATTTTCTGTTTCATCTTCTCTGTTTTCTTTCCTTAATAACTCAGTCCCTACTTTTGGTTTTACCAGACATAAGAACTTCTTCTGCTTCTGCTGAAGTTGATAATGAACGTTCTGATCTGATTTCATGTCATGAAGGCCGGTTGAACCCCTAGCCCAGAGCTCACCCAGCAGCCCTGCACTAATTTCCTGAGTTATCAGGCCACCTATCAGGACTCTATTGTTCAGCCTTTTGTTCATCTGAGAAGTAGATCTGCATGGATTCCATGACAGATCAATGATTCTAGGCTTCTCTCAAGAGAAAGGGAATAATTTATCATTGCTAATGGTTTGTTTGTGTATCGATCTTCTTACCTCCTCCTGACACATGGCTCTGCTTATGAGGAACTTCTCTCAGGAATATCGCCTATAAAAACCACTTTATTTCTGGAGAGAATTCAGTATGTTGGACAGAACAGTTTTAAGTCCTTCTGATCAGATGGGCTTGTTTTTGGCTATGCCCTGACTGTTCTATGATCAACTGAAAAACTGTCAGTAGATATCAATGTAACTCTTATGTACATTGTTATAAGGCAAGGGAGTAAGCTCAAAACATTCATCCTGTCTTCCACAGTCAGGTGGTGTTGCCCACTCTAGCAGTCTCTTGAAGTCTGAAATAACTCCAAAGCCTGACGCTCAGATGATGACATGAGAATTGCAGGGTTCATTTTTAAAGCAATATTCTCTTTCTCATTACACCAGAATTAAAAGAGAAAATCTTCCCTCAGGTACTTTCTAATATCTCAGAAAAACACAAGGATTGAAAAGAACAGCCTTCCTTCTCTGTAAGTTTAGCCTCCAAAGCAGGTGTGTGTTTGAACTTCTGGGATCTGCAGGAAGGTGGTACTGGGAATGGCAAGCTAGCACTGCTACAGTCAGCGACACAATTCCTAATAGCTTCATTATAAATATGGTTTTACCCAAGGGCTTTACCAGGTAAACAACTGTTATTCTATTTATGTACACTTAGAAGACACATGATGTCAAGTGCCAAGCTTTTCAGGTAACTTCTGCTTAGCATCTGCACAGGCATACATAGGAAATAACACAATTAAGGCACTTTCATTGTTGCCTTTGGGTTAACCATTCTGTTTGTGAAGACATAAGATATAACAAATTGATTTCTTCTAGGTCCTAGCTTTACTCCCTGGAGAAGTAGATTTCAAGGAGATTGGTTCAATGAGCAAAATTATGCACATGCATATATCTTCACAGGATCAGCACCTAAATTTGTGTGATTCTTCTAACAGAGCAATTACTTTTCATATTTGATTTTAACAATATTAGTTTCCAATTCAATTAACATCACCACTATTTTCTCTTGACAATTTCACAGCAAGTCTATAGGGATCCCATTAAAATGTCATTATATTGCTGCTGTGTTGTAAGACTTCAGTGGGAAAACAATTTCAGTGCAAGTCTGCAGAGATCTTGTTATGAAGCTGTTAGAAATGTGAAATGCAAATAGCATCAATTATTTCAGTGTGAGCCTGGAGTCCCAATCCTGATGTCATCATGACATGAAGTTGAAAAGGAAAACCATTCCAGCCTTCACTTATGAAGACACCAGGACGACGTGAGAATTAGGGGAGAAAAGGAAAGAGAGAAAGGGGAAAAACATTTTTAATGTATTGTTACAGTGATGTGGGACAAAAATAGAATTCATAGGTCATATATTATAATCATGGTATGACCTTGGCCACCCTAGTCCTGAGTCTTCCATATATACAGTCCTTTAATCACACATGCAGAGGGTTTACACAACTAGATTATAGTGACAGGAAGTATTTTTAGATCTCTTAAAGGAAAGGATCCATTCCTGCAGCATATATTTTGAGCAGAATGTAGTTTCCCACAGCTCCCCCATGACACTCGTAAGTACTCCTTAAATCCATGGTAAGTCTTATCATGCCTGTACACTTCATCTGTGTAATTCTCTAGAAATAATTAGAAGAGAAGGATCACCAAGCCCCGAGGGTGGATTCCCACTGTGTGCTAGGGGCAGCTCTAAAGTTGCCTTGATACCAGGCGCATCAGTCACGCAGGCAACAAAGCCGTGAAAGGAAGCTCAGATGTAGCTCAAATGTGCCCTGTGGAACTTGTCTGACATTGGTTCTCCCAGCACATGAACAGAAGGGGACTTGGCTTCCTGGCTGCTGCCTGTGTGGAAGTTGCCTGGATGGTCACTTTGCCCTAAACCCTGCAGTTTCCTAGTGTGGGTGAGAAAGCCACAGGGTCTTGTGAGTGAGGCTGGAGATGGCTGATCACATGCAGTGCTGTGTTATTACTATCTGGGTGAGTGAAGAAGAAGTGAGATTAGCCCCAAGGAGAAGTTTGGTGAGATTGGTTAAGGACAGGAAGCAGCTACTATAGGAACTGATAGAATTATACAGAAAATGAAATGAATAGTGGAAGATGCGACAGAGTACAGTATTTAAAATTCATCTTTCCGTGCTGGGCCAAGCATAGATTTTTTGGTGTGTAGAGCTTGCTTACCTGTATTTGTGTGCAGATATGCTCCCCTCCGTTTGCAAAAGGTCTACACAAAGTAAAACTGAAGTAATTGTTAAATGTAGTAAACTCAAAAAAAGTGATCCAGGTTTGCAGTTGAGCTCTTTGGACTTTGGTCCAAATTCATCTGGTGGATGACAGGCTACAAAAAAAATCTCATTTTGCTGATATAGACCAAGGATGTTGATGACTTTTACTTACTCTTCTGCTACAAAAAGTATGAATCTGAAAGAACAGCCCCATTACGAACTAATGATTACTTTTCCAGAAAATCATCATTGTCACCATCACCTTTGACCAGTCCCAGAACCATCAAGGGCCTCAGTACAAAATCAGGAATCCATGACTGGGGAAGAAATGGACTTTCTTCTTTTTCTTCTTCTTTCGTAAAGACAGATTTGACTGTTCATAACTGTGGCCTTCTATGGATAAAATGAAATCTACAGGACTCCTAAGTGTTGTCTTAGAAAATATCTCAAGTTTAGGAACTACCCTAGGACAGGTGATCTGACTGTATCTGATGTGTCAGTCCATGTACCTACAGGTACTCAGGATGGTATTTCACAGGAGGCACATCAGAACAACACATATTGCATTGCACCCACAGAAGCCCATAATAAATAATTCTGTAGATGCCACAATGCTTTCAACACAAAAAGACTTATGTTTCTTAACATCTGTTCAATGACCCAAGCTTCCAACTTTGTTCATGCTTGCTCCAAAGCCAGGTATTCTCTGCAAGCTGAAATGTTTTTGGGGTTTGGGGTTTTGTTTGTTTTTTGTAAGAACAGACAATTAACCAGAAGAGTTTCTATCTCACTCCAGTACAATACTGGTATCATCTATCTGCAGAATCACTTCCAGAAGCGTTAAAAAGGAATAACAGTCTGGAGATTGGATGGTTAAATGTTCCTTTCAACTGCTTACTGAAGTGTGAAAAGTAAAGTACTATAACACCTCAGCATCTTTCTGCTGATATTGCCAAATCATGGCAGCACTGTGATGTTGTGCAAGCTACTACAGTTCGTTGATGCTCAGAAATCTCTGTTTGAAGTTCATCCACATGGGAAGCGTTGTACTACAGTATCTGGTGGGAGTTTTGTCCTCACACTGTGTCTGCTGAGATGCACTGAAGTCACTTCACTGCAAGACTAGATTTTTACAGTCTCTTTTCTGAGTTGCATATGAGGCAACAAATATATGATATCCTTTGCTTTTAGAGTGGTCAATGTTATCATAATCTCCCCAGCTGAGCAACTACTGTAGTTGGTGACAGCTGCTATAGCTGTGAGTTGCTCCCAAGAGTAATATCTTATGAGTAGCCTGTGTTGTTTATATGTGGATGGACAGAGCTCAAGAGTGTGTACATCCTGGCTGACTTCTTTCTGGACTGTAAAAAATACAGGCTTATTGAAACATTCTTAATCTGCATAATCACAACAGAAAATGAATATGAACAGATTCACTCATAAAATTTCTCTTTCTCCTGTTTCTGTACTCCCAGACCTCCTCTGTGAACAGTCTCTTCTGCAATGTATTTTGCTGTTTCTGCATCTATTCGAAGACAGAAAGCAGAAGCACATCAACACTGCTCAAGGTTAGTTGAGTTTAAAAGAAAAATCCTGAAAACAAAACTCAGGCAACCTAAATTGTATCTGAAACCAGTGTAGGTTGCTAGAGGTTATTTAACCTAAATCAGCTCACCTGCCTCCTCCCCCATTTAGTTCTAATGTTTATTTTGCACAGAAATTAATAGAGATGGTAAGCAATCACTCTTCACAAAACACTTACAAATGAACCAACATCCCAAACTTACATTGCCCAGAGCTGGTATTATAACTTCAGCTGTTACAAACATGCCTGCAGAGCTGGGTGGCTTGTTGAGCCTGTGTTAAATTCAGCAGGCTGCAGTGGCTGTAGTGAGAACCAGATAAAAGGCTAGTTAAAAGGTGCACTTGCTCTGGATAGCTGGCTGCCAACAGCTATGTTTTGCACAGAGTAGAAGAAATAAGGCCAGAGGGATGGCCAGAGAGGGCAGAGAGAAGGCAGCTGGAGGAGGAAGTTAGAGATGGATGCCAAGGCATGAGGTAGAATAAATCCACTGAGTGATAAACTTCTTGGTCCTGTCAAGCAGAAGAGGATAATATCCCAGTACCTTTCCTTCCCACAGGGGTGGTTATCCCCACTGTCTACTCCTAGAAACCTCCTTCCTCTCCCCCCCTTTTCCCTGTCATCATGAAGCACAAGTTCTCAGTCTGTCAGCTGGGACATGATGCAGTCCCACCCATAACCACTCAGACTTGGAGAGGGGTGAGGGAAAGAGACACTGTCAGATTGGATGCCCCTGTCAGGGCTGCACCACACTCTAGGGTACAATCACAGCGCAGTCTGGTTCCTTCCCAGGTCAGATAACTGCAACAGAATCAGTGTGGGCCTACTGGGACTAGATAGCAGGTCCTGTGCTCTCCTGTCGTACTAGAAAGCTCAATTTTACATCAAGTGATTTGTCAGTATTTTCCTGCTAGCATTTGGCTTTTCTCTTGGCTTTGCTTCTCAGTGCTGTTAACTGTCCTGACAAATGAAAGTCATTCTGAAACTATGTGGCTTTGTAATTATTATCTTTGGTAAATGTTTTGAAAGCTGAAGAGTTGCTGTTTGCTCCCTCACAAGCTGCAAATGCCTGCCAAAAGTTCAATTTAACTGTCAACACCTCTGCTCATGAACTTAAATATTTTGGAGTCTGTCTTTATGGTTACATATATTAGCATGTTCTGCTTTCTGTAGGACAGACAACTAGTTGCTAATAAGAATGTACTCCTGTTTAGTCATGTTTCTTTATTTAAGGCCACTGTTGAACTAGTTTTCATCTCTCTGTGTTAGAATTCATGTCAGAAATAGGTTTTCTGAGTTCACTGTTGATTAAAGACTTTTAGAGTCCCAGCACTTAAAAAAAAAATCCAGATGCTGAATAACCTCATAACTGACACTGCTGCCAGCTTTTTGCAGTTGGAATGGCAATGCCTGCAATAACTTTTGATAGGACCCTCCTATTTCCACAAGTACTTTCACACACAGATACAAGCATGTTTGGTAACTGTAGGGGTAGAATTTTGAGCACTGAATTGGGCACATTGATAACCAGGTGGAGAAACAGACTGAGAACGGAGGTTTAATAGATGTCTTCAGCCTATAAAAAAATTAATCAATCCCTGTGCTTCATAGCAGTAGATGGCAAACCCTATGTTCTCTTCTGTGGAAATCAGTCAGGTTATATGCAGTATTAACAGGAAACTGCTACCTTGGGCATCCTTGAAAATTCCCCCTAAGGTTTAGTTCTTCAGACTGATGCTCCCATTGACTCCAGGTGGAGTTAGATATCTGTGTGGTCTTGAGATTCAGGGCCACAGAGTTTTCAAAAAATGCTGGTGCACCTAGTTGCCTTTAATTTCACAAGATAAACTGAATTTGCATCTTTAAGCTCCAGCAAACTGAAGAAACTCTATCACTCTTCATTCCTTTGCATCCTCTGTCTTTATAAGGAGTAGAAATAGAAATGATTTGTGGTGGGATATACTCAAAGCTCACTGGTTTTGTTTGGGTTATTTTGTAAGGCTAAAAAGGATTCAGTAACATTTATTCTTAAAATATAATGGGAACTGGGTATGAACCTTACTGGATATCCCAGAAATAGCCTGTTAACTCTATATTAACTCCTCTTCATTAAGAACCCTGTACATTCTTAAATGGCTATTATTTCACCCAGGCTGAACAGTGCTCAGAGGCAGGAGGTTCTCATTAATAGGACAAGAATAGAGATAATATGTCCTAAAATCCTCACATGCTGAAGAACACTTGAGCATGACCACCTTTAGGGTGGAAAGGCAGAGTGGGCAACTCTCTCCTCCAGATTTCATGCACCTTAAGGGCCTGATTTCATCTTGCGGTCCATAAGGAAATGGCCTGATTTTCAGGGTTGCATTTACATTCCTCTGAAAGCCATTTGTGTTAAGTCTAGGTATCTCCATTTGGTATCTGTGTGAGAATTCAGTTAAAAAGTAGAATGTTCATTGTTCAAGATGTTTCTGTGGATGCCACCATCAAATTCCTTAATAAATTCCACAGAAAATAACTATGTCTGCTGACAAAATCCCTGGAATGATGAACCATTAATTAGGCCATTTGTCTCACATGTCACCACCTAATCTGTTACATTACATCCCTCTACATTTTCCAACAGAAATAAAGCTGCTTTCAAATTAATTTTGGTCTTTGTCATAGAAGTAATTGGGTTTGGATTTTTGTTGGGATTTTGTGTGTGTGTGTGTGTGTGTGTGTGTGTGTGTGAGAGAGAGAGAGAGAGAAACCAATACATTATTGAGAACTCAAGAGCAAACCACTCTTTAACATTGAAGAGAAATAATCTCCTACACACAACAGAGCACACTGAAGCATAAATAGGACAGACTGCATGACAGTAAGTACAAGCAGCTGGCCAGAACAGATTCACAGACGGAGTGCAGCTATATGGGGATAAGGGATTCATTTAGCTTTAGAAAGTGCCTAATGTGCCAACACAGTCCAAATGATAGGGTTTCCCTAATCACCATGGATAAATTTCACGCCAGGGCTGAGAGCCTCATTGCACTGGCACCTTTAACTCACCTGTATTAAATTGTGCTCCTGTGAAAGCTCAGAGGACTCAGGCTTCTGACACTGCCTTTGTGCACTCCCTCTTTATCAGTGTAGATTTCACCTCACAGCCACTCACATGCAGTGCTGGTGCCAAAAAGTGAAGTGAGAACTAAAGTCTTCAGCAAGGTACTTAAAATGTGAATAGGTCAATAGGGAAAATAATCCCACAGCGCAGATGTACAGTTAGGATATACTTATGAATGTGCTTGGAACTCAGAAAGCAGTTACACCTGAAGCTGAGTTTTAAAAGTGTCAAGCAACATTGCCACCAAGACAGTCTAAGAGTATAGCAGCACATGGAGCAGGAAATCAAGAATATAAGCATAAGAATAGCATTACCCACAAGAGAGCATCCTAGAGGAAGCAGCAAACATTCTTTTATGGAGAAAGCTGTTCTAGAAAGTGGTATAAAGAATATTTTTGCTATGAGGAAGAATGGCAGCAAACGAGCAGAAAGACTAGGAGAAATGGCAACTGAAATGTAGTTTCTCAACATCTAGAAACAAAGGTAGGAAACAAGGTGAGTTGCCTGGAAAGGCAATGAAAGTTCTATGAAAGGATATTTAAATCTACTTTTAACACCATGTAGATAGTAATGAAGGAGGAATCAGTGGCAGCTATTGTGAGCAAAAGAGGCAGTTCAGGTGACTAAACTAGGACTGATTTTTCTATCTACAGTCTATTTTTTGGCTCCCTAAATAGCCCTCGGCAACCCACTTGGGTGTTAGTGCTGCATCAAGCCTCAAAGTCACTCCCCCAGTCCCTATTAGGGGTGAGCAAAGCCTGAAATGCAAAGGATTCTGCACAGGTATGATGTGAAATGACTGAGCCAGCTGGTGAAGGAGCTACCTGAGTAAGCTGTACCATAAGAATGCTCTGCCTGCCTTGTGTGCCTGTGCAGCATCCTCATGCCCCACCACACCCAGCTGCAGTCCTCTTCACAGGCATTGCTAATCTTTGCAAGGGGAAGGATGAGGAGAACTGTCTCCAGATCTCTGAAGCTGCCATTTTCAGCTTGTATTCCCAGAGATGATAAATTACTGCTAAATCTTTTTGTAACACTGAAGTTGTACAGCCAAGTGCCTCTACACATGGCTTCTTCTGTGTTGCATGGCCAAGAGAGGTGTACTGCAACAGGGTGTTTGAGGATATCCATCCTCAGCAAAGGAAGAATGGAGTGTCCCTGGTGCAATTCTCTGCTGATACATGCTCTCTCTCAGTAGTAAATCAGTGCCCATATTTATATCTGAAGTAGAGAGAACTTGATATATGGATGGAACGTCTCAAAAGCAAAAATAATGGAAATTTATATTTCAACAGCACTCATACCTTTGGCAATTTTACTACTTTGAGTAAGCATGTGTGTGCTTTGGGCTGATTCTCTCTGTTCAGTGAACAAAAAATAGTGGCAAATACTTCAGATTTGGCAAGTTCCTATTTAAATGTATTGTGAAAAAGACCCCAAGTCTGTGATACAGATGAACAGTAATCCTGCCCCACAACCACTTAAGAAAGATTGCCCACAAGACTTTCATCTACCCATCTAATTTCTTGGTTTCTCCCTATAACCCTTTCTGAGAGATTCTGTCCTTGCACATCTCTCTAATATACCCAGATGAAAGGCATTGGAGCAGTACTAAAACCAGTGTCACCCTTGTTGGCGACGATAACCGTGGAAGATCCCTTCCTTGTCTCATGCTGCTGTAATGCACCTTTGTTTTTCACAATCACATGCACTGTTCTGACTTCTGATGAAATACCTTATTCCAGATGCACATTTTTGTACAGCGTATTTAGCAATGCTCATTCATCAATGGAACCTGTACTGTCACCTTCCAAACAGCAAGTAACCTGAGAGAGGAATGTGTCAAGGAGTGAAAGTCTTCAGTGCTGTGTGAAGTTTCACCTCCACCTCCCAGAACCTGCAGGCTAAGTGAAGTGGCCAGAGTCAATATAATGTGTATTAAAAGAGGCATGGATATGGCTTTTGAAGAGAATTCCCTTATCATGTGAGCCAAGGAATCACCACCAGTCCCTGGAGCTACTTTCCACCAAAAAGCCAAATCGCTTTTCCATGGTCTCCTCTTGAGCCCCAAGGATTACACAACACCTGCACACCTTGTTTCTTTTACAGGTCTGTTAACATAACAGGACACGGTGGCTGCTCTGGAAGCTCCCATCTACATTGACAGCCTGCAGTGACATGTTCAGATCTACCCTGTTTGTTGGTGGTAGCCTTGCTGCTACACTGGGAATGGCCTCGAGCTTGAGTGCTCTCAGACAGGAAGGCTCCTGAAGGTAGGGAGTTATCTGTCTTCTCTTCCCTCCTTAACTTAAAACATGAAATAATACAAATTTCAGAGTCTCTTTAGGATTTCTTTTACTCTCTTGCCTTATCATAGGGGCTAACATGTCATAAAAAGTGTGGGCACATGACATCAGATGATGTCAGGACCAACAGGTGACCAAACTGCCTGTGATGGGTTGTTTTTGTAGGCCTTCCTTGGTAACCAGGGTCAAGATCTAGGAAGTATTCCATCTCATCTCTTTACGTAATCAGGTGTATATAAACGAAAGGAGGAGGTGCTCTCTCTCTTTTTTGCTTTCTTTTCCTTCTCGGGCTCGCACGCTGACGAGCTCCCGGTGTTTGGGCCTGGNTATAAATTGAGCTTAACATCTGTTCTGAAATGCAATTTAACAACCTTACTTGATCATCCCAAATTTTGTATTTCACTTTATGTTTTTGCTTTTCCTTCCACCTCAACAATGTGATCTCACAGATACTTCCTTAAGGAGGTACAGTAACAAATACTCAGCTTAGACATTGACAGGGCTACATCCAAAATCTCACCAGAACTCAAATCCTCAGTACCTTCAGTACCTTGAGGCCTCGTGCCAGCCTCCATGTCAATCTATTATTTGAACAAAATTTCCTAAACATTGACATCTCTTAGTAACATGGTCTGACTGAGATGAGGTCCAGTGCCAGGAAATGGATAGGGTTCAGTGTTAGTGAGTGCTTATATCAATGCATTGCACTGTTTCTGCAACCCACAGGCCTCAGGCCAGTTGTTCTACCCAAACACTCAGTAGCCACAAGTCTCCATGCAGATGGGCTCCTCTGAAGCTTCTTCACCACTGGTGAATTACTTCTTACTGTGTCCAGAAGTACAAAGTCAAGATTTTCAGTGTTCAAATTCACAGAAACTGTCTTATTTTCAAATAACCTACAATTATTCTTCAAAATATTCATAGCCAAATCTTGGCCAACTTAACAACTCTCTTGTCAATCCAGTGGAGACTCCTGAATTCAAATGCAGTAAATAAATTAATGAAACTTCCAAACTCAAGGATAGAAGAAAAGTGCATACTCTTTGGAGCTTTTGGCAGTAAGGCAAGCATGAAATATCATGAAATGTGACATTGCCTGAATGCTCCACTTCATGTCTCAGGTAACCATTTGCCTTCAGACAGCAGAGGAGGAGGAGGAACTACCATGCTCTTGAAGCGTTTAACAGTAGCTGTAACCACTGTCTTGACCCATGCCCTAATGCAGTCTCCTTGTTTTCTGGCTCCTGCTAACGGTGACACCAGAGCAGCTTGTCACTTGAGTAAATAGACTCATCGGTCTGGTTATGCTTGCATGTACTAATGCATTTAGAGAGATCTCTAATCCATCCCAAGCTGGAAAGCTGATTCAATCCAAAAGGCTAATGCATTGCTTTTACGCAGTGCAGTGAATAAGTTGAACTTGTATGTTATCACTCGTTTAAACACCGTAACTCCTCACAAATGCACTCTGCCTTTCAGACAGGAACTTCAAAACATTTTCCCAATCACCAATTAAATCCCACAATGCACCAGCCAAGTCAGCTTACAGATACAGCTTTCATCTTTTTAGGTAGGTAAACTGAAGCAGAGCAAACTCAACATGGATGTCCAATATGGCTTATTTTCAAAGACAGCAGCTTCTTGCTCTAGGATTCCTACATAGTTCTGAATTTCAGATAACATTTATTGAAAGAAATAATGAAGTGAATAATGAAGTGAACAAAACATGAATAAAGATGACAGCATATGAATGTATTTTCCTGTCCTTTTTGTGATTCTTTAGACCTCATAACTTGTTTTATACATGCAGGGAAGATGAATGGAAGGCCAGGGGTTTGGTGGTTGTTTTGCCAGAAGGAATGGTCTGTGTTCCTGAAAAAAAACACCTAATTTTTAGTGAAAGCTGAAAAGAGGAAGAGAATTCCATACTACTGGTATTATATATCCCCTGGTTTATGCACACTGGCCTGTTTCCAAAGCAGAGCGTGTGGAAACCATATGACTACTATTGAATATGTGCCTAAATCAAATTTGCAGTGTTTTTGCTTTGCTTGCCAAGCACAAGCCTCCAGTGGGGTTAGATGCCATATGTCAGGTAGAAAACAGGTTGCAGTTTTATTGCCTACCTTTCCAGGTACAGGACAATCCTGCCAAACTAAGTGACATCCAATTGTATGGAAACTCCATAAATGTCTAGTTTAGTCTGGGTCCCAAAGCCCATCCTAATATCTCCAAAATGATTGACCAAGAATACATCCACTACTTAAAAAGCAGTTCATTTAAGCAGAGAGGGTGATGAAGAAGGTAAAGCTTTGGCTCTTTTCTCCATTTGAATGTGGGGAAAACATGTTTGCAGGAGAGATTGTTACAGAAGGCATCAGGAAGCTACATGCACCCTGCACTTCAAGGCGTCATTCTCTTTGCAGCAAGACTAAAAATTTCAAAATGTGCTTTTGTTCCTTGTTGGCACAAACCCAAATCTTTGAGAGCAAAGTCTGTGCTGTAGATTAAATATGTGTTTTTCTGCTCATGACTCCAGGCACAAATGGAAGACCCCAGTCCAGCTGCCAGGTTCAAAGGGAAGGGAGTCAAATATGGTTTTCCACTTTTGGCCAGGAACTAGAATGGAAAACTAGCCACTGAGCAGCTGTCATTGTGTTTAGAAATATGGAGTCTTCTAACATAAATGCTAAGACTGACCATAGTGAATCAAAGCAAAGATCCATCCAGTACAGCAATCTGTCTCTAAGGGAGAGTAAATTCACATAACCACATTCTAACAGCTTTCTGCTCAGAGACTTCCAGATCCAAAATAAGTTGTATTTAGTGTGTCTTGATTGATGGCCTTCTCTTCTGCTAATTTTCCCTGTCTCTCCCTAAATCAAGGTCAGTTTTCACCCTTCACAGCATCCTGCAGCAGAGCGTTCCTACAGTTTCCAGACATGTTGTGTAAAAGAATACTTCTGTTTGTTTTGAATCTTCCACCTTTTTTCTCATACAGTATTACTCTATACACTTGGCCATCTTTTCACCCTTCTCTGAATATTTTCCAGTTTTGCTATACTCTTTTAGAGATGAGGGGCTCAGAACAACATACAAAATGCCACACATGGCAAGGGTATGCTGTAGATTTGAGCCATCACCTTATATGGGCTACTTCTTTTCCATATTCACTTGCATTTATTTACATAGAATCTCATCTGCTGTGTCAGTTCAGAATTACTTTAACTGTAGTAGCCTAAAAAGCATGACATTAGTCACTTTATGGAAGTTCACATCAAAGAAAAGAATGTCCTGAGCAAGAAAGCATTGCATAGCTAGCACAAAAAGTACACTTGAAACAAACACCTGTATATACCTTCTAACAATGCTGACTTTTCAGATCAAAAATTTTGTAAAAGTACAAAAGTAGGAATGTAGTTTATACAGCAAGCTAGGCATGAAATAGAATTATATGAGAATGTTAATATTTTTTAATCTTCTCTTTGTGAGGAAAAGTTGCAAAAGCCTATCTAAAATACTGCATGAATATTGGGTTCTATTATAATATCTAACAAATACTTTCAGCACATACTTATCTAACAGAGATGATAATTGTCATCCACATGTCAATTTTTAGGCAACGGCAGTTGTGGAGTACCCAGCAAACAGAAGTCAGGGTCACCCAAGCCTCAAACATGGACCATTTGGTATTGGTGTTACATACCTCCATTGGCATTATCTCTGTGTCCTATGCCAGTGCAGACACTCAGAAGAGGATATCCAGACACCACAGGTTGGCTCCAATCTCAGCTAAAATCATGTATTTACCATATTTACCAAAAACAATCAAAGACTGATTTTACTGTTGAGCTAGAGTTGCCTAATCATCTACATCACAAATCCTAGGCCAAGTTTCCTTTTAAGAAGGACCTATGACGTCCATGCTTAACTGTGATCCTCTTGGAACTCAAATGCTTGATCTGGTCCTTTAAGATTTATGTACTAGAGATCCGTGCAAGAGTTTAAAAAATCAAAATCTTTCACAAAGCCCCAGTGTCTTCAATTCAGAGTTGCCTGTTGAACTGCTGAATATAGAACAATTTCCCCTGGTTTATCATGGTAACCACATGAGCCTTTACAGGGTTCTTCGAGATGTTGTCTCATGTCCAGTTGCTGCTGACATTTCCCACCAGCATGGCTGTGTTGCCTGGGAATCTCCATTGCCGCTTATAGGAAAGAATACAAAGACACTAAAGCCTGAAGCAACTAATCCCAAGAGTGAGAGCAGCTGAACTGTTGGGGGAAGGCTCCCAGTAATGGCAGACAACAGCACTGCCCAAGCACTCTAGTCAAAGGCAAATAGGAAGCCAAGCAGACAGACAAATGGACAATGCAGATGTCAGGGTGCAATGGAAAACAAGAAGGGAAAATGTTCAGCCCATAATCAGTCACGGGAACAGTGGAGCGTTACAAAAAGATTCATGTACTCCAGCACCATGATTCTCCCATGGTAATGGGAAGCTGTGCTGGTCTTCTGACAGAGCAGTAGTATCTGCCCTATAACTTTACCAGCTCTGAAGGTGCTCTAGATGCAAGCACTGTAGAAGAAATATATTGACTAAATGATTGCAACCCGTCTACTGGATACATTTACAGCCACTTACAGGCTAATGGATTGAGTCACTTCCAGATGGATGGGAAGCCCTCTGAAATCCATTCCAAGAAACACTACTAAACAACAGTAATAGCCTGTTTGTAGCTATCCTCACAAGGAGAATAAAAAATATAAAGCAGAATCAGCAATGCCCTGGGAAAATGTGTCCAGTGATTGGTTATATTAAGTGAAACAAGTTTAAGATCAGGGTAAGAAGCTGGGAAACCCACAAAAACAGAAAAGCTTTCTCACTGGACACACATGTAACTGGCACTTCCGAGTCCTGTCCATTGCTGGTGAGCAGGGCACTGCAAAGCACAGATCTGATTGCCATAGGACACTGTATGAATGTGCAAAGAGAAAGAATCATCATGTTTCATGTAGCCTATGTAACTGTTTCTCTCACAGGTGAAACTGAAAGGAGTAACAGCCAAATGAAGGGACATGGCCAACTAACTATACTTGCCAGTTTCCTGTTTACCTCAGTTCTCTGTTTGACTCATTAGTCAACCTGAACACCTAGACAAAGACACCAGATCAGGTGAGAAGAAAGTGCAGACCTGCAATATTGCAATGTTGCAGTCTTAAAATTCATCCTCCCATAACAACAGAAAATGTGGGCAGGAAAACCAAAATCTCCTTCATTTGGTACTATAGCCTAGTAGTGCTGTGACTAGACAGAAAAGCATGGTAACTAAAGGAGCAACCCCTGAATGACTGGAGAAAAGTCCTTGAAACAGCCTCACAATTAAGCAAATTTGGTAGTCTTCAAATCCCTTTATAAAAAAATAACAAAGGGCAACATTGCTTCACTAGGAAAGAGGTCATACAAGAAACACAGACACGTGACTGTGTAGAGAGAAAGTTTTAGATAGCTCCAAGAAATAAGAAGCAAATGTCTGGTTGACATGAGTATATAAGCCAAGGCCTCAGGTAGCAAAGTCAGGAGAAACAAAGTGATTGTGAAACAAATCAAACCAACATGATGTTTGAAAAGGAATTCAGTGATCGGATGGAAGGTTCACAATGTCAACAATAACAGGAGATAAGTTCATGGAAGGGGGTCCACAGAAGGGGTATCAATCATTTAATCTGTGATAGATTGCCAATAGAAGAACGTCTTGCAGGGATACAGACTCTCAGGTGACACACTAAGCTATACAGTTAACATTTGACCTAGGTGTCACACTCATGCCCTCATACCTGTGCTGCACCCAGCTGCAGCTCACTGATCCTTCTTCTGGTTCATGGACTTACAGGGTCAAACCTGGTAGTTGGTCTACCTGGTCTTTGACAGGCCATCCAATTGTGCTTGATGCAGGGAGCTCTGGGACTATGGCACGTGGAGGTCACATTGCAGATCTGTGACTGGAATTGTCTTCCCAGAGGTTTCAGGCAAATCCCACTGAAATGTTTGACCTTTGGCAGCAACCTCTTTCTCTTCTTCTTATTGTGCACTAAGTAGTA
Source organism: Scytalopus superciliaris (assembly GCA_013400415.1). NCBI lineage: Eukaryota > Metazoa > Chordata > Aves > Passeriformes > Rhinocryptidae > Scytalopus > Scytalopus superciliaris. Next base: position 1,466,980 of record VXBX01008007.1, read on the forward strand.
CATTTTTCCACTGGGCAGAAGCTCCCAGAATCTCTCATGAGAGCAGTATATTTGTGCTCTAGCCACTCTCAGTGTTTTTATTTTGGTAGCAATGCCCATTTGCACAGAAAGATTTAACACCAAGGTAAGGGCAACAGAAAATTCATTACCAATTTTTATAGCAATTTCCAAGCATTTGTTTTCTCTGGAATTAAGACAGGTTGGGTTTAAACTCCCTAAATGTTATAGACATTAATTTTAAAAGACAATCTTCCTTTGGGCACCATCAGAGCAATGGAAACAACTACAGAAAATACAGAGGAATCAGGTATCACTTGTAAGAAAGTAACTGGGGATGTAGTATTCTATTACATGGGATGCATTTGTACCATTTTAGCTTGCACAGATGGAAATATAGTTCAATGTTTCAACATCATTTGACTTTCACGTGTTAAAATATTGATAAGTGCTGCACAGGATAATGCCCCTATGGTTTCAAGTAGTAACTGGAGCATGATGTTTATTGAAGTGAAATACAGCAAAGCCTTTAACAAGTATTTAAAATTCTGAGAATCGTTCTCAGCACTGTCATAGATTATTTCTTTATTTTTCTCCCGCTACTCTTTGTTGATATCTTCCTGTTTGAGGGTGTTAAAATAGAATGCATCTTCTGATCACCTCAATGTTTCTTGTTACAAGAAACTTTTTAGAAAAAATGTACTTCCTGTTTGAAAACTACAATGCAGCTGTCATACATGAAATAACAAACTTCAATAAAGAAAAACGATGCTACATAAAACAGGCATAAATGGACCATAGACTCCCTGTTCTAAATATTAATGGACCTTTACACTGCAGCAAGAACATCTGAAAGCCATAAAATACATGATTATCCAGATTGCTCAACGAGGTCTGACTTGTATCATGTCAAAGCTTCAGTTCTAAAATGCACAGTATTTCCTACACCACTTACAATTGCTAAGACCAAATTAGTCCAACCATAAGTCAGCAGAGGCCATAAAAGATGTCACTTCAATGCATTTGAAGGGAAGATGAGCCATGAAGCATTTTCTGAAAGTGCATATCATAGTGGTAAGCTCGTCATTAATTCAGAATTCTCTATCTAGTCTGCAGCATCAGGTTGAATGCTTTGGTCTCCTATGAAAACCAGGCTTCATTTTATGCTTCCCATTGGCATAAGCATGGAAAAATCAAAGAGGAAGGCAGTTCACCAGATACAGTTCAGGTGAACAGACTAAAAAGGGTTCAACATTCTCTGAATGTAATTTGCAGAGGAAAAAAGAGTTTTCAAGCACTTGAGCACTTGAGTGTTCATTGGGGTATACATTTCTGCAAGGGATTTAGAACTTGACTCTCCAACAGGTACTCTTTAACCACATCATCTCATGTGAGCACTGAGTAGGCCAGATCCACATGGGAAGCCTAAGTAATTCCCAAATGAATGTTCAATACCAGTCCTAGTGTATGCAATTTATGTGTAAAGGTGCATGGCAAAGCTTCTCCTCTTCACCTAACCCATAGTAGTTTTAAAGACCAAAGAACATCCATTGTTCGACTGTAGATAGAATATTGTTTTCCTCTTCTCAAAACAAAATTAGAAAAATAAATCCTATTTATTGTGCTTTGTCTGACTGTAGGAATATCAGTTTAGATGGAGTATTGCTTGATGCTTTCTTAGGGTCTCAATATCTCAATAGTTGTCCTCTGAATACTATTTAAATTAAACATAAGTTCCTTTGTTTCCTAATACATACAAATATTTTAGCACATAAATCATAGAGTGATCAGTTTCAGTGTAAATTACTTTGTAGAGTGGTCAGTCTTCTGTCCTTCTAGCCACTTTATGATCTGATAATTAGAGCTGGTTAAAAATATCCTCATTTGTCAATTTCAGTACTGGTTGCTGAAAATCCTGTAAACGTTATTTGCAAAGAATACTGGAATATTTAATTTTTAAGTTGTTGAAGTGTTTTCCTTTGGTTTTATAATTTAGATTGAGAGTACAAAAGTTGGATTATTAAATCAAAAGAAATCCATACCAACATGGAGTGTTGCAGCCTTACTGAAATGGAAGATTTTAGTAGTTCATGTAATATTCCTGAGTATCTAAAATTGCATAATTTTGCCTCTTTGTTGCCCTAAAAGAAGTCTGAAATGTTAGCATTTCCAAAGAATAAATTCCGTTTGTTTTTGAAATCTGATGATGATGTTGAACAGTCATTGATTGACTTCAAAGTACCTCTTACAAGTGGTACAAAAGGTACTGCAAACCATCTTGGAAAAAAAAAAATTATTACTATGAATTAGTGATGCAGCAAGTTGTTCAGGCTAATCATTATGTTTCACAGTGTCATGTGTTGAACACTATTTAAAACAACAATAACATCATTTTTTTCCACTGGGCTTTGCAGAATCCTTCTTGATGTGTTTATTCATACAAGATTATGGACCATTCCCTTGAATAAAAATAGTCAACAGTCTCAGCACAAAGCCTATTGTGGTGCTCTCTGAATCATTCGGAATGTGCAAAATGACACAAATCCTTCTAGCACACCACAACTCAAGCTGAGAACATGCCTCAGCTGTGTTCTCGGTATGCTTGCATCTCAGTCACAGAGGACCCATATGATCATATGCTATACTGCCCAAAAAAATGATTTTCTCATGTGCAGAGAGGCATTTAACCAAAGATACCGTGTAACATCTTCTATGGCCATCTGTTCAACCTTGGAAGCACAGGTATTTTAAAGCAGCACACAGGTTAAATGTGTGCAGCTAGTATATGCCTTGATACAACACTATACTGCAGTGCAGTAGTGCATTTTGCAAGTGTAAATGAAAGTGGCTATCAGATTAAAAAATGAGTGATCATGGACTGCATCTGTTATGTGGCGTCACAGTGGCAAAGCAGAACCTACAATGAGTATGTCCCGCTGTTTTTCTGCTAAATACTTTTACAGATAATACTCTGTTTAATATCATGGTGATGCTCATATATGCTGAGACAGAATCTCTGTGGACAGTCAAACTCAGACTAACAGTAGTAAAAGAAAAGTGTGCATCTGGTAACTTTCCAGGCTTACTGGCTAACTAGTCACTCAGGGTCTAAAAGCTGTCACATCTGCTTCCTACAGGTATGACTGTCACTGTATTGCTTAATCAAAAACAAGCAACACAAAGATGGAGAGACCCTCTGAGATCTCACAGAGATAGATACGACACTGCCATTGTGTGAAGACCATATTCTGCTGGTCATTATCTCAGATACCTCATACCAGACTACTCTTCTGCTCAGATCTCATTGAAACTGTTTGTCAAATTGGGCAGAGTATGCAGGGGAGGGTGGAAGGGGATCACCAGGGCATGCATGTTTCATGACACCTTGTAAATATCCTTGTTCTTACTTTAAAAATCTGCTGTTTCAAAATACATATTATAATTCTTTGTATATCCTTAAAAAGACTCATATACTCTGTCTGATAGTGAAATCAAGGCCAGATGGGAATCTTTGGTTGTGGTGTTATTAATTGATTAGCTATATGAAGCATGGCATGGTGTTTCCTCATTCTCAGTTTCCTGGTGTTGAGATCCTGCTGTTTGGCTGGCTGGGTGTTAGGCACCAACAACTTAAGGTCTCAGCATTACTTGCACTGTTGGTGTTCTCCTGCTAAGTGGAGTTTTAAACTGTGGGTTCTTAACCTCACTTAGGTGGAGATCCCTGGTACCAAAGTTCAGGTGTCCCAGAAGCTGTGACATGAGCCAGGGGATGGCTAAATTGGCCATGCAGAATTGTGAATCAAGAAAGTACAGCAACTCAGAAAGGCTACCTCAGAAACTTATCTCCAAAGGGAAAACCTAAGGCATTAAAGAAATGAGGACTTACCTAGAGGCATGTGACCCATCCAGTCAGAATTCCTTTTCTTAAGTTAGACTTCTGTCATGTGGAAGTAGAATGGTTAACTGTGGTTATACCCTGTCTGGTTTGGAGTAAGAATCAATACCAAGGTTTCTCACAGTGCAAGAGACCATGGAAGTGGCAGTATTTTTAAGATGATAAATCACTGCCCCGTGAGTAAAGCTCTGGTGGTGGGCTCTAAAAAGGGATGCTTGACGTGAGGTATCTGATGGATCTAAGGCCCAAAGCTTCTTGATGCCCTCAGACAATTACTATACACTGTGTATCTGCAGTGTGGATGTTGTGGAGGTTTTACTGAAGGAGTCATAGGAACGTGGGAGACTTATCTCAAGCCTCAGTAGTTAAGTGATAATGAAGCCCTCAGTGGATCTGACCTGGGCAACATACAGCTGGAAACAGTTAGTATTACTCTGTCAGTTCCTCCTAACCACACGTTCCTTGAAGAAGTTGTTTATGTATATGGTATGATTTTCATGGGATAAAACTACTAGATGGTGTCATTATTTCAAATCAGCAGTCATTTGGAAATAAACAGACAACAACATGAGATGGTATCTCAGGAAAAATGCTGCTACTATGAAAACAAACTATTTTCTAGAGAAAGTATTGACAAAATGCAAACAAAGCCAAATTGGTGTTACTTATGTAGTATGGCACACCTCCTGCCATGGTTTGGAGTGGAGTTCAGATGGATACTGAAGAGGGAAATAGAGTAGGGAAAACTTTGGTACTGGCTACCTTTAAGTAAGACATTGGTAATTTTATAGTATATCTAAACTTTTGTTTCTGAAAACAAATGGTTGTCCTTCAAAGAATGTATTATTAGAATCTCTTGGCACCAAAATATGAAATTACTGTCTTGTTTGTATAAAATAACCTTACACCTAGAGCTGGAGTCTGCAAAGATACATGCACTTGCTTAGTTCCAAGTAGTGAATACAGCTCCAGTAACTAAAAGAGTAGTGATTCCCTGTGCCTAAAATTAATGGCGTGGCAACCTCCCAAGTGCCACTGGCGACATTATCACGGCTTTTCCCATTAGGTGTGTTTCTCACTGTTTGCCATAGACCTTTCTCTTCTCGGCTGTGAAAACAGAGGAAGGTTTCGGGGATGAAGGGCTCGCTTAGAGCTGTGGGACCAGTAGATGGCAGCAATAACACGCTGAAAACTCTTCCCTCGACCAGCCGAGCAGCCTGGTAAGCGGTACAACTTTAAATGGATTCAGTATTTGTCTTCCATATTTGGAGAGTGAAAAGTATATGTGACAATTAGAGGGTAATGCAATATTACAGTGCAAATAGGAGAGTGAAATGACTGTGTAACTATTGAATAGTTCCCTGAGTTAATTTGTTTGTACTGACCTAACTTCTCTGCAATTGCAAGTTCACCTCTGAGGGCCTTGAAAAAAGGCATGGAGATCTGACTCCTGCCAGTCACCAGAAGCTTCCCCGGGGTCTCCTTCTCTGTTACACTTTCTGTGCAGGGTAGAGTTAATTAACACTGGTTTTAGGCTGAAAAGTCGCAGCAATCTGCAAATGGAAGAAATATCTCTCTTTACATATACTTGGCCTTCATAGAGGATTCTGCTCCCTGCTACAGACCGCTCTGGGGAAAAAAATTAGCTAAAATATGAGCACAAAACCCAAATATGTACATACACAACTATGAGAATTTTTTTGTTGTTTTTTTTTTTCAAAGGGGGCTGGGGTCTGGGTTGACTCACCACGTATCATAGTAATTGCAAAGATGGAATGCAACAGCTCCAGAAAACTGCCAAGAAGTAGACATAAAATCTAGGCATCCAGGAGGCAGCTGGGCTTCTTAATTATTGGCAAATATATTTATATATAAATATTTTGCCAAGCGTGATTTGGCTTAAGAGTTCCTGTGAAGTGACCTTTTGCTTTCCTTTGTTTTGTGTCTGTACACATGTCCTAGATAGATACATGGGGAGAGAGACAGAGACGCACAGACAGAGATAAATGAGAGGATTTCACACAGCCCTTCAAAATCCCAAACGATGCCTAAATTAAACGAAGACGGATATGAATCGAGGCATAAGTGCAAGCACAGATTTCAGAACTGTGAAAATATGTCAGCAGAGCATCATTTTTTGGTTCAGGCTGATAATCACTCCCTGCTCTCATTATAAGATCAGAAGGGCCATCTGTCCTCTCTGGATAATTTGGAGCTCAGATACAGTGAGCACCCTTGTTAGGAAATGACCCTCCTACTCTCTGTAATGACAAGCACTTGCAGCCCTGGGATCCGCACGAAGCTGGGGAGGAACAGATTGGTTCCAGATCAGTATTGATTACATATAGATTTGTGGTTCATTTGGTGCTTTATTTTGGTGAGGAGGTTTTTATTTTGGAAGTATGATGGGACTAATTTCCTGTCTGTGTTTTCCAAACTGTCGCCTTCACTTCTGTGAACTTTCCTCTTCCTTCTTCAGATGTAACACTAGGATGTTGCATGAGGCGGAGAAGTATCTTGATTTTGTAATGAGAGAAATAAGCATCAGTCTGAACAATACAGCTCGGAAAGCTATTTCCTAATACAAGATCTCTATTTGCAGGGAGTTGTTTTCCTCTGATACACGGTAATTCTCGAGTGAGAGACTGACTCATTCACAACCGCAGCAGAGAGGTGTAAAATTCAAGGATTCTTCAACGTTTGCTCCGGACCTGCGGATAAAAACAAGTCTTAGCGACTTCACTGACATAGGACAAAGTCATTAGCCGAAGGGAAAAATCTTGGCAAGGGAGCATAATCTGCCTTCCTCTTCTGACCCAGATTCAGTGATAAAGTCCCATGTGCCCCCCGTGTTTCCAGTCAAGGAGACAACTTGATCATCGGAAGGGCAGGACCGGAGTGAAAGTACCCCTTTTCGGAGAAGGGTCCTTGCAGGAATTCATCCGGGATGAAATCATCTCATCATTCTTGTGGGGACCAGTGTGTATTGTATCGCTAATAGCCAAACAAATATGACAAACAAAATGGACAGTTTCAGTACATCAGGACACGGGGAAGTCGCAGTTGGGAGGAAGCTAAGAGCTTCGTCGTCTCTACTGACCCGCTGTAAGAGACTTGGGGTTTCAAGAGGTAGTTTATTCTGACGGTAGCGGTTTCTCCTCATTTGTAAGACAATGATGTTTAATATTCACCGAGGAGCAGTGAGGTGGCATTTGAACATCCCTCAATCGCTTCTTGCCCCGCACCGAGGCAGCCTGCGGGGTGTTCGCAGGGACCGTCCCCTGCTGGTCGCCGGGCCGGGCCGGGCCGGACCGGACCGGGGAGACCGAGACCCGGCGGCAGCCGTGGCGCTGATCCCTCCGGGCCGGAGCCGGACACCTTCCCGAGGGGCTGCAAAGCCATCCCATCCGCGGAGGCAGACAGGCACTAAACGACATTTACAAACTCAGCCGAGTTCAGACCACAGTGTTAGCGCAGCCGGCGGGGACGGTCGCTGCCCCACCGGTGTCATCGTCTCCGGCTTTCCTGGGAAGGGGGAACCGAGCACCCCCGAACTGGGGGCAGGGTCCAGGCACACTCGGGGCGAGATTTAGGCAGGCATCCCAAGATCGCTTTGTATTGCAATTAGCATCCATAAAACATCTATGCTAAAATCAGAACAAAGCAGAGTCCAGGTAACTCTCTATAGATCCTGGCTGGCCTTAAGGACTGGTACGCTTTTGGGTAATCAAAATAATATCTCCTTTGACGTCAAATAAGTCTCTTTGTCCATCAGATAAATAATTTCAGGTGTTGTTTTCCTGGTTTGGGGGTGGGGGGGATTGTGTTGGTTTGGTTTGAGCTTTTTAAAGACTCCGGATCTACACAATCTTTCCCCTTCCTCTCTCTCTTTCCGTAATTTTCCTCACTAAGAAAGCTTGTGGATGTTTGTATAAAACTCGAGGACGTTGTGGAGAAGGAGAGGGGGAGAAAGCGGGTACAGTACAGTAAAATTCTAACAAGTAGCCCCGAATATGTGAGTGATACGTATATGTTTATTCTCGCCGAATATTTCTACATCTGCTAGGCAAGGCGTCGGGCTGTGGATCTGCCCACTTCTGTGTAGTTCTGTGGAAGAAAACCCAGTGAAATTGCTTCACGTGCTTGTATATATGTGCATACGGCTATACAGAGAGATAGGTAGATAGACCGCGCTCACGTAATCTGCCCGTGTCTATCCAGCTGGGAGGATTAGTTATCTCTACATCTATTGAGAATTAAGAAGGGCGAGAGATTATGTATCAACGTACAGACAACGGCTATGAATATGAAACCTTACGTACATAGGTAAGACGGATTCAGTCAGCCACTCAGCTGCAAAGCTTGTCTTTAAGGCTGCTCTGTCTTATCCTCCCAAAGCCCTCAGACAGTTTCCTCCGAGTACCTCCACCAGGGAATAAGGAGAAGGCTCGGCCCAGCGCATCTCCGCTTTTCACATCAGAAAATGACAGACATATGTCACCGCCGTGCCTGGACTTTGCTGGAAATGAAACGCCTCCCCCCACCACCACACCCCACCCCCGCCGCACACACCTTTTGTTCCAGGCAAAATAAACAGTTCGAAGAAGCTGGGAAAGGGTGTTATGCCAGAAAGGGAAGGACGGGGAGAGGGCTCACTGCTCTCCGGCCCCGCGAGCTGTCTGCCGGAACCCGGCGGGAAGAGACAGTGAAGGGAAGCTCCGGGGCGGGCGGGGGTCCTTGCCGCGCCCAGCCCGGAGAGCGGCGGCGGAGGGCAGGGCAGAGCAGACTACTGTGGGGCCGGGCCTGCCGCACCTCCAGGTGCACGGAAGGAGCCGGGGCTCCAGCCGGGGGGCAGCAGAGGCAAGGCAGGGTCTGAGGGGCGGCAGAAGGGTAGCTATACGACCGAGGAGGCCGGGACGTGGGGCCGGGGCAGGGGTCGGGGAGGCGCACGGCGAGGTCTCTCCGCCGTGCAGGACTGTATTTTGCGGCAGAAACTCTCTTCAGCGCAGACAATGGAGCGGGATGTTTACTGCGGGCGGGAAGACAATTAGCAATTCATCGGGAGAGATGTGTCACCCAAATGTCACGGGGAAGCTAACATGACATCTGTTTTAATGGCTCCGTGCTAATAAACTCCTCTCGAAGGGCGGCTTTGTGGGGACGTCAAAGATTATTTACAGAATGAGTCAGTTTCCAAACGGGCTGAGGCGCCGTCGGTGGCGGCGGGACCGCGGCGCGGCGGGAACACGGCGCCCGGGACGCCGGGGAGGGAAGCACCCTCCGGGAAGGGGGCACCTCCGGGAAGGGGGCACCTGCGGGCTCCGCTCCGGCACGGCTCGGCTTGGCACGACTGCCGGCAGGGCCCGCCTCGCAGGGGGCGCTCAGAGCGGGGCGCTCCCCGCGCCCAGCACGGCTGAGGGGAGACGGCAGCCCCAGGCGGGGGGCCTTCCTTCCTCTCCCCGCGATGGCTGGCGGGGCGGGAATGGGGCGGGTGCTCCAGAGGGTCCCGGCCAGTGCCCCCGAGGGAATGCACGTTCACCTCCGGGGCTTGCCTTCCGTTTAGTTCTGCCTGGAGGATAGGGGAGTCCCAGTCCCGGGAGAAACCCCTCTGCGTGGAGAGCCCCGGAGAAGCAGGGAGAGGGGGGGTTCTCGTCCTGGGGCCGCAGACGCGGGGCGCGGAGTGGCGCGGCCTACGAGAGGAAAGTTCCTCGACACCGGGAAGCAGCGAGGCCCCAAAAGAGCGGCCGGACTTCCACCGAGTGCCACATCCTGCGTTATTGAACAAGACACGCTGCAGTAAAACACATAAGTAGACAAACTGAGAGAATCCATTTAGAAGTTAACACAGTCTGACTCGCTCACAAGCACACAGTGGGGGGAGACAATTTAATTTCCCTCAAATCCATCCGAAGATTTTTATGTTTAGATTGTGTTGAGGTGGCATTAAAGGGTTCTTTAAAATAGAAGAGGGGGGGGAGAACCTACCTATTCTCTGGCCATTGGCTTGTATTCTTGTGCCTCCTTGATTTTCGTGTTTCGTAAGGCCGAACTGGGAGGGAGTGTGTGGGAAATATGCAACTGTGCTTGCAAATACGTGTGTGTGTAAAGAGAAAATGTGTTTCTTTCTCTCTCTGTGTACACGTATATGTGGATCTCATCTGCAGACATAATGGATACAGCACCTTTTTAAGACAGGCAGAGCAAGCCAATCCAAAAGTCTTTACTCGGGCAAAACCGACACTGAACGTAATAGCAGGTTATTGTAAACCTGTCCTCGGTACTTCTTAATCGTCCACATCAAATACATTAATGGATAGCGAGGATGAAAATAGGCTAAGAACCGTCTGTCGTCCTTTCAAGGGCAACGAAAACTCGGTGCTGACACCGAGTCTGAACTCAACAGCGTGCTCCATAACCTGGAGTGGGAAAGGAGGTGGGCCAGGAAGTACATGGGTAAGAGGAAAATTGCCATTGTCAGGAAAACTAAATGCAATTTTACGTGGCCCACAGCTGAGGTGAGTAAAAAAGATCTACTTCGCCTCCTCCTGTCTCCAAGGCTATTGTAGTTTCAAAGAAACGCTAAGGCAGACGGACACCGGTCCCGCATTTGCGGGACGACGCAGGTGACAGAGCTGCGGGACCAGGGTCTCATCCGGACGGGAACCCCGGTGTCCCACTTTCCCCACTCCCACGGGGGTCATTCTCTTTCAGCCCTGAACACATCTTCACAGTTTAATACAAACCTCGTGACGCAGATCTGCTTCCTCGAGCTCCGACGGGAGAGTCGCGGTCTTCCGGGCCTCCGGGTGAAATGTACCAGCAGCTTCCCGGGGCGTGGACCCCGAGGGAGCGAAGGGGTGAGGGAGAGTGTGGACAGCAAGATTGTTCTTCCTTGTCCTTTACTGACACCGCTGTTTGTACTCAGCTACCCGCACACGTCAATTCTGTAGAGCTGCCCCTCGTGCGTGCCTCTGCGCCCGTGATTTTTTGGGGCCGCGGGGAAGGGTCCCCCTATGCGCTCTCCGCTTAAGCCCTCGCTGTTGCGCTCCCCCCCCGGCGCGGAATGCCGGGCAGAGACTGCTCGCTGCTGCCCTGGGGGACACCGGGCAAGGCGGCAGCGGCGGGGAACGATCCCCGGGGAGCGGCGGGGTGGGGGGGGCGGCCCTCCTTTGCACAGCCTCCCCGGCGGCCAAACCTCTGGCAGTAGGGGAGGCAGGGGAGGGATCCCGCTCTCCATCCCAGCTATTTTCAGAGCTTGGGAGGCCGGTAAACAAAACGGTCTTGCTATCTCCTCGCGCAGATAAGGCAAGAAGTGGCTTTCTTTAATAATATGATTGAAATGTTAGGGGTATGATGCCTCCTCGTTAGTAATATTGGCTTTGCATGCAGAGCACAATCCCATCCCTCTAGACTGCTTAGCCAAAACAGAGCGTAAACTCTGTAATTAGTAACGTGTTCCATCATTAAAGAGCCCTGCTGAGAATTTCTATTTAATAATGGTCTTAAATTAGTTATGATGGTAAATACTCATCTGGAAATTCAACATCTAAAACCATCTACAATCTGGAAATGCTCCAGTGTTGCTGTAATCTCCTGTAACACAGAAATGACTATCACAGTCAACCATCGCATTAGAAATTCGCTGTACCGCTTGGTCCACTAATATACAGTATGGATGTGTTAATTAGGTTAACTCATAGACTGTCTGCTTCACAAATATTTAGAAATAAACAGTGAAAGCTCCTTTTTAATACGATACAGCCATAGAAGAGGGGAGGAGGGGCGGATTTGACTTGCAGTTGGAAAGTCTTTTGTTTTCAGATAAGGTGGAACTGCAACGTCGGCCTTAAGGGTTGACCAACACACACCCACGGATACACACTCACGGGCATGAACCCACTCCCACGGGCGCACACACCTCGACCGCACTAGCTGCTCCCCGAGACACGCAGCAGCAGCACTTCCAGCTCCTCCCGCGGAACGTGGCTTTTACCTTTCGCCTCCCGGCTCAGGCAGATCATTTCATACCACACTCTTTCTGTTTGGGGTTTGGGTTTTTTCCTTATTATTTTTCCGTTTTAGAAAACATGCTCGCTCCTTCACTGCCATGTGTCCTATACAGCGGGGCTCGGGTCCGGCAACCTTTCCAAGAGAGCTTTAAAAGCGTTCAAGGAGGCACACGGAAGAGGTAGTGAAAGAGTAAATAAAAAAATAAATAAAACTGTTTTCCCCTCGGCTGCAAGTGGAATAAAAGTTTCACAGACAGACTGTAATGCAGGTATAAATAAGTCATTCAGGTACATTTATCCCTACTGGAGATATAAAGGAAAGTTATTTGTAATAACAATAGAAAATCAGTAACTGAGATAGTTGGGGGTTGTGGTAGGAATAAAGGGAGGGGAGTGAAGTATATTTCTGTATTTACCTAGACGTCTAAGCGTTTATCCTCTCTAGCACTAACCTTTCATGTTTAATGAATGAATCTGCATTGCAGGGTTTTTTTTTTTTCCACTCCATGTGCCGGCTAGTTTTAAATCTGCAAGCACCACAAAGAGGCCGTGATCCCATCTGCCTATGATTCCAAATTAAAGTTCAAACGGATGGCTTACACACTGCTGATCCTGTATCATAGCCTCTCGCGACCCTTCAATTACTATTTAATAGAATTACAGTGTAAAATCCCAATAGTCTTAAAGAATGTTTTATCACAGACTGAAGAGAGAGAATATATAGACACCTCCAATGTTATTGAACTATATTACTGACCTATTTAGATATTAAAAGGGAATATTTAGTGTTCTACAAGATATTACAAGAACTGCTTTAATCTGAAAACATGTGTATGTGTGTACACATACATATGCCTCTCTGTGTGTGGACATTATATACATCAACTCCATCCCATCAGCGAGTGCATAGAGCCACACTATATGGATGTGTGGGCTGACCCGTCTACACACACCCACACAAATACACACAGTCCTCCAGGTCCGTGTCCAAATTGGTGTGTTCTGGTAAACTGCAGCGCTACTTTATTGTTGCTGGATATTGCTAGAAAGGTTAATCAAGTAGCAAAGCAATTTTTCCTTCACTCTTTTAAAACTGCTCTTTAAATGACATTATTATTATGTGAAATTTCTCTTAAAATGTTTCTATGGGGACAAAACCACACCTTCCTCCCTCCCACCAAAAAGCCCGAAAAACCCAAACCCAACCCCCCCCCCACAATGCAAACAAACACCCCTTCCCCCACCCCCCCACCCCCAATATTTACAATATTGCTAAATGTCCTTCTAAAATTTAGAGCTGGAATTAAGGTCAGTCGCAGTCTGGATTTAGATGTTGTAAATCTTGACTTCTAGTGTAGTTCTTGTCTTTCTTTTTCTACCTGTTTGTCAAAGGACCTGTCTGCACAGAGACGATTCTGCCACTTCAACTCGCTTACAGCGAGATGATTCTAGCCACACACTTCCAGGTATTTACATCTACGTTTTTTTTATTCAGTACTCTTCAACATCTTTCTTCTCTTGCAGATCACGAGGTACCAAGCCGCTTTGAAGCCTCCTGGTCTGAAAACACCATGCTTTCAAAATAAAAAAGAACAGCGTCGAAAACAAAACCTCGCAGCCGTCCTTCCCCCAGACACAGCAACGCAAATCCCTTTCTTATCATTTAATCACAGCTATGACCCGACAGCCCTTGCCTTTTGTCATTACCGTGCTAGCAGAGAGTATTTAGCATGATTGTCCGTAATATCCTTAGTGCTTTCTCTTCCCAACTCTCTTGCACACAGAGAGGCACATGGACTCGCGCCTCCCTTCTCCATCCCTTGGGCAGTTTGCAACTGGATTGTTTGGTTCATTTCTCCCTCTTTTATACACCATTTGCAAACTTCTGTCTGTCTGGGCTCTCTCAAGGTGGTCATGCGGCTACAGGCCAGGGGAGCCCTCTGCGTTTTGGACTCGTGTGTATGTGCGCGTGTGTCAGTCTGCACAGCAGTGTGCGTGTTTGTGCTCTAGAAAGAGGCAATGTTTGTCTATCCTCTCCCTACACGCGGAATCCAGGCCAGTGCGATGTGGAGCTCAATAAGAAACTGCATGAATAAACACGAATAGAAAGTTGTGCTCAGCTAACCGAGGAAATCAGAGCAATACCAGGGCACCAACGTCCACATTTCTTTTCACTTCGGGCCGGGGCAGTAACCTCATCTGGGTATGGTAAAAATTAAGGGCAACGGGCAAGCAGATTCAAGTCCCTCGAAAAGGCTGCGGTAATTGATCAGACAGAGAGAAATGAGGGTGACCGAAACCCACGCCTGATCGTGGAGGGCCGGCAGGAGCCACGGCCCAGCAGGCACACAAAGGACCCCCAGCCATGCTCAATGTCTAGGGCTGGCCCGAGGGCAGCGACCACGGGGAGGAAGGGAGGTAGAGAGGCAGGTGGCTTCGGTGGTCCCCAGACCTCCACGCCGGTGGACCCGCAAACCGGAGCTGTTAGGGATGAAGGCAGCGTCATAGCTCCACGGCGAGGGAGTGGCCGGTGAGGGGGGTAACCATGGTCTCCAGACTACTCCGGAACCGGCTGGTCTCTGCCCAACTTCCGACGGGCGGGGCGGGGCCGTGCCTCGGCGGCAGTGGGCGAGAGGCGGCGGGGCGGGACGGCGCGGACCGGGGGATCGGGGCCGCCAGGACCGGCCCCGCGGAGGCAGCGCAGGGGGCTTCCGAGCTCCGGCCATCTGCCTCCCGTCCTCAGGCTTTCTCTTAAATATTGATCAAACGCACTTCAGCTTCCGAGTAATTTCATCTTAATCAACGGCCGGGTTTGGCGTGGATAATAAACTAATGCTGGAGAGGGTCTGTGGATAATGCCGGGCCAGGGGCAGGGAGGAGGCAGCCCTCCAGTTTGGCGGGGCTCGATAGGCCCTATCTTCCTGGGGCAGATGGACTTAGTGGGTGAGAAGGCTTAAATGCAGCTTTTCATAGATTTACACCTCAATCAGCCATTCAGGTTTCTAATGCAAATCCTAAAAAAACATGGTTTATCCATTACGAAGCCCGGCTTTGAAACGGCATATCATTAGCTGCACCCTTGGCACCCCGAAACAGCGCAGGCACCGGCGCCCCTCGGATGACTGTGTGTCTTCCCCCCGCGACCGCCCCGCACAAAGATCCACGGGCTTCCGGGAGAGGGAGACAACCCCAACGTGGATGGGGCAGCGTCCTCCTTCGGGTTTGGGCGGGGAATCCGTCCAAAGGAGTAACTTTTGGCGAATGGGGGTGACAAATGGATGAAAGGCCCTGCCCTTTAAGCTTAAATTGTCCTGAAGCTTAAGTCCAGTTACCGGTAGGGTGAGACTAAGGGCGATCTCGGGCATCCCCTAACTGCCATGGCACGACGGGACGATCTTCTGGAGGCTTAAACAGAGGGAAGAAAAATCCAAACCTATCAGTGTGAGGTTGAGCTGAGGTAGATTACTGCTGCCGGCTTGACGCCTTCTAGCTGCTGCTTCGAGACGCGAAAATGAAGAGAAAGAAAAAATATAGCCCCAACTTTCACGCCCCTGAATCCTTTCAGGTATTAAATTTCTCTAAAACCACTGCTGTATAAGAACGACACTGCTATCAGAAAGGAACATAAATACTGCACTTATAAACAATATATCAGCATCGAAGTTCTTCCCACCCAAACCTGGGGGGCACTGGAAGGCCGGAGTTTGTTGTTCTACAGGCCTCTCCGCTACCTCGATGCCGGGGAGAGGGGGAGGAGAGAAAAAGCAATCCGAGCACTAGCGTGAGACTCGGCGAGGGTGCTGGCCACTGGGGAACCTTTTATCCCCTCCTGGGTAATATTTCTCCCCTCTAAAAGCCGCGTGGGGGGTGGGAACGAACTGAGTCCATCACACCACCCACGCGGAATACGGGAGCTCTGTTGTGTGCCTGCCCGTCCATTTCAGTTTCGTACAACCGGACATTATTTTCTATTAACTCCCCACTCGTGTTGGCGACGGGGGCAGTGACACTGCCGAAGGTGCCCCCGGCAAAGGCCCTGCCTCGGAGCCGCGCGTTAAGCGAAGCCCGCGGGGCGGGGGAGGCGACCCCCGACGGGCCGGGCGCTGACTCGGGCCATACGTGTCCTTCCCCGCGGTGGCTCCAGCCACACGCAGGGACGTGTTCCGTGCGTGCTCGCACACGCGCGGCTTGTCCTCAGAGGAACCAGAGGTGTATGAACGTATTCGCACACCAGCTTATTTCTTACAATTACCCATTAGAGGCTTGGTCTAAGATCTGACACCCCATGGGGGTTCTTCAAAATCCACAGGTAGCCTCTTGGGCCGGGGGGATGGGGGGTGGGAACTCAGGCGCTTCCTATGACTTTCCGTAGACCTATTTCGGACTTCACTAAAAAAAGGGGCGGAGGGAAGAGGGAGAGAGGACTCAGGCAACACAAAGGTAGATCGGAAGTTCATAATAGTTTGGAAATGGTCAAGAAATTCCAGGCACGTTTTCTTTCCCTGGTAATATTCAAAATTGTGATTTCAAGTAAAAACAAGTTTAGAATTTACTTCTTGTTAATGCACGGCTGAATAATCTGCCAAGGGCAAAGCAAAAAAAAAAAAAAAAAAAAAGAAAGATGCTGAAATACTGTTAGTCATGCAAATAAAGGCTTCTTTCAGCACATTACAATATACTCCGGATTCGAGGGGAGGAGCTGCAGCCCACTTAGGGCGAGGAGTTTTTGTTTTTGTTTTCATTTAAAGCTACAAAACAAATTCCGAAATGTCTTAACCACTCTCTGGAGACACCCGGCCCTACAGACAGGCGGTCGGGGGAAGCCTTTTAGCTCGAAGTGCACAAAAAAATCACCGGGGTTGGGGAGAACCATGAAGTCTGCCGTGGCGGAGGGGACACGGAGGGACACGGCCGTGCCCCGCGAAGCCGCCGCTACCGCAGCACTGTGTCCCCGTTGCCGCCCGCAGCCTCCTCGCAGGGTCGTTTCGCCCCTGCAAAATCCCTCCGTGGTGTCCCGGGGATCGGCGGGGCGGAGGGGCCGCGCAGCGCTGCGCTCCCCGTGCGACGGCGGAGGGGCAGAGAGCGGGGAGAGCAGCCCACGGGGAAGGCATGATTTCCGTGGCGGACAGAAACACCAACATCGCTGGATAGATAAGAAAATGGAATACTGTATTTGATTTAGAAAGTTTGTACATATAGATAAACACGCAGTTAAGGAAACAATAGTTTAAGCGTCCTACGTGGAGTTTAAGAAGAGACCCCCCCAAAGCTGCTATGAAATACTCAAAATAGCTTTTGCATAAGATAACTACAGTTGCACCCTAAGCTTTTTTTTTCTTTTTCTTATTTTTTTCTATCGCTGAGGTCCCTTTTGAAAACCTAGCCCGTCAGATTTTGACAGCTAAGTTTGTGCAAGGAACACCGAGTCAAGGAAAATAAAAAGGAGAGAGAGAGAAAGAGTGGGAGGGAGATAGACAGAGAGGGGAGGAAGAAAGAAGAGAGCAAATATCATATACAGGCATTTCTACACATATATTACAAACTGGGAAAATGACCGCATCATTAAGATATACATAATTCATATAAAATTTTGAAATAAAAATAAAAATCTGTTACAGTCATAACTATTCTTTTTCCACATTTATAACCAGTACCCACACAGGCAGTGACAGAAGTGTAGAAAAAAAGGTGCTTACGAATAAAATGATTGTCTGCTGAACAAAAAAACAGAAAATTGCATCTTGGCTGGACCATCACTTGGACTAAAAAAAAAAAAAAAAAA
>VXBX01008007.1:1493585-1547296 GCA_013400415.1 Scytalopus superciliaris
CAAACCAGTGCTCTCTTCTGGAGGGAGCCCTACGAAGTTGTGTGTGTGTGTCTGTGTGTGTCGGGCTGCCAACCTGGAGGACTTTTCTGGGGAGAGGAAGGGAAGCAGAGAGAGAAGCTCTTTTATTTCACTGCTTGTTTTGATGGTAGCTCCCAGGAGGCTGCGATTTTCTGCTGCCTAGTTAGTGCCCCTTAATCCTGACTCGGGAGTGACTCAATCGACGCTTGCAAGCGCTGATTATTTTTTTTTTTATCGGGTGAGGCAGGGGTTCAGATGGGGCTGGGGCGTAGCGGTCGAGGTACCGGCGAGAGGAAAATGCAGCACTGCGGCCGCGGCGAGGGGGAAGGCGAGGGGGGGAGAAAGGGAGAGCCTGGGGCAGGTAAAGGAGAACCCATCGTGTTGGTCTTGTTAGGCTTTCTGTTATTGTTGTTACTATTATAATGATTTAATTGAATTTTTGTCAGTCTTTTGGGGCAAGCGCTGACAAATTTGCACAGATGCCATCTTTACAAATACATCTATCTTGCACCTTTCTTTCCTCTTTCTTTCGTCCTCTCTCTCTGTTTAGTCAGGATTTTTCGGGATAAATGAATGCGCATTGGATGGGTGTGTAAGATGTGGCCCATTTGGCTCCCGAAACAGAGCCCTATGGATGCGGTGCGTGCTGTACCGGGCATGATAAGAAACAAGTGGGCAAGTGATATTTTTTAGCGGTTTGGATTGGCTTAAGAAGCGGAGGGGGTATTTCATTAGCGGTCCAAAATAGTGCTCCAGCTTCCCAGTTAAACTTTTGGGGAACCCTACCCTGCTTTATTTTGCATAAACCCAGAGGCTGGAGGAGAAAAATGTGAGATACCTATTATTAGTACTAGTATTGGTATTATTATTTAAAGAGGGAAAAAAGGAATGCAGCTTGCCTCTGCAGCGAGATGCCGGCTTGGGAGGCAGCAAACTTCCCGGAGGAGGTGAGGAAGCCGCAGTCGCGTCCCAGCTGAGCTGGGCTGCTGCCCTCATCCTTCTGGATATGCTGGCAGCTCCCACAAGTCGAAAGTTACCTACTCTGCAGCAGCAGTAGCCGTACAGTCGCTTGCTCCTGAATTAAACACAACTCTTAATGATGTAGCATTATCAACAAGGGACACTTGATTGACTGATCTAGGTATGATATATGTGCTGGGCGTCTAAATTAAATATTAGGTGAAATACTTAGCTCTAATTAGAAATCGTAACCTAGCAATGAAAACTTGAAACAATTTGTGGGGGGAGGAGGGGACAGCCTTTAAAGGCGGCAGCGAGGAAAGTAGCAGTGATGTGTACAGATTCTGACATATTAGCAACAAGCAGCAACTTTGAAATGATTGACGTATCATTAAAGCCATCAGGCTGATTTTAATAATTCTCCTTCAAGAAAAAAAAAAAAAAAAGATGGAAAAGGGTGGTGGTGGGGGGAAAGCGTGGAACCTCTCAGACAAGTTATTTATTAGTCAGCGCATTAAACTCGAGAGAAACAATATTAAACCAGGGGAGAAAGAGGGAAGGCGGGGGGAAGTCTGTTGACGAATTTAACAAATAAACGTCCATAAATCAGCGACCGTCCAGCTCGGTTCTTCTAGGTGAGATGGAGATGTCAGAACTAGATGCCCTCTCCCCCGAGTGTGCCTTCCCAAGGTAAACAAGCACACAGTTGCTTCAACTTTCTCCTTTAGTACAAAGTTCCTGGTGCGACGGAAAATTTGAATATTTTATCAGTCTCTTGTAGTGACCCTCATTAGGTGGGCATCCTGCTAAGGCCTTGGCGTTACAAGAAAGCTGCCCAATCAGAGCATTTGCACGCCTTGTTAGCGATGGTTAATGAAGCTTCCCCATGCACTCAAAGAAAGGCCCCCTCGATGTAGATTTACCTTATGTCAACTCGTTACTTCTAATGAATCGCATCAAAATTCTTCCCTGAATGGGGCCGAGGCGCCCGGACCGAGATCCCCTCCCCGCCCGGTGGAGCCCACCCCTGCCACTGCCGGCACTTTAGCGGAGAATCCGAGGCCAAGGTGACCAGGCGCAGTTTGGCGGTGGGGAGGGGGACACGAGTCCGAGGGAGGGGGCGGAATGGAGCGTGTGACCGGCAGCGGTGGGGGCACTGCAGTCTTCAAGGGGGGCCCAGCCTGGCCGCGGCTCCCGGCGAGGGCAGCGACTGGGGAGGCTTCGCTGCTGGCAGGTAGACGTTTGCTCTTCGCCTCTAATTTCCAGCCTCTCCCCCACCCCAACCCCCAACCTCTCCGTCCCTCCGGGCTAGCATTTTAAAATCAATTAGTATTTTCAATTCTTAAGGTGAATTATTCAAACAAATGTTTGGGAGACCCTGAGGGAGAATTTGGCCGTGACAAAAGGTTTGATTAGCTTTATTTCCCCCCAAAAGCAACAAAGGCGCAGGGCTGCGAGAACAATCCGCTACATCAGGGCATGTTCAATTAAATGAAAGTCATTAGCTTCGCCGTGAAAGCACTACCTTTAAAATCAGATGGGGCTGGAGAGAAGGGAGAGGGGGGGGTTACTCTGATAATTGTGGCAGAAGGATTTAACACTCCCCCTCCCCCTATACACACAAAGCCCTCCAAAATGAAGAAGAAGGAGGGGGGGTTAGGGGTGTGGGGGCGGTGGAGAGAGAACGCGGACTCAAACCCAACACTTCACCCTTTGGAAATTTGTGCTCAGTCGAAACAATAGGAAGCCCATAATGCAGATTATAACACTCACTGACTCGAATCCATTATCTGCCCTCCACACTGTCTATATATTGATTTCCATATACTTTCTATTGCTCTCAATGACTGAGCAAAGCTCCAGTTAAGAGCCCGCGACACACAGGAGCGCTGCTTGAACTATATCTCACCAATACAAGCCGAAGCCGGTTGTAAACACGAAATACTCCCACTTTCCCGGTGTAGCTGTGAACAAGCACACAACCACCCCCACCCCCCCCCGACACCCCCGCAAGAAAGCGGGCAGCCGGGCAGAGCCGGGGCGCTGCTCTGGGGCCCCGTCCGGCAGCGAGGAACACGCGGATCCCCTCGCGGAGCTGAGTCTAGACGCGCACGTCGTATCCGCAGGAGAAACCCTGGGGCCGGCGCCCGGTGCGCTCCTGTCCCGAGGGCGTAGGAGCCGCCTGCGGGGAAGGGTGTCTGGGTCCCCGCTCCCCTCGGGGCGCAGAGCCGGCACAGCCGGGCTGGCAAAGCCAGGGAGCTCAGCTCCCTGCCCGTGGCCCTCTGCCAGCAGCCCTTCTTTCTCCCCAAGCCCTGAGCTCTTAACGAGGGATGACGGTCGTTTCTTTAACTCTGACACCCAACAGAGCAGCCAGGCAGAATCCTTCGGACGGTAAGTTTGATATTTAGATTAAGATCACTTCCTCAGGGGCTCCTGTAGAGTGTTTGAGTGTGAGGAAGACGAGGGGAGGGAGCAAGCTCAGCCAAAAGTGGCCATAAAAGAGGGAAGAAACCACCAAGAGCACGACCTGATTTTTTTTAGAAGTGCTCTTAAAGAGAGGTGGGGTGGGAGCAAGAGGCCGCTGGGGCTGAGACCGGGACCGCAGCCCAGACGCCCCTTCCGCTTCGCAACCTTCCCCTGCAGGACGCCGCTCCAGACGGAGGGGAAGAAGGTATCGAGAGGGTTAAAGTTGCGGACGAGAAGTAGAAATTTGGAAGCGAATGTCTGTTGGGGGGAGGGGGAGTAAAGTGGTAATTCTGCTGTTATAAAGACCCCAAATAATCCACTCGGAACCTGTATAGATCGGAAAGATCCGGGACAGCGTCTTAAATGGTCACATCTCCCCACCTCCCCCTCCTCCCTCTCTCCCTTTACTTTAATGAAGATCGTTAATTTGCTTCGAGGCAGTGCGCTGGGTTGATAAGTCCTCCCCAGCTAATATGTTAAAGTTTAAATACCAGCAGGTGCAAATTCATTCTACTTAAGGCTATAAAAACAATGCCGAAATTCAAGAGCACAAGAAGTCAGCCTTTGTATTGTGATTTATAAAAGGGAAATTGCGCTATACATAGCCAACTATTTACCAAAAAAAGCCCCCAAAACCCCAACCCCCAAAGCCTTGAAAGTGCTAAATTCTTCTTAATGATGCCGAAGGTGAAGTTGTTTCATATTGGACAAAATGGGAATTATTCTTTGTCATGTAAATCACCCTTCACTTGACCTCAGGTTAGAGGATAATGTTCATTCTTGGTTCACACTAAAACTTATTTAAATTAGAGAGCTGAAGAATCATTTCACCAAATCTGTGTAATAAAGTGAAGAGGACTTAGGGATCTTCATTCAAAAAAACCCCTGTGGGTTAGGAACATGTACTTTAAAAAAATGGTATTTGCTGCAAAACTCGAGGATTAGGAGGTTTTTATTTAATAAAGTTATGCTCCTTGGATTCCTGAGAAATGTGTCTATAATTTCGCATAACAAGATTAAAAGAAAGGAAAAGATATGAATCAAGGGAGCTATAGATACACAAAAGATCTCCAAGTAACAATTACTGTAACACATATTTTAAAATAGGAAAAGAAATGAAAAGATATTTAACAATTGGGTAAAATAGAAATGAAGGTTTGATAAAGAAGATGCAGTTTGCGGTGCTATTTCATTCGATAAATATACTTTTGGCGTGGAGTGACAGGATATGTTATTTTGACACAAAATGAAAGCGTTACTGCAGATATAGAGACATAGATATACACGAAGACAGCTGTATACACTCATTTATAAATTAGTGGGTGCACGTGGAATGAAATCTGAGCGTCTCCACTTTCCAAAGCAACGCTGAAAAATATCCCATAGGTGATGCTTTGGACTGAGGTAGGTTTAATATTGAAGTGCTAGAGATTATTGGAAATCAAATAAAAATTCGACACGCATTGACCCATTAGAGGATTTAGTGGTGAGGAAGGAGAGATTTTCCAGGGCTTTTGTTACTAATGTTTCAATGCTAGGCGCTAACTTTAAGAAAAGTGTCAGTAGAATAACAAATTGAGGGCATGAAAGGCCACGGAGAGAAAGCAAGCAAGGATGCTCTTGACTTCTTAGCAGTTGCTTAGAAAGGATCTCGAGCTTAATATGGGGACTCAATCAGCGGAGAGCACAAAGCTGGGGAGAGGAAAGTTGGGCTCAGCACGTGCAGTTTGGTCAAGTCGCTCGAGTGAGCACCGGAGGGGGAGCCGCCGGCTCGGAGCCTCCCCAGGTTGCACCCCCTGCCCCCTACTCCTGGCACCGGGCGGCCGTGGGCACCGCCTTCCCGCCGCCCGTCCCGGGGCTGCCGCTCGAGGGGCGGGGGGGCACCGGCACAGCGGGGGCTCTGCTAAACGGGGGGCCCTCTTTCGCCTCTGCCAGAGGGCAGGGAAAAGCCGCCCGCACGGGGCAGGCGCAGGGGATCCTTCGAGCTCCCCCAGCACACCGGCGTCCCAGTGGCCGCCGAGATGGGGGACTAGATAGAGAGTAACTTGTGCCTTTACCTGAGCGCCAGCAGTAGATTTTGTTAAAAGACTCCGTTATCAAACTCGGTCTTTCCGCGAGAAACAGACGATTTAAAAGCCCGTCTGTAAAGATTTTTAACAGCTTAACGAATATCAGAGATAAGGGAAATCTGGAAGATGCTCCCAGGACATCAGACCTTAATGTACTCCTTCAGCGGCAGAGTGAGCTCCATTCTGTTCCCCGTGCGTATTATACTGCAGACAGGATTCGATATATACTCTATTTAATCTTGCTCTATGACAGAGCTGTTTAAGTGTATACCATGCCTACATTCTTTGTATCAAGACCAAAAGGATGCATTGTTGAGAGAAAACTATTCAAAATCTTTCATCTGATAGAAACGATCCAGCAACTGTGAGGCAGCTACAGCACAATGGTTCTGTCTGCATAATAGGTATCTCATAAAAATACAGCGTGTCATTGCAACAAAAAGTTAAAAGTCTTAAATGTATCCATCTTATATATTGCATGAAGTCAATAATATTCTAACCTCGCCAGCACCCCGCCATTAAATGGTACACGGCACTTTAAAATCGAGGGCATTGTGATTGAAATCCCAGTCTCTAGTAGAGAAAGAGGGGGAGTAAGGTAAGTTAAGCGAGGACCATTACGGATGTAATGACCTCAGGGTAAATATTCATTAGGAAGAGGAGATTCCTCTTCTAATACCCAGTCTATTTTCTTTGGAATGCAATATCACGGAGCCTAATGTGGTAGCAAGACCCAAGATTTAAAAGGAGATTATTGCCAAGTGTGTTGGGAAGAGTTTGGGAGATTTTTTTTTCCCCTCAGACACTTTTCTCAAGTGGGACGCAAATGCCAAGAATGCTTCGGGTAGTTTTTGTGGGTTTTTTGTTTGTTTGTTTGGGTGTTTTTTGTTTTGTTGGAGTTTTTTTTTTGTTGTTGTTTTGTTTGGGGGTTTTTTAGTAATCTTTCTAAATTTATTCAGGTATCTAGAGAAGCTTATTCCTTGCCTAGCCCCCGGCAGGAGAAAACATATAAGCTGCCCGATTAGCAGCCCTACCTCTCTTTTCCCTTGGTAGGTGCACTTGGACGGCGGGAAAGAGAGTCTGCACACCCTCCGGGGACGGAGTTTGCCTCCTGAACTACACTTCTCTTTCTGAAGATCAGTAGCTCCGACCTCCAAACCAACTGAGAATGGTGCTTTAAAGTAGCTTCGAACAGTGCTTCCGTGTCTCAACACGGTCACATAGGAGACTTGAGCCTTTTAATTTCTTGACACAAGGAAAAACTCCCTTGGAGCCCCCTTGGGTGTTTTGATTGGGTTTCGGTTGGGTTTTTTTTCCCCCCCTAATAAAATAGAAAGGTAAGCTGGGTACGATACCCTTATAGACACAGAAACATAAAGGGGACATAAAAGCCGAGCCGGGGCACATTTGGCTGTAGGAAACCGCCCTGTGCTTCTGGCCGCTGTGTTGTCCCCGGCGGGATGACGTTCGGGGGCTCGGGCGCTGCCGCCGGCCCGGCCCAGCCCAGCCCTTGCCCTGCGCGGCAGCCAACGGGCGAGTCGCCTGGTGTGACCTTCAGGGAGCACATTTCAACTGCTAAACACCGAGAAAAGTGCTTCTCTCGCTCGCAGGCGCCATATTACCGCCGGGAGCCGGGGCTGGGGGGGGGGAGGGCGGTTTCACAGTTGGTCTAGGTTTACGCAGTTGTTAGTTCAGACTGGACGAGCATTCAGTGGCTCCATTAAAAAAAAAAAAAAAAACCAAAAAAAAAAAAAAAAAAAACAACAAAAAAAAAAAAAAAAAAAAAAAAAAAAAAAAAAAAAAAAAAAAAAAAAACCAACCCAAAAAAAAAAAAAAAAAAAAAAAAAAAAAAAAAAAAAAAAAAAAAACCAAACCCACAAAAAAACCCAACCAAAAACTTTGGGATTATTCTTCTCTTCTCCTCTCCCTCTCCTCCCATCTTTTCCAGCTCCCACCGAGGGGATGCACTTTATAATCTTTGATTCCTGTCCTGGGACCCTGCGGCGCATCCTCTCCCTCCCCGTCCGCTGGGGATGGGTGTGGGAGGGGTACCACCCTCTGGAGGGCGGGATGTCACGGGGTCCCAGACCAGGGTCCCGACACTAGCGCCTTGCTGGGGGTCCCAGGGACGCCCTGGCAGCACCCGAGGCCGCCCAACTTCCCCCATCCTGCTGCTTGTCAAGGAGGGGCTGGGAAGACTCCCTTAGCCTCGCTCTTTCCGCGCACCCCTCTTTTGTGGTGGGACGGCTACGAGAAACAAAATAAGAAAATACCCCCTGCTCATCTCCCCTCTGCCCCCCGCGCAAAATGATTTCCCGAGCTGTGGGTCTGCACTCTGCTGTGCTCTCCGCTCCCTCAACTGTCACTGAGACCTGCTGCTTTGTCTTGTTTCCCCCCATTTTTTCAAATGTGAAAAGAAACCGCCAACCCCACCCCAAACCTGGCAACAAGAACTTTTACAGCTGTGTAGAAGTGGACGAAAGAACAGCACGATAGCGGCAGGGGGACAGAGAATTCGGACAGAGCCTCCCCTTCCCTGGGCCGCAGGGCCGGTGCCGTCTTAGAGGTTCAAGTCCTATCAGGATTTCGGAACAAAAGCAGCCCAGCCCAGCTCCGCCACGCACGAATCTCCATTGTAATCCTTTTTCCTTTTTTTTTTTTTTTTCCTTTCTTCATTTGCCCTCTTTTTCAGCCTGCGGTTCTTGAAGGTCAGATGGAGAGGTCATAGCTCTGCATCCCCTATAAATAGATTTTGATATTTAGACAGCTATTGCTACTCGATATTAACTTACAGGATAATGGCGAGAGATACCGTATGCGCTGAACCTGTTATTCACGAGTGAGCAGCATCTGTCGAATACAATTCTCGTCTTTTTGCCCTGTTTGACTGTAGCACACATCAATAGGGCGAAGGACGTCTTGAGTCTGGGGTGGGAACGGGGAGCAGGACGACTCTGCGGGGACACAGTTGCAAGTACAGCGTTGAAACTATAGAAGAACTTCAGACAGCTGAGTTATGAGCCAGATAGGCACAGACTGGCTCTGAGCGAGTGCAGGACCAATTCAAGAGCGGCTGGCGGAAAGACTCCAGCAAGCTTTTGACACTTCACTTTTTAAAATATGATGAATGCTGCTTAGGTTGAAGGGTCTTCCCTCCACACATTCACAGCCCCATTTTCCCTCTTTCTGACTTTTAAAAGCAAGGGTTCCAGGCAGACCCGAAACAGAGATTCGGAGCTCTCCACTAACCCCTTTGCTGTCTACAGAGCATTCAAGGGAAGGCAAGATCTTCACCTGTGGGTAATACTTGGAGGGAGCACTAACAATTCCCGTTTCCATTTCACAGAGCATCCCCTCTTCTGCCTGTCCCCAGATTCTCCTCTGCCTTCTACCAGCTGCGAGGCAGAAAGGCTTTTACACACCCAGCGGTCCCGGGTGCCGGCACTTTTATTGTCGGTGCGATTAAAATTAAATTCACGACCGGGATTCCAGTTGAGGCTTTAGAGCACAACCACCCGCAGCCTGATACCCGCCGGGATGCCTCAAGCGGGGACGGCCAGAGCTTTGCTAGCTGGTGGACGCCCCGTATGCCACCTCCGAAGGCAGCGACGGTCCCTGCGCAGGGGCGGACGGGGCTGGCATGGGCAGATGTGGGGGTGGCCAAGCCCCCGCGGGACGGGGAGACGAGCGGGGCACAGGCTGAAAACACTACTTCTCCCTCGTTATTCTGAATCACGCGGGGGCCCTGTGCCTTGTGTAAAGCAGAATCACCTTATCACTGGCGAGACCGCAGCTCTAGAAACTAGTTGTAATCAAGATCTTATGTAGCAGGAGGGAAAGTATGCATACTGTTCCATCCACTTACCCGGGCATGGGTGGACGAGTGGGAAGATCGTGAAGGGCACGGATTGTGTCTTAATTTCTTGGTAAAAAGAGGCAACCTGGGGAAGGGGAGGAAGGAAAGAAGGGCTGAGCGGCTTAATTGAATCAATAAAGTGTCTGAAAGAGTTGTCAAGATTTGATTCTCCCCTTTGCTCGTTTAACTCGCTCTTTAATGTTCATATGTAACATCTGGTAGCCGTGTTTGTGCAAGCGCGTTTCGGGGGTGGTGTGAGCTTTACTTTAAGAAAACGGATTATTGCCAAGGAAGAGACACAAAAGGGGCAGTTTTAAGACGCTGTGCCTTCCTAATTCCTTGCGGTTTTACAACCAGCCAGCAGCAGTGAAACAAACTGTCAGAAGTTTCCCGGCGCTCGGGAAGGACGAGCGCGCCCGGCTGCCCTGCCAGGCTTTGTTCCGCGGGGAGCGAAGCCACGGGAGCTGCCACCGGCGCTCCTCTGTCTCCAGCCGGGCTGGCCCTGCGGGGACACCGGATGGAGGGCTGGCGGAGCACTCGGCCGGAGGGCAGGTGTCCTCTTACGGGGCGGCACGAGGCAACGGGGAGCGCCCCTTGCCTGCGGAGAGAACGGGAACACTTGTTCCAAGAGCCCGACCGAAGAGGCAGACACGACTTTTCTAGGTGTTTTCCTGGCTTGCCAGGGAGAGAAGGTGTTCGCTTCGTTCCCCTCTCGACCTTCTTCCCCCGTCTCTTTACCCCGGGAGCTCCGGAGGTCGCCGGGAGGGGCCGGGCGCTGCACAGTCCCGGGCACACAGGGACGGTCCGCGGAGCCGGCGTAGCGCCCCCCGAGCGGCAGCCCGAGTGCTTCAGGGCGAAGATCATGTGCTCCCCCCATCTCAGGGCTCTCTTTGACCCAATGAGCTGCTTAGGGCGAGAGCTCTTACTGTGGTTATTCTCGTAAGTGAAATTCGAGTTTTTGTGAGGTGCAGTCCCCATACATTTTTAACCACAGTGATTACTAAATTAATAGCAGGCCCTAAGACAGATGTCAAAACGTCTTGAAAATGTTTATCTGTGAATAATTGAGAAGGTGGTAAGACGCATTATCTGATTGTGTAATGAAATATGTATGAGGAACAGCTGTTTGCAATAGTCACCTCCCGTTGTTTCATTAGCCTAGAGCCTCCTCTTTAAAGAAGCGCTTCCCTGAAGTTGGCCATTCAGCGTCGGCCGCTTCCACCGGCGCCGGCGGCCGAGCCGTGCCCGCCGGAGCCACAGCGGGGAAGGGGTAACCCGGTGTTGTCCCTAGGCCGGTCCACGGGCTCTCCCCGTGGTATTTCTCACTGGTGGTTTGCTCCGAGGGCGGGAGGGAGAGGCGCGGATGGGGTCCGAAGATGTCTTGCTGAGCAATCTTAACCTGAAGAGGATGCCCTGAGAGGAAGTATCCTAGATGCTCATCTAGGAAGCACGGCAAACAGCCATTTATTATGATTTCATGCCGAGCAGCGACAGCCTCCTCGACTACTTAGTGTTGACATAAACTTCCAGACGTCGAGCATATGCTGTTGCACAGCATTGTTTATGTGTGGTACCAGATGTTGCTTTGCATCCTATTGTCTGGAGACAATGTTTAGTTCAGGTTAAAATATCTTTACTTAAACTGCTCAGTTGGCCATTGTGTGAGCATTAGTGAAGTGTCATGGAGAGGTAATGGGAAGTCCGGGGAGGTTAGCTCTCCGAGCGTGGCCAGGAGGTCCCTGGTTCATGGTGGGGTTACAGCCACCACTGTCATCTTTTGTTTTCCCTCCTCAGAGAACCCTTGTCCTTCCTCTAAAAGGATGTGCCCCGCTCTCTTTCCCTTCGGAGTTTTATCCACCGTTTCATGAAACGGCCCGATGTTTGTTTTTCTAGTTCCCCTAAATCGCCCGAAAGAGGAAAGCAAAGCACGTTTCTGCGTCACCGCCACCCCAGGCCGGACCGGTGCAGGCGGAGCAGGGCGGCCCCACGGCCCCGCCCGGGGATGCTGGCGCCGGGGGGAAATCGGTTCCGGCCGTAGAGTTCACGCTCTAGCCAGGGCGGCGGCTGCCCCCCTACCCCCTAAAACGCCTGGCCGGGCCGCCCCCCGAGGCCGGCCGCCCCCCGTTCGGTGGCAGCCCCCTCCCGCCGCCCGGGAGGGAGCGGCCCGTCTGGAGCCTTTTCTTCCTTTAACCCCGCGGTCCGGGCCGGCAGCGGCAGCTGACCTGTGGCAGGACTTTTGCTCCGGGAGAGAGGGGAAAAAAGCTATAGACTTTAATCGGATTTCTCCCCAAACACTTCTGGTATGTTGTTGTTATGCATCTATATGGAGATCATTATTTATAAATGAGTGAGTACGATCAGTCGCAAAGACTTTAAGAGCCCGGATTTGTGTCATTAAGTTGAAGGCGGGGTAGAGTGACTTAGCGGGGGACGGACGGTGCTGGCCAGGAGGCGAGCGGGACCCCACCTGCCGCCCGCTTTCCCTTTGGCCACCGTGTCGCCCCAGGCGAGATCCCCCTCTGGTGGCGCTGGAGGCCTGACCTCAGCCCCCGTGCCCAGGGGGGCTCCGCCGTCCCGCTCGGACGCGCCCCGGCCGCGAACAGCCCGGGGCTGGGGGTCGGGCAGCCGCCAGCTCCCAGCTCTCTCCCTGCAGTCCTGCTTAACACAATGGACGCATGTTTCTCCGTAAGCCAGGTGCCCCGCTAGGACTGCAGATGACGTGAGAACGTTTCCAGCAGCAGCAGCAGCAGGTTTTATAGGTCTTTATGACCCTTACTTCCTCTGCTCCCCGACATTTGTGCAGCCACTTCAGGATACAGTTAACATCTCTCTAAATTCTCGAATTAAATAAAAAGCCAGATTGTGCATTTCAGCATCGAAAGCACCGTATAATGTAGATGCATTTGTGTTACTTTCATCATTTTTGCCTGTGCATAATCCCTTATGCCTTTTATTGTAATCCTACACATTACAGTTCATCTGTAAAGATACTGCTTCAGAGCGACCTGTTGCATACAGTGATGGTAATTAGTAACCTTGGTAACAGTTTTAAATAAAGATTATAACAATGATGTCAACTGTTTTTATTCACCATACCGTAAATGGAGTCTCAATATTATTGTGCCTGTAGAGGACAGAGTTTAAGAAATAGTTACAAGGTTCCCCTTTACTTATTATTGTGAGGGTTGTCACTTTTTACCTTGTCCTTAAGTAAACACGATGATGGCTCTAAAGATTATGAAGATTTTCAAACGGCTGGGGCTTCTGTAAACTTTAATTTTCTGAATGAGGTAGATACTATTATGAATTAGAGTTATCAGGATCCAAAGAACGTTTTAGTCTTTAGAGAAAGAATAAGTACTGCTTACAAACCCTAATGAGTAATGCTAGCAGTGACTGTACCATTAGCCTTCTGCCCAAGCTTTCTCCTTCATTAAAGCTTACAGAAAACGCTCACAATCTGAAAGCAAAATTAAATATAATTGCTTTTATTTACCTACTGCTTTTATATAATTAAAATATTTTTAGTTATGTTTATCAAACAGAATCCACTCCAAGTATTACCTGCCATATCTATTTATCCATTTTTCTTTATTACCTACACCACCATTAGCTATTAAAATATGTATAGATACACATATACATTACATATATTGTCTTTGTCAAGATACATTGCAGTTCTCATTAACAAAAAGTGTTTTTGTGGTAGATTCTCCGAAGCATGTTTTTCATGCACACTTATTAGTAATCACAGTTGTCAAGAATTAAATATGCACAGATTGCAAATGAAAAGAAAATATTAGATGAAAAATGAAATATACAGTAGAATTGAGTATAGTTATTTTTCCTCCTTAAAATAAAAAATTTGCAGACTGAAAAACTGAGCTATTAAGCTTACTTAAAAGATGGCTTTGTTAGTTTAATTATACTGTAGTTATTTTATAAATATGTTTCAAAGGAAGCTTGCCATATTGAATGTCAATGAAGCCTGTGAAGAAAAGACTTACAAAAGCTAATGCATACCAAATACCAAATTTTAGTCATTAGCATTCCTATTTATTACAAACTAAAGGAACCTATTAACAGACAAGAATTTCTGTTTAGCTAGCATTACAATGTTTAGCCATTAAAATAAAAAAAGGACCAAAAATTACAATCTTCTCCCCCCGCCCTTTAGAACTGTGTGTTCTTTATCCTCAGAAAGACAAATCTATCAAAACCCCCTGATAACAGAAACTATGATTCTTCGTTATTACCATCTGTACCAAAGCAAAATCTGTACTGCTTTATTCAGGCAAAATTTCTACTTTTTCCAAAGGACAAGATCTGTCTGATTAAGCCCTTCAGATATTTTGCACATACCTTGACAGCTGCTTTGGAAGGGCTCTTGGTTATGGGGAAGTGTAGGTTGGCTCTGGGCTTATGCAGGCCTACAGGGCCTGATCCAACATCAGTAGGCACTTCTTGATTGCATTCAGTAGTTTGGATCAAGTCTGGGGTGTGGATAGAAGCTTTCGTGCCTAGGATGGAGGAAGGAAGGGCTAAACCATTCATAAGTTAGGCAGGCTGCTAACCAGAAGCTTCTTTTCAGTGTTTGTCGCAAAATCAGCATATTTATTCATGTGCTGCCTATTTGTTCAAGAATTTCTTTAAAACCTCTTGGCCAAGCACTTCTACTTTTCAAATACCCTTTAAGAAACTGTATTTTTGTCCTGTGTTGAAGATGAGTGTGTGTGACTATACTGCATCTCAGAATTTCTAAAAAAAAAAAAAAAAAAGCTAAGCATATTATTATGTAACATTAAATTTCACATATAAATGGTAAAAAAACTCTCTTGTGCTTTTCATCAAACTGTATGCTTTCACGTAAAAGGAGAAGTTTTGGGGACACTGATATTCATGATGAGGCAACAAAGTGATAGGTCTTTTCTCCTTTGTTACATATGACACAGTCCTTGCCTTCTCAGCTTGTGAGCATCACTCATAGAGACTCTGTTAAATCTCTTCAAATTGACAGAGAAATTCAAAACAAGACCAAAGAAGCAGCACAACATCTACAGAGCTTCTGGATGACAGATGCTGTCAAATGCCTGTTTTGCCTCAAAGATTACCTCAGTTTTCAAAGGATCGGGGGGAGTGGGGCGGGGAACGGTTCATGAAAGTTCAACCCATCTGTTTAATCTTTGTTTTCCGATTTTCATTGTTCATTTCTAAAACAGGCTTTACATTTAATTTAATAAATGGTTTGGTTTGACTAATAAGGATCACTTTTGATTTTGATTTTGCAAGAATAGAGTGAAGACTTGAAGAAAATTCACTGTATTCATCCTGCCCAAGAAAGGAAGGTTTGCCTTTACTGCATCTACAGGATCTGTAAGTACAAGAAATTTGTTCTCTTCAAAGATTTAAACTCTCAGGTTTTAGGATGCCACTGTAGGGCTGGTTGTTAATAGTTTTTATATGAACATATGGTGAGAAGTTTGAGTAAAATAGTTCTACAGTCAGCATATCTTAGTATGTATGAAATATTTTGAATAAAGGAGTTCCTGTATGACCCCATTTATGTGATCCATGTTGCTGCTTTTTACTAATGAAAACAAAACTCATCTGAAATTTGCATGAGTACGATGTCTGGGGATAACAGTCTCATGAAATCAAAATGATGCAGGCTGTCTCTGATTTTGCTAAGATAAACTAGAATTTGGGAGGAAGAATCTCATGGAAAATTAAATATAAAAGCAGGGTGAGTTTCTGAAATTTTTAGAACTCCTACTTTTCCTTGAAGATATTTTCTGAGTCAAAGATCCTCAGTTTATTATCAATGAAGAGAAGTGGCTCAAGAGGCTGCAGATAGCCCAGATTAAAACAAGCCTGAAGGAATCTTGATATTGTCTCTCAAGTATTGTAACTTTCACAAGGAAAGCTTTTTCCAGGTCAGTGTATCTATAAACCAAAATGGAGCTGATCCATACATCTACAAATCAGATGCTGCCGGAAAGATAGGAGACGTCTTGCAGGTCTCTCTTTAAAACTTAGATGGCATGTTAGATAGCTACCATTAGGAGTTCTTCAGCAGGAAAGCTTTCGTCTGCAAGGTTTCTGACTACCAGACCCAAGCTGATTTAACTCTAAGTTCTATTGCTAGAGTGGCAAATGTATTTAAAGGAAAAAACGGTCATAATGCAATAGTTTCAACGAAGTTCAAACAACAAAAAAGAGCAGCCCTACAGAAGCAAAAGAAAACAGTGTGATGAATCAGTTCTTTGTTCATACTGTCCCTTTAATACAAAGCAGAATACAAGTGTTTGAACAAAAATGCTTAAATTGTTGCAGTCACAGCAATGTTTTCTCTTTCTCGCTTTAAACCATCCTTAGTTCTTTGTAGCCATATACAGTATGTGACAGAACAATTTGGAAAAGATTCATCTATCAAGTTTAACAACTTTCTGGTTTAACTTCAGAGAGGTTTATTGCTTATTCATGTGGAAGTGAGTACACCCAACTTGTTTTGCCTGGTTTTGCTACTTTTTCTGGTTTGCAAGGCTGTTCTGGTAGCTGCAAATGGCTTCTCAAGTGACATTTGCTGACATTCAGTGCTGTATATTTATCAGTATTCTTCACCTCACTTCAATATGTGTAATCTATTTTATTTTGTTCTTCATAGCAACCTCCTTTCCACTGTCCATGCCCTGAAAATGATAAATGGCACAGTGGCGTTATTTCCCTAGCTGCACTAAAATGTCACTGTGAAAAATCTTTAATGGACTAAGTGTAGCTTTTCAGGTTATAACTTGTCAAGTTATGGAGAAATTCTAGAGTTTCTCCCTAATCCACCATTCTTTGGAACCATACCACTGCAGGCAGAGACTAATTACAAGTTACACCAGTCAGAGCAGGACAAAAATAAATGAAGTCAAAACTGTTTGATCAAGGCTCATTTTATACTTGCTTTCT
This sequence comes from Scytalopus superciliaris, assembly GCA_013400415.1. Classification (NCBI taxonomy): domain Eukaryota; kingdom Metazoa; phylum Chordata; class Aves; order Passeriformes; family Rhinocryptidae; genus Scytalopus; species Scytalopus superciliaris. The sequence goes on from VXBX01008007.1 coordinate 1,509,909, forward strand.
GCACTTGTGCTGTGTTATTCAATGTCGTCTGTTCAATTTAAGGCTGAATGTGCCTACTGCTTATGTATGAACATGCATGTATGCTGAGATCTATGTTATTTTAAAGAATTTGCTTATCATTGTAGCACTGAATATATTCATGCTGTTCTTACATCTGAAGGGGCCAAGAGAAACCCTCTACCCTGGCCAAAGTAGTATTACACACTAGGAAAGTGTCCCTGGTGGTATCTGTGATTAAAGTGAACATTAACTGGAAATGGATGGATGAAAGGAAATAGTGTTACTACCTTCTTTTAGATCAGGTACCAAAATAGGGTAAGAATGACTGACTTAGATTTTAAAGTAAACTCAGAAATACAATGTACCTGCTGTAGATTCAGGGATGTGGGAGACCATCCTGCTTTCAGATTTCTGTTCCTTTTTTAGCAATTCCCAACCAACTTTTAGAACATAATGCTCAAGTCCATAACACGTAAGTGTATGAGAAAACAGTTTTTGAAAACATTCACCCCAAATCTGACTGCAGACAGTAGACAGTACTTTTGAGTCACTTTTCCTTAGTTTTCTCTGCCTTTACAATGAATACTTAGAAGAAATATCTTAGTTCCTTGGAAAAGAAGAGCTTTAATAACAAACCCACTTCTCTGTTCTATGATCTTAAAGCATCATTCCTGGATTTCCTCTCATTCAAGAGCTAGAAAGTGCAAAAGGAATGAGATGCTAGAACCAATGAGAACAAGTGTTTCGCAGCAAATGCTGAATGGTGCATTTTATCTGACAAAGACTACACTTTTTGACGAACCATGACAGCAATGCTTTAGTTCATGCCATGAAGTAGGAAGTAGCTAAATAATTTTTTTATGTGTTTTTTTTCTGCTACTTGCATTTCAGTGTTTGGGGGTTTTTTTATCAGTGAGGACAACAGATTGTACACCTTGTGTTGTGCAACATAAAATACTTACTTGGCTTCTTATCAAGAGTGAGGGTGCAAGTGCTTTAGGGTAGAATCTGCTTTCCTTTTCTCCCATTCTCTATACCAACTTCCATCTTATTACAAACATGCTATTACAAGGCCCATGCACTCTTATAACCGTACCAGTTCCACAGGGCCCACATTTCACTCTTAGGATTTAAATGCTCACATATGCCATGATGACTTTGTGCAAGGATGTGACTTTAAATCTCTATGCCTACCAAATATGCCCAGTGGGGAAAAATTTCTTTTCTGACTAACTTTAAAATCATGTCACTCTTAGGAAGTGACATGAGTTCACCAGCTTTACCAATTAACATTTTCAATGCTTATTTACTGTGTAGGTATAGATCACCCAGTATTTTGGTTAGAGCACAGTTCAAGATCTCACTTTGTTTCTGCGGTAAAGTTTAAGGGAAAAGAAACCTCTTTTTCTAGAATAACTGGTGCCAATAGCTAGAGGAAGGTTTTTGTATACTAAAGAGAACTTGTGCCTGCAAGCGTCTTTCCATTAATTAAAATCGTTGGTCTAAGTGAAATTGCTGCCTCTTCCAGCAGGTTTTTTCTTATTGCTAGACCATACTATTACAACAGCTGTATTATCACCATGCTTTGTTTGTCCTGTAGGTGCAAGCGAAATAAACTTACAATGTTTTTGAAATGAAGCCTTATCATGTTCTTCAAGGCCTTTGCACTGCTATTTCTCTTCAGCTGACACTCCCCTGGAAGTCAGCGAAGGCTTTGTGCTTGGATCTAGAAATTCTTAAATTTACAGGCTTTGCCCTATCATTATTGCAAGAGGACAGCTAAAGACTTCTCTCCAGTTCAATCTGCAGTCCTCAGAAGTTTACCCTGAGTTTAGTTTGCTGTGTTTGCTACCTGTCATAGTGAAAGCCAGATGAGTATGTTTTGCTACCACTATGCTTGAGCATCTGGGGAGCTCTAAAGAGCCTTAGGGTCCTCTGCTGCTCCAAAGGCACTTTCTTCCCACTCAGCAGAGTGTAAATTCAGCCACTGACTGGGGTTGGAACATGGCTCTGAGGGTCTAGCTTGCAACGTTCAGGTGCTGCACCGTCTTTCAGAAACACAGCTGCCTGTTCCACAGGCATGAGACGAGATCAACCTACTCCTTGCACTTCTTCAGAAACATTTGCTGAAAGTCCTCTGCGTCTGAGGAAGGAAACTAACATCGAATCTTCATGCAGTAGTTGCCATTCTGGCACCTATTTTTTTGCATGGCATCAAAAGGAGTTCAGCTTTTCGCATCTATTTATTTAGTTTGACTGTTTACGGCCTTTCAAATGCAACTGTCTTTTGAGTGCCCAAATGCCACAGGGGATGGTTTGGTTTTGTGAAAAGACAGGGAAAAAATGGAAATAAGGCAGCTTCCCTAAGGGCTTATTCATAAGATACACTGCTGGTTGTGGCTTGTTTCCCATGGAGGACAAAATTTATCCTAGTGTTTGACATATGTGAAGATACCACCCCTGCTCTTTGCCAGCATCAAAAGGGAGGATGCACTCAAAGATCTCAAGTTGCATGCAGAGACTATCAACTGTTTCAGATTAAGCACAGCTAACATCACTGGGACCAAAATGGATATTGTATTATTGTCCTTTTTATCATCCTTTTTATTTGCATGTGTATGTACAATAGTTTACTTGAAAAACAAAACACTGAAACACAAACTGCACAAGTTTGCTACTGAAGTGGTCTACCTGAAAATAAAACTCCAGTACTTCTTTCTAAAAGATATTTCAGAAAGGGTCAGAATTACAATAGGAAAATAAATATTCAGACTGGCCTTTTCAGAACACTTGCCTGGTGCCCAATTTTACTCCATTTCAGTAGGAATAGAACTAAGGCATAACCACCGTCCAGAGCAATTTCACACATATAAGCATGAGTAGAGTTCTTGGTGAACATTCAAGGGTGTTGCAGACCCTCTCCTGTATCCCTTGCTAGGTTACAGGCTAAATTGTGTCCAGGTCTCTGCTCTGCTCCCTGATACCTATTATAGATGCAATCATCTCTGTGTAAATCCCTTTGCAGATCTGGGCCTGAGTGTCTTTGAAAATCCCACCCACATGGGACACCCGTAGGTCAAATGAAAAATTGCATAAGCTATTAACTAAAGCTATATCTTATAAAAAGTTACCCACAAGAAAGGTACACAGGTTAGTGCTGCTCCAGGGCATCCTTAAGTCACACTTCAGCAAGTTATAAAGTTATCTTTGGAGAGCAATCATACCAAGTTGTCAGTCCTGTAAGGATAGATTTATGTGTCTCTGACATGTCAGTTGTCGTCTTTGCCACTTCATTGCGGCTATGATATTTCAGCAGGAGGTAACCACTGCTATTCCCCTGCCTGAAAATCCACAGAACTTTCCTCTGTAAACATTTATTACCCTGGGTATTTCCCCATCACAGGGCTGCATCTCTGAATTCATCTACATGTTTGCTTAACTCTCACTCGCAGGCCAGTGCTTGTTTGTCTCAAATTTTTCTCTTTTTAATCTGAATGCATGAAGCAGAAAGTTCACAGGCAAACCTTCTTCCCACAAAAGACTTCATAGTTTGTTGGGGCTTTTTAAGCCAAATAATTAAATAGGAGAATATTTTGTTTGTTTGTTTCTCAGGAAACAATACAGGTCATCATCCTGCACTGGAAGAGTTACTCTCTTCATTGTGAAGGAGATTAATCTAGTGGTTTTGTTAGTAATCTGTATTGTCAATGCAATATTTTTACAGAGCTTTCTTCCAGGATTTTACTTGTTTCTCCGTATGTTCTTCTGGAATATTGTTCTGCACGTTGGAAAAATGATTGCTTCTGGCTGAGTCTGAAGGGAACAATTAAAGAACGGAAACTCACTGAATGATCTTAAGATTAAGGACTTAATTCTCCTCAAAGGTGAGCACAGTGGCAATGTCAATGCCAGGCAGCAGACTGCATCTTGATTGCAGTTACACTGGGGCCTGAACCCTCACTCCAGGTTCACAGCCATGCACACAGAATTGGCATTTGGTAGAGTGAAGTTAGAGAGAGAATAGTGTGTGGTTCAGTACAAATCTGTAGCCTGATATTCCTAACTTCTGTACAAAATGTCTCATGGAGACATGCTTACAGAGTTGCCATTGCAGCAAATGACATTTTGCATACCCTTTGGAGATGCCACACAGGTAATGAAATCATACTCATCTGCAAAGGGACCATGTGAGTAGAAAATGATTCAGCCACTCTCTGGATTACAAACACAGGGTATTTTAGCTTGGCTGACAATAAGAGGAACAAGCTGAAGTTGGGCTAGAAAACGGAGAAAAGACATCTTGCCTTCAGCATTGCCATTTTGGTATTGCTGCATTGTTCCACACAGGTAGCAACTTACGCTGGTAAATAGTGGAGATCTGCTTCATAACTAGAGATTTTTTTTTAGAGAATTTAACTCTTTCTCAAGTGTTACTTTCTTTAATGTGTTTCACCAGAATTAATGCTCAGAAGCTACTAGGTAAATGCTCTAAAAGCTGCAATTGTATCACTTTTGGAAATTCCTGGTCATTTCCTTTCTCTCATTATGGCACATCAAAACTTACTATAGCCCCATACCACTTTCCCCCTAATCCTGTGCTTTAATTTCCAGTTCTCTTCACTGAACCTTTTTATTATTCCCTTCGGTTTACTGATCTGATTATTCCCTTTGCCCATACTTGCTTACTGTGGTCTCCTTCCTCATGCTGTGGACCACTTGTTTTTACTACTCACCAAACGGCCTTTTTATTTCTCTTTGGAATTATTTTTTAAAATAAATTTTCTTTCTTTTTGTTGTTAATGGTCCTCAAATATTTTCTCGCAATTTATTCTGAAGTTGTTGATCTTCTTCAGACTGAAAGTATTTTACAAGTTAAAATGCATCAGATCTCATTGTTAACTGCAGGCAGGGTTCATGGCAGAGCAGAGACTGAGTAAACCTACCCATGAAACTTCCCAGCATTCTACTGATGCTCCAGTTCTTTCTTGTAGCAAACATAAGTGCTTTTTGAAGGCTTGTTTTTATACAAACAAACAAACAAACACACAAAACAAAAGAACATGTGATCTCCCCTACCATACTCAGGTTCAAATTCTTGACCTGCTGTCTCTCTAACTATAGATAACTGTGTCAATTCACCCACAGCCTGATAGTTATCCTAGGGCGATGTGCACTCCACAGTTCCTGCTAGAGATGATCTACTTCCTACAACAGTGCATTCTTGAAAGTCATTGTCTGAATTTGCTTCCTCACATATCAGGTGAACATCCCCACAACTGCACTGCAGACCTGCACTGAAACTGAGCTGCACTTTCGAATGAAAATTCATTGCATTGAAAAATTCCCAATCAGCTCTAATTTGAAAGCCCCAGCTGAGCTCCTGCTGTGAGACACATATCATAAGAGACAGATCTTGCTGTGAAGGGCTGGCAGGTTGGAGAGATGAAGGCTGAGAAGAAAAGCACAATAGAAAGGTGAAATGGCTTCGGTGAAATGGCTTCCTCAGAATCATGCAATGGGTCAGTGGCAGTTTTAGGTCTTCTTAGTGCCAGCCACAGCTACCTCTCACACCTTGAGCTTACAGACAGTCTGTGCTTTCCCCTGGCCATCTTTCCATTAACCAGATTATTCTTGCATGTAGATTTACGCATTGGTGCACAAGTTCATGAGTTTTGAACCTTAATCCTTACAAGGCATCACATACATATATGACACCATCGCAAACTTTGAGGTAACGGATAACAAGGATGTCACAGTAAAATGCTAAAAAGGCAGACGCCCTTTTGTGCCAAAGCAGGCAAGAGAACAAAATCCCCCAGGTATTGTTCAAACTAAAGTGTGTCAGCTGCTTTGAACAAGGTAAGAAATATCACTCAAGTTTCAGAGTTTGGAAAACCTGGCATAAGTTGGCACAGCTGAGTCTGTACAGGTTGTTAAGTCAATACCATAGTCAGAATGTGATGCCTGACTTAAAAATGAAATGCTTCTTACATCTCTAAGACCCTTTAAGAAATTTAATTCTTAAAGCAATTTCCTTTTTTTTTTTTTTTTTTCTGGCCTTATACTAATTAGTAGGAAAAGATTAGAGACAACTTGTTGCATTTTATAAATAGCAGAACTGTGTATTTTGTATATTTTTCCTAAGAGCTTTCTGAAACTAAAATATCTCTTTGAGGACAGTTGGTCCATACTCCTGAGGAAAAAGATGCTTATGGCAAGACTGAGGGTACTGATTTTAATTTACAGTTTTTGTAGAAATATAATTTTGCTTCTGCAGAAATCTGCCTCTCCATTGTTTTAGAAAAGCAAAAATACTTAAATAAGACCTTACATTTTATTTCCCCAAAACATATTTAATTTTGTTTGACTAGATCATGTCAGTATGTTAATAAAATAATTGTTATTCCAAACATGCTTGGTGAACTTGAATAGCAAAGTGAAGTTTATATTTTAATCAAATATATTCAGTAATTCCAGTGGAAGATGCAGAAGTGTTTTCTTTCAATATTTCCTTGACTTTTGAAATGAATATACATAGCCCAAATTCTCATTCTTGTGGATCCATTTTCTATTCAAGCTCTTGAATATTTCTAAGCAATTTCTATTTCAAGCAATTGAATTTATTTGTATGAATGTTTACAATGGTTGAAAAGGAAAAAAAATTCCACAAGGTCACATCAACAACTCTTCTCGCTGGAAGCACTTTTATAGATATGTGATCAAGGGAAGGAAAAAGTCTTGCAGATTTTCAAGCCACAACTTGTAAGGTGGGTCATAAAACCAGTTGTCATTTCTAAAACCATACTGTATTTTTTCAGGAATATTTGAGTCCATTATAAAAAGGCTCCATTTCTCATTTTTGTCTATATTCAACACTTCATCTTTCCTTCTGCATGAGAAAATGCCTTAAACTTGTCTAGTTCCTTCAGAGAGTTTCAAAAGAAAAAGCTTAAAAAAATACTGATTTATAAAAAACCTATCCATAGTGTTATGCTGTTTGAAAACCAGACAGGGAACCATGAGGTGATAACTGCCCATGGACTTGTACTGTGCAGGCATGGAAAAGTGTTAGGATAGTGTGGTACAAACTGGAGCAAAAGCTCTGGGGAGCAGTGGAGATTCTGAGGCAACACTTGAGACAACATAGAGGTGGGATATAAAATAAGAGCAGCTGAGGAAGAACAACTGTGAGGACACAGGAGAAGAACAGGCAATTGCAAAGAGCCTGTACTATGAAGGGGGAGTTAGGGGATCCTCCAAGGCTCCTTGCTGCTGTTAACCCAGCTGTCTCTCTGGAAAGCATTCTGGGAAGATGCCCAAAGCAAACTTGTAGAATGTGGTTTGTAATCTTTCTATACATTTATCACTAAACTCTGCACATTTTCTTCAAGCAGCTTTTTCCACTAGTGACTGCTCAGGGTCCTAGCTGGGACAGAACAATTGCAGATGGACTTTTGGTGGGTAGCACGGCTGGCAGAGAGGAGCTGAAGACAGTGCCCCAGAGCTCAAGTGTATTGTGTTTGCAATTTGTAACAGGAGTGACCCTGAACCTTTCCAGCCCCTGAAAGATTTTCTGTCCTCAGGGAATGTAAGTGGAGAGTCCAAGAGGAGGACTTGAAGGATTTCTCCAGGATGAAAAGATGTAAATGTTCTTGTTTATTGATTGATATTTTTTAAAGCTTTTGCTAAATAGTATGGTTTTATTACTGTTAATAGTAGAAAAACAAGTAGAAAAGAAAACATAAAGTTGCCCAAGAATCACAGTGTTGTTATATATTTCCTCAGATTATCTCAGTTGGAAACCTCATTTGAGGTAAGACATGGTTTTTTTCAGTGGTGTGGCTTCTGTTGGTTTTTTATAGAATTAGGGATATGATGATTTTACTGTTAACAAACATCTGTATTATATTTAAAAATGCTGTAGAATTGCTGATGGAAGAATATTATTCTTTCTACGAGATAATGAGCATTTAAAAAAAGGTTATTTAATATGGAAATTCACCTTTCCCAATACACTTATTTTCAACCTGTACAGTGTATTCAGAGTATTTTGTTTAGCTTCTCTGCGCTGAAAAATCCATGGACAAATTTTCACTGAGATAATCTATCAGCTGAACAAAACCTGTTCTTTCAACCAAGCAGCAAAGCAGCAGCACAGGACCAGAGATGGAAGTCCTTCTGCTGTAAACCCACATCAATTCAACTAAGACCAAGCACTTATGAATCTTAAATTCACACTAGTGTAGTTGAGAGCAGAAATGGTCTTTCTTTTTGAAACACTTGGAGTCCAAAGTGAAAAAAAAGTGGCAGGGTTTAACCTTTAAACTTTTCACTGACCTTTAAACAGTACTTTGGATTATATGTGCCCTTGTTAATCTGAAGCCACTTGCGAACATAACTGGCATTCCTGTTTTTTTAAGTACACCTTACATGCATTATTGAATGAGTTAGCAATTCAAAAGTTGGGCTCTGGATCATTATGTCTTTATCACCTTTTTAAGTGATGTTTATCTTTGTAAACAAAATTTTATAATTAGCAACAACACAAGCAATGCTTTGTGTCAAAGTACATTGCTTACATGATGGCCAGATGTAGATCTAAACTCTTTGAGGTGTGAACCCAGGCGTTGATCAACGATAAATTTTGCAGAATTCCTGTATTAAGGTAGAGCTCTATGAGGACCAGATATTTTAATATCACTTTCCATCACAGATGAATAGAAAATCTTTCACCAACATTTAATTAGACCAATAGTTTTTCTTCTTCATCTTCTCTTTCCTTCACACTATTCACATCACTGCTTTGCATTCAGTTTTTCCTTACATAACCTCCTCATACATGCCTTCACTTTGGTCTATTAAGTCCAAACTACAGGTACAAACGATATAAAATTAACAAAGAATTTATCTTGGGCAACATTTCACTATTTTCATACTCTAAATAGTCTAAAATTGGTGATTGTCATTTCCTCTCTTTATTCACACAATTACTACAAACTGTCTTGCCATTCACATGGAAACTTGTGTTCTAAATACGTCTGTTTTTAGTGGAAAAACATCATGGGGAGAGCACAAATTTAGGACAAGATGCATATGTTTAAGAACCAACATCTATACTATATTCTATGTTCATCATTTGGATCAAGAATTTTCCTACTGGAATGTTACAGTAACACAGACACACTCATGTACTGTCCCCCTACACTCAGGCTGCTCTTCAAGCACAGAAATACTGGGCTTAGAACCAGCCAAAATTTCAAACAAGTTATTATGCACTGAAATATGAAATGCTGAAAATTGTTGACACAGCACAGCACAATGGAAGCACTCATGCTGAGTCAGTGGGAGAAACACCACTGTAGCTTTAGAAAACTAAATGTATGGGATTTGTTTCCCTGCAAAGTTTTAGCAGGATCTAACATTGTAAAGACCTTGAATCTCATAGGGTTTTAAAGAAATAGAGAGTTCATAAGCAGACAGAAAACACTGAAAAGTCTTGTGATGTAGCTGGTGAAAATCATCTGTATTTTATGTTGAATATTTATTTGAATATGAAAAGTGCTATATTTTTTTTATCATCTCCTCATCTCTTGCTGTTGCACTTTGGAGAATGACTAAATCTCTGGAGACATATCAGATCTGCAAAAATTGTCAGTTGTTAAGACAAGGTATTCAGTGAATAAATGAATTATTGTACTGAAATCCTTTATTGAATATTCCTGTGCCATTGCTCTAGTTAAGTATCAAGAACACAAGCATTTAACAATATCACTTTAAATTCAAAATGCCTTGAAAGGACTGAGATTGAATTTGCAAATGTAATCAAGAATAAAACATGTGCCTTGGATTATATGTCACTTCTTGGGATGTTTTGACATAACACATTTAGAAAATACTTTCCTGTGACAGAAATGATTAAAATAGATTTCAGTTATCTATGACTTCTAACCGAGCCAGTCCAGTTCTTGGTTAATTTGTTCTCTGCATCACAGTAAGCACCAGCTGACATGCTCCCTTGTATATCAGTGTAGAGGCCAACTGCTTAAGGCTAAAGTGCTATTGTGCTACTTATTGAGTAATCCTATTAGCAGCAAGAGAACGTAGGCATGGATAAATTGTAGAATGGTCAAAAGTGAGAAAATAACCTAACTTCCTTCTCTTTTCTAAAGATGATCTCTGCAGCTATTTTAGACAGACTTCTTGCATGATGGTACCAATGCCTTCAAAGCCTCCATCACACCAGCTTTTCCATATGTAGTCAGATAGGCACACTTAGAAAAGTACTGGCTACATAAGCAAATTGCTTTGATAATCTGTCCTCTCCATTTCCAAAATACTGTACCAAAAAAGCAAATATAAGGATACATAGGGAGGTACATCTCTCTGTATCTATGATGAAAAAGTGCTTCCTCAAGAAATTCATTATATATAAGGACCACAGAGCACTGTTCCCAAAGAGCAACCATCTCCATGATGGAAAATATACACCATAAATTTGGCATTAAATCTATTTTATTAAATTTGTTGTTATTTATAGGTTTTCAGTATCAAATTTTGCCATTGAATGTAGTGTTTAAAAAAAAAGTTTTAATCCAAGTAGACAATTTCTACCACAGAGTTACGCTTAAACTTGCTACTTTGTTTGTGAGACTTGTAGATATCCAAGAATGGCAGTATTTCGTTTACTAACAAAATGCCACACTTAAACTTATCCAAGAGGACAGACTGCCTCTTAATACATTCTCAGAACAACTTAGTTCACTGATCAAATCACTTGCCCATCCCTCTAGGCCAGGCAAATACCAAAAATAAAAAAAGATTATTACCTTTTGCAATGCACCTGTTCTTAGCACACGATGGGAGGATTGGGAAGACAGTGATGCAGCATCCATCAAAAACATGTTGCTTCATGCTCTGTGACACATTTGCTGTAACAGGAATGGAACAGAAGAAAGGAATTTTGTTGTGGTGGTTATGAAATTCAGAACGTGGTTCTATAACCTGCTGATGACATGGACTGCTGTTGTCAATTGACAGTGATTATGTATTTACCATCTTCATTAATAATTATCAATATGTTAATATTACATGAAATTGCACTCTATCTGAAAATAAAATGGGTACTGACATGCCAAGGACTTAGCTAAAAGGTGATTTGATTTCTCTCTCCTTAGTACTGGATCTCACTGCTGATCTGTTATCATTTTAGCTTCATCAGATGAAACAGTAAGATGGCCAAAGGCAGGTTCTCCTTCTCGCAGCATCGTGAGAGTGGTACCAGCTGCACAAGATGACTGACAAGAGGTAAGGCAAGGCTAGAAATGCACTAAGGCAACCCTAGTACCAGCTAATCAATACCCACCACTCTTGTTCAAATCCTTCTGCTTTCCATGGATTATTCTCATATTTGCTGGGTGACAGAGAATGCCAGCTGCCTCCCATTCCTTAGGCCATTGGTTGAGACGCTTATAGGACTCATGCATTTGAAAGCCTCATGTGGGAAAAGAAAGTAAAGCCCAAAACACTCATACCCTAGGAAAATGCACAGATACCATATAGGTGGGTACAACAGGGTGAGGAGCACCATCACCAAATTATGTCAGAGAGCAACACGTTTTAGGACTTCCATGATGTCCCTCAACTGAGAAGTATGGCCATATAACATTTCAGAGGCAGCCCCTTGAGTGAGGCAGGCACATCCTTGTTCTCTGCATAGGTCACAGAGGGAGTTAGGCATGAGGAAGAAAGAGGGAAAGGAAGAGGGTTGCCCTGCCTTGGCAAGCAGGTGGTCTTCTCAGCCTGTATCATAGCAAGTACCCTGGGAATATTAAGGGTGAAATTGAGGGGCTTTAACCTGCTTAAGGCCCTGGTGCATTTACACCTTTGTGTTCACTGCTGCAGAGAGAAAGAACGTAAGATTTGCAGTTCAAAATGCAGGTACTGGTAATGCTGAGGTTTGGTAATGAGTTCTTGTCTTCTGCTATGCTGCTCTGAAAAAAAACTAAAAAGGAGAGAAAACAAGCAGAATTCCCACAATTTAATTTTGCTATCAGATTTGACTTCGTCCACTTAGAACATTAAAACCCAAGTACATTCCAGTAAAACAATTTCAGGAGATGGTACTCAGTACATAAAAAGCTGCACAAATAAACTTCAAAGTACCAGATCTTGGAATTTAAAACTGCAAAGTGCACAGAAATAAAACCCTTGTGGAGATGCTAAAATGTCTAATTCATTATTATTTCAAAAAAGATTAAAAAATAATTTCTTAACATTAAAGTGCAATCAAGCACTGAAGAAATTATTTAAACTTTCCATAGGAAAAAAGCACACTCTAGATTGCTGCAAGGGTATTGATGGCTATTAAATATTTACTTTTCTCTCTAGCTCACACTAGAAAGAGTAATTTGTATTTGGCAGAAACTGGCTGCAATTACATTAGTCAATCCAAAAGCCCAACTTGCTCATACAAAATGCAAACAAATTAGTTAAAATGGTCTAATTAGCAGACTGTAAAAATGCAAAGCAAGGCTGGCATAAAAATGTGTGCTAGACAAGTATACTTTTACAAAATAAACAGAAAGGCAAATACAAAATAGTCTAATAAATCCTAACTAAAGGACGATAATGTGAACTCAAATATTTAGGGATTTTATACTTTGAAGAAAAGTTTCTATTGATTTTTAAATATTTTCTTGCAATGCACATTCCATCATGAATACATGATTAATACCATAGCTGAAGTTCTACTGGGATTTCAGTTCAGCCCTGTGGAGCCATTCGAGACCAGGTTATATATACATTTTATGTGACAATATACACAAACACAGCTTCTAGTTAATCTAATCAGAGTGCAAGGTAGCTTTGGAGCACACAAAGAATATAGGATGTGGCTTATGGAAGGAAGGTCAAGCCATTTCTTGGCATGAAGTGTATTTGTTTTTGTTTCCACAATTAAGATAAATAACTGGAAGCATATGGAAATGTGGAAACAGTTTAGATAAAAGATAATGGACATTTGTTCTTATGAGTAGTATAAACTGTGGGCATTGTCTACAAGGACTCAGCTTACTGGTTTAAAAGAATCACTACAATAACTGTACTGATATGTTGTCATTGATATATTAGACCACAAAGGGCTTTAACATCTCTTGCTCCATAACATTGATGCAATTTCTTAGTCTGTGGGGTTTTAACTCCCTAGTTTCTATATGATAAAAATAATAATCCATTATGATTTGTAACCTGTCATATAAAAGAAGCTATTGTGAGGTGATGATCTGAATTTGCCTCTGTATCCTTCTCATCTCACCACACATTCTCCTGTGCTCCTGTCTACCTGTCTGGAGCCACATTCTTTCACCTTGCCACCTGATAGATGGCAGAGGATGGGTGGCTTTGGCAAAATTAATTAGAGACGTATTGAATAAGCAATAACCATGAACACCCTCCTGCAAAAATATGACGTTAGTTTGCACAAAGAACCTTTGTGCAAAAGCATTGCAGCAGCAGAAGTATTGTGACTACTCTGAAGAAGAGGTCACCAAATAGAAAACAACCCTTGACAAAAAGAGAGCAGCATGGCCACAAGGTGTGGCCATTACCACTGTTACCACTTCTAACACATAACAGTTGACTCATTCAGTTATTTCACTGAAAAAGTTGATTGTGTCACCTTCACTCCCCCATGCTGTCTCCAGATTGCCTCACTGTGCTAAGTAGGTTCAGTCCATCACTCTTTCTCACGGAGGGTATTTAGTTGGTAGGGAGAATATCTCACTCCATAAGATGTCCCTGCTAGTTTCAGTGCCATTGAACTAGTAACATATTTGTGAATTTAAGATCAGAGTCTAGTAGAGATGGACTGATACTTGACTCAGTGACAAGTGGCTTTGAGAATGGTAAATGTAACAAGTTACATCACAGAAAGTACCTTTTCCACTTTCTCACCAATGACCACATATTCTCATCTCACAAAATTTTCCGTGTACTGAGAATCTTGAGTTCCACAGAGCTCCTTCGTGATGACTGGATAAAAAATAAAGTCAGATATATGAGGAAGAGACTACTATAATCAAAAAGGGCAGCTAAGAAAATCAAAGCTTGAGGTATGAGGAAAGAAATCCCTTCATGGCAGAAGGTTCCATCATTGTGGAAGGTTCCACTATGGTGTCCCAGTTGTATTGCTTCATGTGTTTCATGGGAGACAGACAGGAGACAGGATGGCTGCTCTGTCTCTGCTATGATCATACCAAGATACCTGAGTACTGTGGTTGCTGCCTTTTTTGCAGGAGCCATGGGACTGAAGAGCAAAATTCAACTCACCTCTCCAAGTTAGTGCTTACAATGGTAGGTGTCCTATGTTCTGCTTTTGTTACCTCTACAGGCTCCTGCAGAAAGCCAAGGTGAGCTAATCAACTTCCTGCCTGGTGTACTGTTTTGTTCATTCTTCTCCATATGTGCTGGCAGTTCCGTTATCCCTTGGTTGCCAAATACTAGGAAAGGCAGAGATGCCTGAACTTTTGAAGTTTTCCTCCTAGAACTATTCACCCCTTGCATGCAAGTCACTAGACAGGCAGATGATCTGAGAAGAGCATGATTTAGCCTAGTACAACTCAACCCATTTGGGCAGGTCTCCCCATTCTATCATGGCATCCAAATAATCTGGTTGAACAACACAAGAGAAGGTGTGGCATACTTCGTACCACCTAACTCTGCTGCAATAGCAGTCCAGTGTCTGTAAATCAGCCACAAAAAGCTTGACTTCAGCTTTTCTTACTCCAGTGGAGAGACTTCTAGTAGGTTCAGTGACTTTGACTCATGCACAGATTATATCTGGTTGTCTCTATTTTTACTGAATGAGGGATGGACAGGGTAAGGAGAGAAATGAAACACATATGCAGATATTGTATCTTTAGTAAGCCTGCATAAAGAGATGTAAGTAGTGAGAAAAGGGTTGAGACCATCCAGGAAAGCTGAACAGAAGATATTGCATGGGAAAACAGATGGATGAGCAAGTGAACACAGAAACACAGGGAGGGAAACTGATAGAGACAGAAAATGGGAGCAGAAAAGATGTAAGATTTCTATCACAAAATAATGTGTAAATAAAGTAAAAAGGCAAATGACAAGGAAAACTAATGGTATATTTCATTGCCTGAAACTGTTTGTAGCTGCAATATGACCATACAAATCAGGCTTGTTTCATAGATAAGAACAGTATGTTCAAAATTGGGGGAAAGTGTGAGGGAACCAAATAAGGAAGAAAGAATAAATGATCAGTTTACTCAAGGAAAAGAGGCTACTGCTGGAGACCCACAGGAATCTGGGCTGAGATCTAAATTAACACAGAATTACTCAAGACAGAAAAACTAAAGCTGAAGTGAAGAATTTAAAAAAACATCTCTTGATACACAGCCCTTGATAGACACCAAGATGCTGAAGTATGTCCAGACAAGGGCAATGAAGCTGGGAAAGGGTCTGGAGCAAAAGTCTTAGCGAGCAGCTGAGGGGGCTGGGGTTGTTTATCCTGGAGAAAAGGAGACGCAAGGAGGAATCTTATCACTCTCTACAACTACTTGAAAGGAAAAATGTGGGGGTCAGTCCCTTCTCTCAAGTAACAAGTGATAGGTCAAGAAGAAATGTTGCACCAGAGGAGATTTAGATTTGATACTAGGAAAAATTTCGTCATGGAAAGGATTGTCAAGCACTGAAACAAACTGCCCCAGGGAAGTGGTTGAGATACCTTGATGATCTTGGAGGCTTTTCCAACCTAAACAATTCTGTGATTCTATTATTCTCTGAGTTTTTGGCTAATAAAATAATAGTCAGTAAATTCTAGTTCAGTAATGACAATGCATGTAGAGAAAACAAACACATCTACATGGTGATGATCACTAAATTAACAATTTCATCTCAGGAAACACATCTCGGAGAGCATGATAAATATGTCAGCCCAGCGCTCAACAGCAGCAAAACCAATTAAGAGCATTAGGAAAATACTAGAGAACAAATCAGAAACTATTCTGCTGATATACAGCCTGTGGTGTACAGTCACCTCATCTCAAAAACAATATGGGTAAACCTAGAAAAATACAGTGAAAGACAGAGAGAATGGTCAGCTGCGTTGAATAGCTTCTGAATGAGGACTGTTTAAATAGAACAAGACTTCCATGTGGACAAGAAATGACTGAGGGTTAACAGAGTGTTATTTCTTCAGAAGACCCGGGGAAGGTAACTATCATAATGCAGGAACAAATGGAACACAAGACATTAGCAGTTGAAAAACCAAATGAAAGAGAGTTGTTTTTTTTCTTTTTTTCCCCCAAATTAGGTAGCTGAAGTGTGAGACTCATTCATGGCCACAAGACTTTGCAAAGCCTTAAAGATAAGTAAACTCAGTAAATTCATGAAAGGCAAGTCCTGAAAACCCTATTGAATGCAAAATCTGGGTGTATAATAGTAACAAGTGATGAACCACCGTATAGTTGCTTTGGTTTTCTGGAAACAGAATATTGGGAAATGCACTTTTCTTGTTGCTTGATCCAATCTGAATAGTCATTTTGATAGTCTGTGAGATGTGAATTAGAGGAGAAGTGCTTTTGTCTTTGCAGGGGATAGAAAGTAGCTTTAAGGGATCTGAGCTAAGTAGGATGCTGTGGGGTAAAAAGCTTGATTAATTTTTTCGCTGAAGAGAAGGCAGCTTCTTTATCTTTGGCTCTGATGTAGCTCAGGGAACTTGCTGTACCAGGCTAGTCTCACATCACTTCATGTCCTACTTTCACAAGTGCTCTTTCCTTTGTTGGTTTTATTAACATTCTGCTACTTAGATAAAAAGTCAGTCTAGAATTACACACACAAATACAGGATGGTTAAATAAACTCTTGTTTTCTAACTCTAAAACACAAACATTTTTCCTTTGTTACTGTGGATCAAGCAGATCTAGAATTTGTGAAGTGAGCATAATTTATTCCAGACTCATGCTGCAGTAATTTATGTTCTTGAGCCTTTACAGATCTATAGTCACTAGAGAGCTGCCTACCTACAGGAGTTTTTACACATATTTCATCTAAATCAACACTCCAAATGCCACATGGAAGATGCAGTGAGTTTGTGTGGATTTGTAGCACTCCCTGGAGGACTCTGTGTCTAAAAACCAATAAACATTTCACAGTTCTCAGTAAGTGAAGATTTTCATCATTTTTGATGCATGCAATATTGACTGAGTTTCTCATGTTAATTTTGATATTATTCCACAGATATTAAGTAATTGGAGTATAACTTCTTGCAAGTGAACCATAAAAGTGAAAATTAATCTTTCTATACATAGCTGCTGCTGTTTATTCATTATAAACAAATAAGTAAAACAAAATTATTTTATTAATTTATAAGCAAAATGCATTTTATATTGATTGAAAACTGTGGTAAGATACTGGTACTTCATGATGAAAACATGTAAAAAGAAGACAAATAAAGTTGTTTTATTTCTGTATATATGTTATTTTGGTTTTGTACACCTGAGTGACACAGGTCCAACTATGAAAAGTTAATTCTGTATAAAATTAATTGTTAGAACCTGTAAGCCTATGTGGACATGAAAATCTCTAATTATTACTCTGAAGTCAGTTGATATAAAAGAATGACTGAATATGTGGCCAAGATCTCAGATTTATTCCTTAATCAGCAAGATGCTGTTTCCAGTATGAAGTGACTATGAAATGTTTCTGAAAGTCTGGTCGGGATTCAACACTGGAGATGCAGAAGTGCAAACATACTTATGGTGCTTGTGGCCAGTGTTTACAGAGGTCCATGAATAATAAACAATCTAGATAAATAACCATAGTTAGGGTTATGCAAACAAGACATTAAATAAATCCAGGTCTCCCACTCATGCATGGATACAAAACCCAGCATTTGTTTGTTTGGGTTCTTTTGGATGTGTTTTGTTTCTTTGGTTGGTTGGTTTGTTTCATTTAAATAGGAGACAGCAGACACAAATTTAATCAACCAAAATTTTCAAAGTCAGAAATTATTTGGGAAAAGGTCGCAAAGTGTCACTCACCCTCTACCACGGTCTTGATACTCCCAGTCATTAGGGACAAGCAGGTTGCATCTTGCATATGTACACTGCCATGCAGATTGCGTGAATGCGTACCACCAGCCAGCATAAAGCAACAGCACAAGATCATGTGTGACTACTAACATAAAATGCTGGAAGTAAAGGAGTCTGAAGAGCAAAAGTGAAAAGATCTAAGTTAGTTTACTTCATTTGCTCATGGGTGTTTTTATTCTTTATCAAAAGATATATGTGGGTAAAAGTCAGTCTTTTAAATTTATAGTTATGTGTGATGCATTAAAAATGAGAAGACAAGTATTATGAACATTGTATGTATGATTATCTATGTAAGCAGAATTTCATATGAAAAAAGGAAATACAGGGATTATATGTCAAATGCCTGTTTCCTTGTGTCATCCTGTCCAGCATTACTACTGGTTCTGTGTTAACAGACTAGTTGTGAAATGGTCATTTCAATATATGGATAAGTGGAAGGCACTTAGTTAATAATTATTTTATTTCAAGAAACTTCTGTAATATAAACTATTCAAATTTGCTATACAGTTTATATCTAAATATGATACTATCCTTTTACATCTTGAGTCTCTGAACATCCCCACAAATATCAGTGTGTATGCAGTATGATTTAAACACAAATAGTTTAGTATAGAAGTACCACTGTGTCCCTTACTCTACAAAAGCATTTTATACCGTGGTGCAGAGAATTTTTTTGTTTGTTTCTTGCACACAATCTGGGCAAGGGAAGGCAAATGTTCAAATGTTTAATGTGAGATATGGCTTTCCATTTTTGTGCTGGAATCTAAACCATTAGGCAATAGCCAATTGAATAATGTGTAGGATTTATTAATGTATTTTTCACATCAGCTAATCGAGTACTTCAGGAGTACCAATGCATTTGCTGATAAATTTACTGTAATTTTTTAACAAGAATATACAGCTGTGCAAATGGTCACAAGCAACAGTTTTCAGCATAGTTTCAAAAGTCACCTCCTTGTAGGAGAACAAAACTCCCTACAGCAGGCTGTCCTCCCCATGGCCAGTGACTACTGTGTCTTTAGGTTAGAAGATTGGATGGTTTTTATCATGAAGGGATGCACAGCATTTCTTATCTTCTTCTGCATGGCACTGGAAGGGATAAATGATTGTCTTGGTACCATGGAGGTTGTGCAGTGGCACCATGACTTTCTGAGAATACAGGGCCCTCCTGAAGTTAGGTGAGCTATTGCCTGCAGATCCCAACAGCACTGGAATGGCAGTTCCAGTGAAAGAGACTGTCACCAGAGCAAGAATCACCCCATCCTTTCCCCTCTCTCTTTCTTTCAGTTGTAGCTTTTGCTTTATATCAAGAGACTCGGCAACCAACCAACCAACCAACTATGCAGCACCTCCCCCTGCTCAAAGCTTGCACTTGGAATGGGAACAATCAATAGGGAGTTTGAGTGAGTTCTGATCAAAACCATGTTGTTGATGTAGGAAAAGCATTGTGTTGGACCTGCCTAGTGTCCCGGATAGGATGCCTGAGGAAGTTGTCTCAGGATGCCAACCACAGCTTCTTCCAGCTTACCACTGATGAGAGTTTTCGTTTTGCTCCCCTCCCGTCTCCCCCTTCTGTTTTTTCTCTGTCACTGTTGATATGTGCCATCAACTATGGAGCGTGCTAATAAATTCTTGTTCATATGAATTTGTCTCAACATCCTTTCTGCTATACACTGATTCAATCAAGCCTACTCTTTCAGCAACTTAGATTAAACACAATTTTTTGGTCAGAAACTGAAAGGAAATAATAAGATTTTGATCCAGCAGATGACATCCACTTGTATATAGAAACGCTCAAATGAAAGACAGTAAGCATCAAGATGTCACTTGGCTGGGATGATGGGTCTGAATCAAACGCTCTGGTTGGACACTGAAGTGAAAAAGTCTTCGTCAAAACTAGGGGGAATGTGGGGTGAGGTACAAGTGTCCAAAATGTTATTCTTTTGTCAACATTCATGCAACTCAACCTAGCCTTAGCTCTTGTTTCCAGCAACTCTTCTGCTATTGCAGAACTTCTCAAGGCACGAAGCACTGGGGTAGCCTTCAGCAATGAAAGTAACAAGTGTGCCCAACTTGTTTTCTTTACTTAATGCAGTTTTCGTAATTGCAGATACAGTTATCCAATGGCTTCCTGAAAGATTAACCCTGTTACATGACTAACAACTTCCCACTGTAAATAGTACACTCTAGAGGCTGAAAAAACTTGTTCTACCATGTAGTTGCAGGTCTGGCATATTAAGAAGTACTTTTCATCTCCACAAATGAATGCTGGGAGGTTGGAGTGTGAATCACACCAGTCAATGAAAGTTTTTCCACTAACTCCAAATGTGACAAAGTTATGTCAATGACTCATTTTATGTCATATCTTAGAAGTAGTGGAAAATTTATGTGCAATTCCTTGTATTCTATACAGACTTCAAAATATACAGTTAATAGTCTGTTTCTTCTTAGATACAGGAAGAATTTTTACATGAAAATGGCACACAAGAAACATTGTCTTATGATATTTGAAAATATTATATAGCTCTGGGATTTTTTGGTCTTTTCCTTTGAAACTGAATACGGCTGTTTGGTGGCTGAGGATGGCAAGTAAATCCAGATACTATGAGACCTAACAAACATTGGGCCCAAAAGCTACTTGGACAGGCCATATCCCCTCTGAAGTCAAAGATAATTTTGTAAGCATCTGTCACTGGAGATTCAGAGATTCTATTCTCTAGCTCTTCCTTTCTCTCCCTGTGCAAGGAGAATAAAAAGTATCACTACCCAGTATCTACTTAGTATTCAAGTTAACTCACCAGTTTGGGAGGAAATAATGCAACCTGAAAGATATAATAAAAGGTGTAATAAAAGTGTGAAACACACGAAAATTGTTGGCATCTATTTATTAGCTTGCCTTACTCATCTGACTGGATTCAGAGTTGCAGAAGGTGAAATCCCATGGGACAGTGCTTTTGCAGAAAACTTCCTTTATTTATAGCAGATTTCAGGCTTGGCTACCTTATCTCCATTGGCAGGATTCCTGCTTGCCCATAACAAGCCATTTCAGGCCTATCAATAAGACCTGAGCCTACATTTAACAGTGAAAAGGTATTTTTTCAACTTTGATCTCACATAGGAAGTCTTGGTGATACTTTGGCCAGTGATTTCTCTATTACAATTTCCACTTCACTTCCACTCCTTGATACGTTTCAGGAGCCACTTTCAAACAAACTCAACCACCACCGTTTATTGTGCAATCAAAATTTCCCTTTGTATTATAAAAACAGACACTGTAGAGTGTTTCTTCTGCATCAAGCCTCCATTTTAAGTTCTCATCTCAACTCTTTCTAGCGATAAGGCACCTGTATGACAATAAGGCTTTTTAAGCACTTGGTAATCATTCTGGGATTGTCTTTACTATCTTTAAATTAAGACAGTTAAGATGATTTTGAATATTTAATACAAGACTGTTCCAATTCCAACCCCAAATTATGAACGTGTGTTCACAATGCACACACACAGACAAACCTACATATTTGAGCCACAAACAGGCATCAAAGTCTCAAGGGGATTATGTATCCCAAAATATTTGTGTGGTGACTGTTGGGTACCTTCAGCTAATCATTTCCAGCACTTTACTGTTGTGTTTTGTTTTAAGTGAAAGCTTACATTCTGAAATTGGAGCTGGAAGTCAATACCAGAAGACTTAGGCTTTGGTGCCTTGTAAGTAGTGTTGAACTCAGTGTCTTCCCCAAATGGAACTTGTGCAAAACATGATTATGATCTGTTATGGCTAAAATAGCTTTTAGACATTTAAGTGTTTGGTTTTTTGTTTTTGTTTTTTTTTGTTTGTTTGTTTGGGGTTTGTTTGTTTGTTTGTTTGTTTGGGGGTTTTTTGCTAAAATAGCTCAGAAATTTCAGATTTATTTTTTTTTTTAAATTACCTTATAACTGATGCAGCTCAAACCAGTTATACCCACTGCTAAGATCAAGCCACTACTCTGTCTCCCTCTTGTGAAATGTTGACAATTGTGGAGTCTACTGAATGTTTTTTTACCTCAAATTGCAGAGTATCAACAGTTATTACTAAAGAAATCTTGGAAGGCAGGAGTAGCTTCTGCTCTTGAGCAATGTCAGACGAAAAGTTTGTATATATCTGTCAAAAAAAGAGTTAATGGCAAGGAATGTTATGCCATCCATGTCAAGCTAGATCACTGAAGCCGTAATTTCATCATTACAGTTTATAATTTATTTCAGAGAAGGGTCTTTTCTCATTTATTCCAGTTTACTCTTACGCTGGAAAAATATTTGAGGTATATAAAGAATTTTTCTATTAACCTGAAACAAAATTGGGGCTTCATCCTATAGGAATTGCTTTAATTTGGTACTGGAATTTAATGCTGGACCCTGATTGTAATCAGGGAAGTTAGATCAGGTGGAGCAGGAATAAAACAGTGAGGAATGAGGCTGAAAAGTTTACTGGACACCCTGCTTGTTACTGTTTTCACTACACCACGAAATGAATGGAATAAGAATGAAATAAAGCTCTTCTATTTACAATTTATGTGAATTAATATTTAGAGGAAAGGAAAAAATGGAGTGAAGTTTGGGGTTTCTAGTAGTTCTGGTTCTCTTCTCATTCTGTATGTCTTGTATGTAACAACATGGAGGTGCAGCCCATCTCTTTTTAATTGGTCCCATGCAGGAGCAGCCAGCTTGGACCTCATACAAAGGGGATGTTTTATACACTGTGGTCTTGACTGCAAAGCAAATTTTTATTGCACTTTTTGCTTCACTAAGGTCTTGCTTTGTGCATAGAGTGGTCAACAGAAAAACCCCTCCAAAATATAAAACCTCACAGTTTTCCTGGTGCCTCCATGGTCAATACAACTAAATTTTAAGTAAAAGCTTCTCTTATCACCTCAGCTAGCTTGCTTACATATAATAGGCACTGCTGAGTAGTACATCTGGTTAATGATTATCTTTTACATATTGATATTAGTACCTGAAGTGGGAACAGCTCATTTCCTGAATACGATTACCATTTTGAAATCTTATGCACAGGGGGAAAAAACCAATTCTATAAATTAAACAAGAAGTTCTGAGAACTTATATCCCCCAGTTCACATCCAGATACTAATGCATCTCATTTACTTTGTTGCTATTCCCTTGAGTTATCTGTGTCATGCAGACCAGTCTTGCATGTCATGTTAACTATCCACTGAAAAAAGCTAGAAGTGTACTTGTAACAGTGCCCTAAGCTAGCATACAAGGTAGGTAGAAGAACATAAAAAATTCATCACTGTTACATTTCAAGTTGCTGGAATATTTTAATTCCAATAGGACAGAACCCATGTCAGCTAAAGATGGAGCTATAATTAAACTGATATGGCATTCACAATTGCCTCGAAACCCGCTGTAGTTGTCATATGTTTCTTTTCCCCATCTTTAAACTATATGGAAATCAATTATCTCAACAAACCAGCTGTAAGGACTGTATGCCAACCACTTACACTTGAAGTGAATAAATTATTTGAAATTCATTATTGATGTGAACAACTCTCCAAGATTTAAAGCACCAGTCCATTTTCTGTGTTGAGATTCACATGGAATTTTAACAAGTTCAGCACTATCCTCCGTCATAAATTCATACAGCAAACTGTTATGCAAATAGCTAGAGTTCAGGGATTGGCGAGCTGTGCACAGAAAATTATGCTTCAGATGACAAAGTGCCCGTGAGTTAATGGTTCTTTACATTTAGTGACAAATTTGTTCCTGATTTACCCCAGAGTGACAGACACAGGGTAAAAGGGGGACATCGGAGACTGAAAATACCATTTGTGTGTCAAGGATGTTAGCAACCTGGAGTGGTGATAGGCACTGGTGTCTACAGGATATGAAATTGAGTTGATGTGATGTCATTTTGGCTCTACTGTAACCTGGTTATCTCTTGCCAAGACTTCATGTATGATTAGTCAGCTCGGAGAGGACAGCAAGCCTTATCAGGCACACTTCCTGACATTCCTGTCAACTTAAGAAATGTGGTTAAAGAATTTAAGATGAGGTGTCACATCTTCATATCAAATCCCATTGAGTCACCACCTACAAGTTTGAAGACTCCTTCTAAAAATATTAATGAAAAGGAAAAATGAAGTTTGGGCTGGATTTGACCTTGTAATGCACTTTGCATGCTACATCCCTCTAAGGTAGTGTCTTTATTATGCACACATTGTCTTTGTATACCCAGAAAATAATTGTTATACAGGCTGTGGAAAAATAATATTAATTAATACTAATGCAAAGGCATGTTCTGAGTTAGCTGACTTCTAGTCTGCAGAATAAGGTAATTTTTGTGTGCCTGAGCAATAGCAAAAGAAATTTCTTGTGTAAAAAGCTTGCCATCCCATATATTTAACAAGGACTATATTTGGAATGCTTAATAGACAGATGAAAATACTAAGCATAACAATATTTTTTCATCTCTTCAAAAGAAAAATTTGTACAATGTAGTAGTCACACTGTATACAGACTCTTTCAAGTTTCTTTTCAAAAGCAAGTTAGCAGCATGCTATTTTCATGCCATTACATTTGTCCAACTGCACAATTTGTATTAATAAAGGCAGTTGCATTCTCTTCCTTACAGTGGGGCTCCAAGTTAAAATTCATTGCTAACTCAAAAAGATTCTTTATATGCTGCAGACCAAAACACTGCATAAACAAGGCACACTAAAGGGTCTGTCCATAGACCACCATCTGGAAGACTGAACATGCATAAGTTTTTCAGCCATTGCCAAGTTATTCTTCCAAGAATTTCAGGGCCTGGTAAGGTCCAAAGAGTCTTCTCAGGCAGCATACAACTGCTTAACAACCCTTAAAGAGAAGCTTACACAGTCCCAAATTCTGACACGTAAGGTACACGTTCCTTCAATAACAGTTTTTATGATAATAATTATAAATATATCTGTACTGAATAAGCAGCCATGGGAAAACGAATTCTACATGGCACAGGCATTCATGTCTCCTTCATTTAGAGATGATCCTGATGCTTGCAATGCAGGTCCAGAACATGCATAGACTGTGTAAGCACATCTGAGAACAGATACAGAAAAATTGTAACATGCTGCAAGAGCCTTGTTAAAAGGAACATAAAGCTATAATTATATGATAACCTCTGCTCCTTCTGTTACTGAGTAGAGCAGCAATAAATTTATTTTTACACCTTGTTTTATTTATTTTGTTGATTTCAGCTTTCATTATTTGGCTACATAGTCCTACAAGAGCTTTTTACTTTTTCAGAACCAGTTTGTGACATTTTTGAGAATGTGTACCCTGAATTCTTGCTTCTAAGTTTAAATGCACTACTTGCCTAATCTTAATAAGGCACAAACAACAGAGCAAATTACTTAGACCTTTAACTCTGTCACTTTTCTCATGACAATGAAATGCTAAAGCAAGAGTATCTGTGACCTGTATGTTCAGCAAGCTGAGCCCATGAAGTACAGAAACATCTTCTGCTTGCCTTGAAGAATCAGAAGTAATTCCCTTAAAGAAAAAGTGGTGAGTTGTAAATCTTTTTGTGCACAACAAGGACGAGGGTAGATTTCCTCTTTACCAAACTCTCATGACTATTTCAGAGTAGACAAGGACAAACATAAAAGAAAAAAAATCGTTTAATACCTCAGTTATCTCAAGTTGAATTATAGAAACATTTGATGATTCAGAGAGAAGGAATTTATTGCTAGTGTGAAACTATGTAAAACTTTAATTGACTTTAAAGATTATGAATCATCTTCTGAAAGTCTCCTGTGGAATAATGGTTTAACTGTGTAGGTCTCTCAGTCTATAAGCAAGCACAAGAAGAGAACAATCAATTTATTCTTTAGAGTAGAGTATTGTTTCCAAATTTTTCTAGCTAAACACCTTGTGGAGAGACATCTACCCCTTTAGATGTTGGATAATTGTGTGTTAGTATCATCCTTGAAAGTGGTACTCAACCTACCTCTACAGTTCCTTGTCACCTACAGCATCCATGTTTGTCAGAGAAATGGATGTGTACAAGACCACCAACTGTCAAAGCTCTGCAGTCCCACAGGTCCTGGAGTAATACTGGGAAATGAGTCTCTTCATTTCTTTTACCAGTAGAACTCTAAGCGCGCTTACCAGTGGGACTCTAAGGACACCTACAGTTGTCAAGGTAGACTATTCCACACACATCTCAAAACCAGCCACCACTCAAAAATAACCTGCTGGTAAGAACATGCATCACCCAGCCATAGATATGTGCTGTGTGGACATAACCCCCAGGTTTTCATGTCTAATTAGGTGATTAAACCAACAGATGCTTGGCTGGTAAATGATGATGATCTCTCTGATATTGTCTTACAGAGGAAGAAAGAAAGAGTATGAGAAGAGACAGAAGTTGTTTCTGAAGTTGTTTCTGTGACAGAAGAAAGGGAAAATTATATTACAGGACAGTGATTAAGACATGGAAGGTGATGAACATGGGAGAAGAAAGTTTCATAGTAGTTCAGCTTGAGATATAGGTCACCTAAATGTTAGTGCCTAAAATTTTGGTGTTGGGAGAGATAGGGATAGGCAACCCTAAATGGCAGAGCCCCTACTAGAATGGGAATTATCTGAACATCTGGCTTGGGCTTATCTTTAATTCTTAAAACAAGACCACTCATTAGAAAGGAAATGATATTTCTTAATATTTGCCTTTTTAAAAGTACATTTACAGGATAAAGTAGCTTATGATGATCAGTGCATAATGCAAGGCCAGTCTGTGGCACTTAGCTTTGCAGGAAACAACATTAAGAGCTTATATATAGACCCTTATATAGACTCTTGTTGAGGTCAATGAAATTTTTTTTACAAGTGTCAGTGAAAAGAAGCTCAGGCCCAGGTACAGTAGCCATTGAGTCCTTGCCACCATCTCAAGGAAGGAGACAGTTGCCTGGCAGCACTTTTCATCTTCCTCTCCTTTTAAAATTTATTTGCCTTTAACACTGAACATTTTGACTTCTATTTCATCCCCCCAAATTATCCTGAAATAGCTTTCTTTTCTACCAGTGATTGCTTATGCACATTACTATGTCTTCAAGCAACATTGAAGTCCCAGTAAACAAACAAAGAAACAAACACAAATAACAAATAAATAAACAGGACATACTGACTTGGTCTGTAACTGGAATAGGTCAGAGCTTAATTGTAGTCAATGGGAAGTGTCATGACAGAAAGGAGTCCTTGCTCCAACTGATCTTTTGTTGATGGTCAGGGACAAAGAAAATAATTTTACTTAATTTCCAGTGTACTTGCTCTTCATAGTAAGCAATCAAATACAAACATATTACATTTCACTGAGGCGAGATTAGAATAAGGTACCAGGAGAGGGGGCCTTCTACATGAGACAGATGAAACCAAGCAAGTTGAAGGAAGAATGGAAACCAATGGAAAGTTTATGGAGATAGGGGAGGAGGGAGAAACTGAAATGGAATTTTAAAATATGTACATAGCATATACTTGGGCCAGGGACTCATACTGGAATATGACTTTCTAAGTATGCAGCCTTCCCCTTACCTGAAATATTTTAATTGTCAATTATCCCTTTTGAAAACAGACTGGAGTGTCACACATCTTTACTGAAGAAGAAAAATGAGTTATTATACACTTTATGGTCATAAGTTACCTTGTAAATCTCTGTGATTAAATAGAGGGCTTTGTAGACTCCAAAAGCTTTGTCATTCTAGCTCCTGTTCTTTTCTCTGACCAAGGTTAGCCAGAGTTCTGGCAACAGGACCTTTGTTTTTCTACACATGGGAAAAGAAAAAACCTCAAGGTCCTGGCCAGTTCTTATGATGATGTTATCCATTCCTGACTTCTGATTTTCTTGAACAAGGTCTTTCAAGGGGGTTTACACCCAACCTATCCCCTCTGGGAATGTCGTCGCCATGTGTGTGTCCTGTAAAAGACACTGTTTTTTTCTAAATGCAGTGTAGTTCTGCTCTTTTTCCTGGGCCTTTGACAATGTGTCATCTTTGAAATGCCATTGCATTAACCTTTTGCTATGTTTGGGGTGCCAGTGTCAACTTCAGGCGCCTCTGGAAGGATGTGCATTTGATTGGCAAAGACAGGGTGATTGACACTGGGCTAGTATTCTGTCAAAGCTCAGGCGTATCATTGCGTGGCAAAGCTCTTCTGCTCAATGCCACCCATCCCCAGCACATATATGCCATGTTGGTGCATTTCAACCCACTGTCAAAGACAGCTAACAACTGGTATCAGTGATGTACGATAAAGAGCAAACCTACTAGTAACCACTGACAGAAAAGTCTGTACTTAGGAGAGTAAAAAAACCCACATTTTAATTCTATCTTTCTGCCTGTCTCTATATATTTACACATCCATGCACACTCTCAGCTAGTTGATTCTTCAGTACTAAACTGTAAGCTTTGAATAATTAATACATAGGGCTTGATTCTTCAGTCTTTATTTTTTTTTATCTGAAAAGTACATAGGAGTTTTCCTAGATAGCAGTCCTGCACATTAAGTCCAGTTATCAGCAACTCTGAATTGGCTACCTGCAAAGCTTTAACATGTTCTAGCTTGTCAGACTTACACTTAACTTTCTGCTTTAAAACTGAAGATATAGCTGAGAATAATTAAGAAAATATTTAAAGAGGAGGATAATTATTCAAGTAATTTGTCTTTTAAAATTAACAATGTGCTCTTATCTATTGGCCTAAAAACCTATGTGAAATTTTTGTAGTATTCAAAGAAGTCATTCTATCACCTTCTTAACTGAGAGGGTTCATTTGCATTCACTGATCATCTCATTACGTTTTGCCTGTAGTCCTTCCTGCAATTTCAGTAGAATATGCTATTCTTCTCTCTTAACACCTTGGGTGGCAGAACGTGTTGTTAAGAACGTGGTGCTTCTCAGTTGCATCTGACAGCCAGTGAAATAGTGTTTCCTTTCTGAAGATGTGAACCAATGATGAAAAATCTGTGGATTCCTGATTTTGTGCCTTATAATTTAATGTATTTTTAGAATATGTGAGGTTTTAGAAGCATCCCAGCTTTTGCTTTTCACATGTGTATCCATTTCTGATAAAAAGGTTTCCATGTACAATCTAGTAAAAAGTTGTTTAAAATATATGATGTTTTACAATGTGGAAAACACTTGCTTTATCAATCACGTGAACCAAATCCACCTTCAAAAGTTTAAACATATCTGAACATTTCCTTGTCTTGCTTTAGATCAACATTCATACCATCAGGAATACAAAGAAGTTTAAATTAAAGTGTAAATCACAAAATACCCGGGCAGTTAAGTGACATCTCTACATTAATATCAGTCTTCACATACCAGCTACTCTGGCACTCTGCCACTCACTGAGTGATGCACTGTTTGCTGCTCCTTTGACAATTCTTAACAGCCAGCTCCAGGAAGAAGAGGAGCAGAAGATGCTCAAGTAGTCAGAAGTGAAAGTTGAATATTGCAAGTGAACTTGGGTCTTGGGGTTTGCTTTTGGGTTTTTTGTTTGGTCGATTTTTTGTTTTGGTGGTTTTTGCTTTTGGTTTTGGGGGTTTTTTTGGAGGGGTGGGGGTGGTGAGCAATTGCTTTCTTTCTGTAGGATGAATATCTCCATTCTGAATTGTCTCTATCATACTTCAAAGTAAATCACATTTACTTTTGACATTCATTCACTGTAGGCTCATTGCTTGACTGTCGCCCACCTCATGGCACACCTTTGCACAGTGACACTCCTTGAACATATTGCAACATTGACACTGGTGTTAAAAACTCTTGGTTTAATCCTCTTTTCTCCATATCTCACTTTCGTCAGACCACTATGTCTTCTGCCTTCCTCCAAACATGTATGAACTTGCTGTCTCATGTGTATACTGTGTTGCACTCTGCTCACAACACCATCTCAGCCTTTGGACTGCTGCGGTTGGTTTCTCTAGTCCTATCTGATGTCTTGGTATCCTCTTATTGAGGCTCCATGTCCCATCCATCCATCCATCCATCCATCCATCCATCCATCCATCCATCCATCCCACACTAATATCCCACTCTCCCTGCCACCCTACAGAAAGCAATGCTTGTCCTTAGCTCCAGCTACAGTTTCCTCCCCCGAGCCTTCCTACTCTGTGTGGTAACTCAGCCCCCACCTCCTCCCACAGCTCCTTGGCATTTGGCACTCAGCTGCAGCTCAGGTTACTGCATATTTCCCAGCAGGGAATTAAGCTCTTCAGAGGCAACTGCAATTGCACATGCCAACTTTTTTTCACGCTAATAGAGTGCTCTCTCTATATGTTTGATCCTCATCAGATAGGACTATAATTACCTGAAATACTGGACAAACTTGTGAGATCATTTTTGGATTACATAGTCTACAGGATTAGACTTCTTGCAAGATTTCCACAACTTCCTGGTTGGCTGAGTGGAAATATTTTAAAAATAACATCTTACAGTATTTCAGTGTTTCTGTTTCCTCAATTGGTCAAAAACAGGAAATGCAGAAGCATGCGACTCTCAGGTTTTACTAAACTTCAGAAAAAAGGGTCAGAGAGAAAACACTTCAAAAAATAAAGGACCAGATTAGCAGCCAGTTTCTATTTTCACCTAAACCAGTTCACCCATCTGCTTTAACCACCCTTCAAAAACAACATGGACTGGAGTATTTTGCATATGTGTAATGTCTGACGGAGATAATAAGCAGAGAGCAGGCTGGTTCCAAAATAGGCTCGTGCTCCTTGTGTAACCTGGCGAGTGAACATCCTGACATGCAATTATTTGTTTTTTCTCTCTTTACTAGTGCAAAACATTTGGATAGTCAGGTTTTAATTTATTTCCATTTACAGTGTTACCTAAGGACATTTCTTATCTGAGAAAAGCATTACCATTTGAAAGAGCATTTTCCCTCTTTTAATAGCTGCCCATCCAGCACTAGTTACCTTATTGCATATATAAAGTTAGGACTGTTTCTTCTCATGTGTATCACTGTACACTGATCAACACTGAGTTTCATCTGCCATTTTATTGTCACATCCACAGCTCTAAAAAATGAGCACCTAACCTTTACCTTATCATTTATTGCTCTGAAAATGCATTCTGCATGTCTGTAAGTTAACTCTTTCCCCCCACACTATCATCAGACTGCAAGTTCAAGCACAGTACCACCACAGAAGAAATTTACTCACAATATTTTATTTTTCCAACTAGCCTATTTAACTCTATTTTTAAGCTTTAGAATTAGTTTTTTCTCTCTTTATTCTCACTTTGAAATTTTATAGCTTACATTTCAGAGAACTTGACCCTCCTGTCCTGCTCTCCCTTCTGACATAGAATCCAGTCTTCGTAAGTTGTGCAATGGGGACAGTGCAAAACAAGGACAAAAGAGAAGCTTGACAGCATCTGTGTCCATTTATGTTTTAGTGGTTAGTGCAATTTCACCTTCTTCAAACCAGAAAACATTTAGGATCTGACACTGTTTGTGCTAATTTTCTGAGGTCTGGTTCAGAAATTACCTATAATCTCTCTTGCTAGGAAGCTAACAAGCCTGTGTAAAAAGCTCAGCTATAGGTTTAATGGCATTTAAATGGGCTGGTGTTCCCTTGACACTTTTCCTGATGTTGATTGGGTAGTGGTTGTTGTTGTTGTTTGGTACCAGTTGAAGTCGACTGGTACACCAGTTCACACAGTGCAAGCTGAGGGCATTGCTTTCTGGATCTACTTTGTCACCGTAGAACAACTGGCAATTCAGTGACTTCTGCACCAGAGGAGACACCTCTGTGTTTTAACACCCTTCACAGACTGTTTGTCCAAATGTCTTTGAATGCATGTGAACATCCACAATATGCTGTAGCTATGAGTAGGAGCAATGCACTCCCGTTCGATCATTTAATGTGTTCCCCTTAACTGTTGCAGTATGAAAAACCTTGAAAATCCTCCACACCACTTGTGATTTCAAACATTTTCATCATATCCCACTTAGGTATCTCCTCCTAGACAGTCTCTTCTCAGTTGCTCCAGCAGAAGCCTTAAAATCCCTTCCCTTCCCTTCCCTTCCCTTCCCTTCCCTTCCCTTCCCTTCCTTTTTAAAAAAATTTACCAGTCATTCACACACTATGTTTCCTAACCTTTAATCATAAGAGGATAAAACTCTTTTCCTACCACTTATTTCATGTCAGCTTAATTCCTTAAGAGCCTCTATTGAGCTACCCTGTTGAAAATGAAAATCCAAAATATATCAGCTGCCCTCCTCTGTGCACATCCTCAATGGCTTCTCCAAAGGAT
This sequence comes from Scytalopus superciliaris, assembly GCA_013400415.1. NCBI lineage: Eukaryota > Metazoa > Chordata > Aves > Passeriformes > Rhinocryptidae > Scytalopus > Scytalopus superciliaris. The sequence continues at coordinate 1,542,308 of VXBX01008007.1, forward strand.
TCAAACTGATTTGCAAAGGGTGGCTTCCTGGCCATGTGTGCAGTGCATACACAGGTCCAGTCCCGACCCTGTGCCTGGGGGTGCTGACCTGATGCAGGCAAAAGCAGAGCCAGACTGTCTGTTGAAAACACAACAGAAGATATTTGCTGTAGTTGTAAAGTCAGTAGGAGCTGGTATTTCAGAGATGAAAATATGCAAGTATTAGCAATAGTGTTGCTGTTTGAAAACTACATTAATTGGACCGTGTTGAAGAGACATACCCTCACCAAGAGACAATAACATGTAACTATTTAACAGTCAACAAAACATGGAAGGGAATGCAATTTTATCAGATGATCAGGCCTGAATTTTTTAAACAACTTGTTCATCACTCAGAGATCAAACAAACAAAATGAGTGATGAAAAATGTGCAATATTTAAGTAATTAATAAAACGTTTTTAAAAGAACCTCACAGAACTTTAGCAAACTTCTTGCACGTACATGTTCTTCTCTGAGCATGGCATAAACATCTGAATGTGAATTCATAGGTTAGTATGTTTTTAAAAAGCACCAGTAAGGTTTTGAATTAAATGTCTTTTCAACCATAGGCAAGGCTTTTAAAAAATATATATAATAAATGCTCAGTCTTACATAATTGATGACAGCAGCTAATATTGGTCTCATTATTATTGTCATTTAATTATAGTGCATTTGTTTCCAATATTTTTCCAATGTAATTTAACAAGCTATATGTCATCTGATAGTATCACAAAATGTGCCATTACACAAGCAATTGACAGCTATGCTGTTTTAAAAAACATTGACTACCCAACAGCATAATTTATACAGGTGTGCAATAAAGTTCTAATGCAAAATACATCTTTGCTACATCACTGCAAAAAAAAGTTAAGGAAAAGGAGTTCTTCAGCCATAACTGCATACTGTTTTAATAGCCCAGGGAGACTAGGAAATCTGTATTTTATTTGTATTTTATTTGTAATTAATGTTAAGATCAGAAGTGTCCTCACCTCCTCTTCCTACCTACAGATATCTTCCAGGGTCCCTCAGGTATCACCGAGCCCCCTACTAAAGAAAGGGACAAATACTGATGGTAATGCTACTGAAGCATACAAAAGTTTTGTGTCCACAGTCCAAACTTCACACAGGGAAAAGGTTTCTGGTGACTTCAAAGGACTGTAGATCAAAACTTCTTAGAAATCACAGAATATGTAAGAAACCATTTTCACAAATGCAAGTGTTTCTGAGCTAGCCAGAGAGACAAGTTGGCAAATTCAATCCTTTCTTCCCAAATCAGCTGCAGACTTCACTGAAGGTATGCAGAAGGAGCTCTGGTGACAAGAGTTTCATTCAGTGCCAGGTCTAAAATACTGATATTTCAAAATTTCTCACAAGGAACTATTTGAAGAATAGTCGAGGTCATTCATAATATCTCATTTTGATGTTAATGTTTGAGTTTATGCTGCAATATGTAATCTATTGTATTGTGGATTATAATACAAAAACAAAAAATAATTTCAAGTGAAAAATGAAAGCTCAACAACATCAAAATGGATTATTTTGACATTTTCTGCTTGGTTTTCTTCCAAAAGGAAATTCAGGTGAAATCAAGTTGAATATTTGTCATGCAATTTGGTTTCAGCAGAACCATGACTTCTCAAAGAGTTAGTTCCTTGCAAATCCTTCTTACCAATTTATGGTATCCCTCTTGGCTCATGGATGTCCCTCTGTCCCAGACCACTCTGTATGGCAGCAGCCTTCCAAGTGAGGGGCTGGCGCTCCCTGCCCGCCAAGCTCACAGTGATGTGGCTTTGCTTTCTCGTCAACAACTGTGCCTTTGAGCACCACCAAAACTTACATTCAGAACACCCACTTCTTCTGAGAGAACAGCACTTAACAGCAAAAGAGAAGAGAATAGCACTTCACAGCAAAAATGGCCTTCTTCAAAAGCAAGACACAATGAATAATGCCATCCTGATCTTCCAGAAAAGCCTGGAGGCTTTCTTATCGTTAACGTGGCTGAGAACATTAGGTAGAAGCCTGTTCCTGTGACTCACAGGAAAAGGCAGTAGTATCACAGTAGCATTACCACTAAAAATAACTGACACATGTAAAAATAAACAAAATGCCACTTCGCCTGATATCTTTTAACAACAAGATGAATACTTGTGCAGTAGGTGGTAAGCTGAAACACATCATATTTGATATGAGAACACTTAACTTCATGGGGACTGAGACAATAACGCTATGCAATCATGTCTCTAGGGTCTAATTTGACTGTAAGATTTAAATAACAATTCTATATCCCACTTGAACTTGAATGTGCTCTGCTCAGTGGGAAAGCAGCAGAAACTTCAAAGTTTGGAAAGTGTATACAAAAGATGCATGCTCACTTGTAAATGTCTTCTTTGACATCTGGCAGAGTCCTTGTACAAATATAGGGCCGGTATAATCAGGGACTGCCTTTGGTACTTAACTATTGGTCAGGAAACGATCTTTTCAACACCCACACTTCTGTCACTACTGAGAATGTGCTTTAATTTTTTTCAAGTTAAGCATTACACAAAAATTGCTAAAAGTGTTCCGTAAATCTGATCACTAGCTAGATGAGGTGGAATAATTCCACGTACATGATTGAAACAGGCATATATCAGATACAGGCCAGTTAATTTTGGCAATACTGAGAAGCTTAAAAAAACATAGAATGCACTGTGTTGCAATCATTTTGCTTTTGCAGTGTATCTCCCTGACTGGATACAGGAAAGCTGTATCCATAGTTGATGGGAAGCTGTATTCATACTTTTTTTTATTAACAGCTTACTGGGAGGTAGGAGAACAAGAAAACTAGGCAAACAGAGTAACTGAAAAAAAAAAAAAAAGAAGAAGATATATTTGTAAATGTATGTTTATACAAGGAGTGCCGTCTGCTCTGCCCTTTGGCCAACCTTCTGCAAACACTCAAATGGAAAGAAACTGTGAGAATGATGAGTGAGATAAGAGCACATAGTCGAACAGATATTTGAACGTGGATAGTTTATGTGGAATTTTCAAGCCAGAGTAAGAAGTAAGGTGACTTGAGACCTCAGAGTTAGTCCTGTTTTTTTGTCATGTGTTTAATAGTATCTATTTTTTTGACCTGTTGTAAAAATGAATGTTCACACAAGCAGATGTTCAGCAAATTACCTTCCTGCCTTGCTTTGGCTAAAGTTAAACAATTACATGAAGTAAGTATCAACTTGAAAATATTCTCTCCATCTTCAATTTTTCTTCAGCTTTCTTAGCAAAACATCCACTATCAATCCTAAGCTCTCTTTCCTTCCCAGTCAGACCCCCCCACTGCTCTTGTATTTCTCATAAGAAGTTGTCTGGATTCACTTGATATCACTTACGAAGGATGAAGCAAAAAGATACCTTTGCATCTCAATGCAAGACACCGACACCCAATGTCAGAACTTTCGTGGGCCAAAAGAAAATCTCATTATGAAAGATAAAAATGGGCAATGAGGTAAGCAGTTTGAATTAAATGGCAGGCCTTTGGAAAACATTGCAACTAATATTTTACTTATTACTAGAGAACAAATGTTCCCTAGTAATAAGAGAGAGAACTAATGCAATTGGGTTTTTAGATCATGTGGAGCAATGACCTGAGAGGCTTGAATTAGAATTAGACCTCAAATTTCCTGAAGTCAAAAACTTGAAAAAGTTTGTCTTTCAAGCCAAAAAGACAAATCAGCCCTAGATGAATAAAGACAAAGATAGTACCATATTACTGAGAACAGAAGAGATACTAAATAAATTAAATAAATAAATTAAAAAGGAATATTTTGGCAAATATTTGGTCATTGACCTAACCTTTGAACTATGCATGGCTTTAGAAGAGGTTTTAAAAAAGGCGATAAATAAAGACAGGGAAGTGAAGGAAATATTTGATACAGTGCAGTAGGATATGTAATAAAAGAAGGGAGATCTAGGCAGACCAGCTTAATAGCTTCCTTTGATAAGATAGCTGATTTTGTAGACAAAGGAAAAGGAGTCGATGTCATCTATCTAGACTTCGGTAATGCGTATGGTATGGTGCCACATGGGAAATTATTTGTTAAGCTGGAGAAGATAGGGATTAGTAGAGGAATTGAAAGATAGGTAAAGACTGTCTCAAGGAACGAGAGCAAAAGATAGTGTTGAAAGGAAAAGTAATGTGAGTGTTACCAGTTAGCAGTGAAATTCTTTATGGATCAGTCTTGGGTCTGATCTCCTTATTTCAATTACAATCATGACACAAATATTTGGAATGTGGTGATACTGCATAGGTTGGCATTATCAATACACAGGAGAGAAGGATATCATGCAGAAAAAGGCTGGATGACAGTAAGGACAGGTGTAACAGGAAAAGGATGAGAAGCAGTATTTTGAAGATAATGAAGCTAGTCACTTATCCCCAAATGAAGATAATGCATTTGGAAACTAATAGCAAAAATTAGGAATCAGTTAGAAAAGACTGAGCTAGAGGGGGACCCCAGGTTAGCTGTCTGTCACAGTACAACTGAGAGCAAAAACTGAGATACTCCAATAAAAAAGGGCACACAAAGAATGCATCAGAAGGTGTGGTGTAGGTGTATAGAGGACTAGCTTCATTATGAAAACCTCTGGAGAGACCTCACCGTAAGTGTTAACGTAGTCTCGTTACACGGTCTCGGGCAAGATAAATCAAAACAGGACCTGGTGCAGAGGAGGGTCAGCTAAAATGACAGAGAAAATAAAGACTAAACCAACCAAGGATTCAGTCAAGAATACCTATAAATACCGAGGCAATCTGTAGAAAAAACCCCATGTACCTTAACTCACATTCAGCATGTAAGCTTTCTTCAAGGCTATAGCAAGGCTCTGGCCTTCTGTGGCTTCTGTGTGATGTATATTGACAGTAGTCAGGGCTAAAAAATGGTCAGACCACAGAAAACTACTTACATCTTTCAGTGATATTGTCCCATTACACA
>VXBX01008007.1:1554209-1575574 GCA_013400415.1 Scytalopus superciliaris
GGCTTTTTGTTGGTTTTGTTTTATGCATTTATGTGCAAATGAACTACACTGCGAATCAGTGACTTGTTACATTCTATATATGCATGTGACACTTTTTAAGTACTGTCTTTTTTCTATAAATATGAGATGCAATCTTGATGTGTGCTGAGCCCCTCTGGCAACAAGTTATTGGCAGAGGGTGCTCAGAAATAACTTAAAGACTCAACCTGTATCAAGGCTATATGGCTTTTTCTTTGACACCAGCGAAAAATGCATTCTTGAAAGGACAGAACAGGTAAACAATTCTTAGTTTGAATTACTGATTAATTAATTACTGAATAATTTACATTACTATGCCCAGTTTTGATAAACTGCAATAGGGAAAGCGATATTCCCCAAGAATCACAACATAAAGAAAACATGTCTTTTCCTACTTCAGTAACCCAACTGAGCTAAGGGCTGAGCACACTCTAAAAACTGTTGAGTGTTTAAAATCCTTATAGGTTTTAAATATTCAACCATTTATGGGGTAATGGCTGTTTTGCTTGTTTTGGAGGGCACTTATTTAAAGATCTTAAGTGAATTGGAGCAAAAAATCCCAAATCCTTGTTTCAATTTTAGGATTTCTGTGAAAAATGTGTGTCCAGAAGTGTTGGTTATCAAATACAGGCAAAGCAAGGTGCTACCTTCCTGGAGCATGCCATAGGTAACAGTGCTTCACTAACATTAACCAAGGTAATAAGTAGCAAGTAGAGATTTTGCAAGTGTCTGTGACAGTTAAGATAATAAATAGGATTGATTCCATCAGATCATAATTCTCAGCTCTGTATTCTGCAGAGATCTCTAGTAATGTTGTTTCTGATATAGTTGCATCAGTAAATTTTGGAACTCCAAATCCAACTATCAATAACATTTTAATGCAAATATTGCTATAGATCTTTTAACGGAACAGTATTTCACATTTTCAACCTTGTGTGGGGTCTTTGCATCATGTAAATGTAGTAAACAAACAAATGCAGTCAAGTGGAATAATATAACAGCAGTCACTCCTTCCAATTGCTTCCCCCAATTTATGGTTGTTACATCAGATGTGTCAGTATGACTCATCGCTAATTCAGACGTTTTAGGCTGTGAAGAGATCTTCAGCCACATTCTTTGAATACCTGAAGTCATATGGTGAAGGTGGATCAGCACCATGAAAGCCTTTCACTTCATTTTTCTTTTTCTGATGCGCTTACACAGATTTTGAACAAACAGAACCTTTGCTATCCCACACTTATAAAATATCTCAAGAAAGGGAACATTATTGTTGCAAGATTACCTTTTGTTAGATGCTGAAGAGAAAGAAATGCAAATCCATACACCTCTACTCAGCAGTATGTCATGACCTTCAGTAATGGAAACAGCTGTGAGATCTAATTGTGTGTCACTGGATCTTCATTGGTACGGAGGAGAAGGATGTGCAGGGAAACAATGCCTGGTTAGGCTACATCTGGGTCACCAATCTGAAAGACAAAGTTCAGGGAATACCGAGGAATCAAAGTGACTGAGATGTTCTGCTCACTTTCAACACTTTTCCTTTGACATACCACCCCCAAAGCAAACAGATGTTTCTAGTACTAGTGACTTACTACTGGAATAGACACAAATAGCTCTCCTAAAGCAAGCAGTAGACAGCTGCTTTGAAGAGCCTGTATAAAAGTGAAAACACTCTTTTGCCTGCTCCACCCAGAAAGGCGTGAAACTTCCCTAGCAGTTGTAGCATAGAGTTTTTTACTTTACAGGGAGCATCAGAAACAGACAACAGCTGAGAAGTGCTCAGGAAGCACTTTGCATGTGTTCTCCAAACAACATCCTGGCGGCCTTCCATGGGTATGGAGAGCTCAGTCAAATCTCATTGGTTTTAGCTAGCAGCTAACAAGAAATTTCCTCACAATGTGAGGAATTCACATCAGCGTCCAAGTGAAGACAGCTAGGATTAACCAGATGTCCACCAACCCAAATAAATCCACTCATCAGGATTTTGCAGAGGGCATGGATGCTTTAATTTGCCTATTCAACAAATTGTGCCTTTATGATATAACTAGTCAGTTTCCACACAGTAATTCTATCTCCAGTGTTCTCTATTGTTGCAAATAATGTAAACAATTATTGTATAAATTACTGATTGTCATTTGCAAACAAAACCTCAAGAGGTGTTTAGGAATCACCTTGTGGTTGAGGACAAAAGATCGCTATTAAGATGTACTAAACCAGCGAGAAAGTAGGCTGCTGGCAACAATTTATTTTACCTCAAGGCATTTTGGACGACTCAGTGTTCTATTAAATACTGAGCATGAACCATCAAAACAGATGCTGTCTGGCAGATATGTCTCACCCTAGTACTGTTCCAGGACTTACTCACTTAATCAGCATCTTCTAGCAGACTGGTTTTTGAGCCGCTAACCAGCTCCATTTTAAATGAGATGAAAACCAAAGGCTTAATCCACCCATCAATGCCAGCAGAAGCCTTTTATGCCCACTGGACTCTTATGTTGTATTAATTACACGAAAACGAATCCTTCCATCTCACCTAAACATGTCTCAGCTATGCAGTTCTGACCTTGATCCATAAGAAATGCTAGATCACTGTCCATCAGTAACCAAAGATCTTGAGCTCAGCTACATGGATTGATAACTTTTATTCTTGATACTCTTAACTCGCACAGCTCTGAAGTTGTCTGCATTTCTCTATACAATCATTTCACCTGTTTCTTCTTACCCACCTTACTAAGGAATCAGCTCTTACATCCTTCTATCACCACTTCCACTGCTACTATTATTTCTGTGAGTAGGAAGCTCTTGCCAGGACTGGTGCACATTTCACAAATGTTACTTGTATTTAGCTAAGTGAGTCTGTCAACTCAGACAAGTTATGAACCAACTAAATTGCACTTCAGATGGCATTTATAGAAAGAGCAACGACTAGGTTTAGCAGTTTTGTTTATTAGGAATAAAGAGACATTAAGATCCATTTCTGCTGTGTTATGGTGTCAGGCTTAAGCAGAGCCTTGTTTTGGCAGGCAGTGAGAAGTTGGCTACAACTGTCTTGCTGACCTAATGTGTACTGGCCTATGAAAGAGAAATGAGGTCAGTGTTCACTTGCTTTCATTTGCAAAGGTGCCCTCCTCAGAGTGGGTAGAAGACTTAAGCTATGTTTTTCCTTTGTTTTTCTTGGGGGTCTGCCATGCTTCTGCATGCTGTGACAGTCCCAAAGTCGACACAGTGTCATCTTGATGAAGATGCAATGAATCCCTGCAGAGTCCAGGAAGCTTTGGCTGTGAGCAATTACATTTGATAGGACTCCTGAGGTGAGGTTCTGGGTTCAGATGCTCTGACATGTTGCTGACACAACACCTTCAGCACATGGTGGGCTCACAAACTTTCAGGCTGGCAGGAACAGGCTGCAGCAGTCTGAAACATACTCCCTGAAAACTTCATGAAAAAGGACACAGTAGAAATAATCTGTCACTGGTGACTGGGTAATGGTGTTTATGCCATCGTCAACTCAGTTGAAATTAAACAAAACTGTGTAGCCCTTTCACCCCAAAAAAGTGTCCAAATCATTATGTTATGTTTATTGCAGTTTCTCAATGTTATGTTTATTGCAGTTTCTCACGATAGGCAATTTAACATTCAGAATGTTGATGTACAGAAGCAGATTCTATAGCATAAGCTGAGACAAAAATCCCATCAGTTCAGGCATTGTCTTTCATTTGGAAAAGAATCAACCCTGTGATGATTCTGAGTGAGTGATTGATTAATTGATTGATTGGTTGATTGACTGAATGATTACTCTGCTGTGCTTGTTAGTCTAACCACTTGTTTACAATAGGCACTTACAGGTAATATTATAACTACATAATACATCAAGGGTGATTGTATTTTGTTGCCTAATGTACAAATAGTATACTGCCAAAATGGGCAGTTACGTGTATTTTATCAGGCTACCATTTCATTAGCTAGATGAGAGTTGACCACTGGCCATAAGAGCTTGCACTTATTACTCTAACAGTGGCACTCAGAAGAACAAAGTTCGTTGTAAGATAAAAAGAAACACTTCCTTAAATCTTGTCCCTCTTGTATATATATATTAATTTGTGCTCCAGCATATTTTTTTTGCTGGAGGTGTATAATCTCTGATACTGGTGATAATAGGAGCCAGTTAGGACTGGCAAAGCTATTTTGCTTTATATATTAGCACTTCCATTTTAGAATAATCCTACTAGCATGATTCTGTAGTATTTACAATTTTTATAAGTACCGATTATATTTTCAAAGTCAAAGTGGGATAAAATTGGTGCATTGTACCCTGTTGTTGCTGCTTTCTATAGTAGCCAGCCATACATACTGAACAATGCCATATGAATGTAATTTTGAGAGGTAAGAGCTTGATTCTTTAAAAAAACCACTTACATGGGCAGTATGAGCTCTTGCTGAGGATCTTCACCATGTGAATATCATGCATACAGTCTAGTTAATACGGAAAACCTGAGTTCCATGGCTACACAGTAGTATGTAGGTGGAGTTCTGGCAAGGGAACATTTTTTTAGCTCTGAAGTTCATTCAGCAGCAAAGAAAACCATGTCTTATAATACCATTTGTACCCTCCACTTCTTCTCAGTGAATAATATCTGTATATCTAATTTGTAAATATCAATAGGCAAGTATTGGGTTTAGCCCCAGCCAAAACCCAAGCATCATGCACTGCTCACTGTCTCCGGTGGGATCGGTGGGAGAATCAGAAAGGTAAAAGTGAGAAAACTTGCGGGTTCGGATAAAGACAGTTTAATACGTAAAGCAAGTGCCACATGTGTAAGCAAAGCAGAATAACAGATTAATTCACTACTTCCCGTGGGCAGGCAGGTGTTCAGCTTCAGGAAAGTAGGGCTCCATTACAAACAAGAGTTACTTGGGAAGACAAAATGCCAGAACCCCAAACATCCTTCTCTCTTCTTCTGCCCCCCCACCCCACCCCTTTATATGCTGAGCATGATGCCATATGGTATGGAATATCTCTTTGGTTAGTTGGGGTCAGCTATATCCTCTCCCAGCTTCTTGTACACTCTCAGCCTCCTCGCTAGTGGGGCAGTATGAAAAGCAGAACAGGCCGTGGTGCTGTGTAAGCACTGCTCAGCTATAATAAAAACATCCCTGTGTTAGCAACACTGTTTCCAGCACAAATCCAACACAGCCCTGTACTAGCTACTATGAGGAAAATAAACTCTATCCCAGTCAAAACCAGCACATTATCCAGCCCTTATTTGACACCATTTATGTTACTCAGGTCCCACATTGTGTAATACATCTTCTTTAACCACCACAACCCTTCCCATCCTTCAGTATAGTCATAGATATCAATTCCTTCATCTGTGCATCACTTCTTCGAAATGTTTGCAAAATGTCTATAAATGTCCACAAATATCCACAAAATGTCCTTTGAGTTCATTTAATCCATGACTTTGGGCTCCATCTGTAATGGTGTCACTCAGGAAAGGAGAGGTGGTGTGTTGCATGGAGTTCCTTGGCACCAAAGCCAGTTCTGGTCTGCTCACTGCCGCACTTGCACTGCTTTGTGTAAGGCTTGTCCTCCATTGGGTTCAAGTATTTCTGCCATAACAACTCCTATAACAAATAACTCAAATAATGGTTTACAGTTCAAAGGTATATCCATCCCAGTGTCCACCCCTGGTCCCTTTGGACCTGACCATAATGCTTAACATTGCAATAAACTCATCCCCTTGACCCTGCTCCTGCTTGAACTCATCCACAGAATGCAGTTTCTTAGAGGTGTCTCTGCTCCAAGTGGAACACAGTCTATGAACCACAGTTTCTCCAGCGAGAGTCTGCTGCAACATAGACTTATCCAGAGCCACAGTGCTTTGAGGTGCACCTGTTAAAGCATGGTCTCCTCCATGGGCACAATGCCTTCTGAGATACATCTGCTCCAGCATGACATTACCCACAGCCACAGCCCTTTCAGAAGTAAGCCAGCTCCCAACACGGCCTTACCCATGGCTGCAGTCCCTCCAGGGGTGTACCTGCTCTCTAGTGGGCTTGTCCATGGCCACATGCTTTGAGGTGCTCCACCATGACCACATGCACAGCCACAGATGCTTCAAGTTGTACCTTCTCCAGCATGGACTTGTCTTTGGACCACAGTCACTTCAGAGGTGTACCTGCTGCAGCACAGACATAACCACAAACACTCCAAGATGTACTCCAAAATGCTCCCCAGCCCAGTAGAGTAAGATGATTAGTGTACAACAGCAAGCAGCAAAAGCAAAAATCAGCCACTAATGAGCACTAGACTCTAATTTACGGCAAGGTAAGGAAACCCCATGGCAAGCACAGGAGCCTGTCAATTGCTAGCTAAACAGCAATAACAGTTATAAATTTGATGTAGTACATTCCAGTTAAGTCTGTCAAACCCTTCAAGTCCCATGTTGGGCACCAAAAAGGACTGTTGTGGTTTAACCCCAGCTGGCAACTAAGGCCCACATAGCCACTCGCTCACTCCCACAGTTGGGACAGGGGAGAGAATAGGAAGGATGAAAGTAAGAAAACTTGTGCGGTGAGATAGAGGCAGTTTAATAGGGAAAGAAAAAGTCCCACATGCAAGGAAAGCAAAACAAGAAATTAATTCACTACTTCCCATTGTCAGTCAGCCAAAGTTCAGCCATCTCCATGAGAGCAGAGCTCCATCATGTGTAATGGTGATTTGGGAAGACAAATATCATCACTCTGAACATCTCTCCCTTCCTTTCTCTTCTCCCTGTTTTTTACACTGAGCATGATGTCATACGGTATGGAACATCCGTGGTCAGTCAGGGTCAGCTGTCCTGTCTGTATCCTCTTCCAATTCCTTGTGCACAATCTGTCTCCTCACTGAGGAGGGTATGAAAAGCAGAAAAGGCCTCAATGCTGTGTAAGCACTGATCAGCAGTAGAGAAAACATCCCTTTATTATCAACACACTTTCCAGCACAAATCTAAAGCATAGCCCCATACTCACTACTATGAAGAAAATTAACTCTAGCCCAGCCAAAACCATCACAGTGAGTACTTTTGGCCACTGGCGACAAGTGAGATTTGGAAAGAGAGTTTTCTGTAAGGCTTGCAGGCCCATCTGGGAATGATGGATGACTTTCAGCAGCAAAGATTTTCTAACAAATGACATTCCAAAACAGAGTCTTACAAAGTACTCACAGCTAATGTCAATAACTCTCTCTTTGCCAGTTTAAATATCCTTCTAAGTCTCTCACACCCTCACTGGTACAGTACACTGGCAAAATTAGCAATCTAATGTCACCACTCCTTGCAGATAAACACATGTGTAAAGTGTTAGGCATAAGAAGGAGATTACAGAACACATTCTAAGTGCCACTTATGAATACAACACATATAGCTCATGGAAATGTTGACATCATCTAACAAGGAAAGCAAGACTTGCAACCACAGAGGATTATATCATTAGCCAAACTGGAAAGCAATCATTCTTTACAGCTGCAAAGAGTCTGTGTCTGCCCTGGACCTCCTGTTTTCCTGAGGAAAAATAAATCACTAAATTAAGATAAACATCATGACTGTGAAAGTTTCACAAAATATATGTGTCATACACATCTTAAATCCAAGATTTTTACAGGTTGGTGCATTTAATCATCTTGTGCTTGATTGAGAAAAATGCGTTACTTAGCATAGAAAATAGGGTACGGATATAAACGCAGATGATTTCCAGAATGCACACCACTGAGGATGGGGCTATGAGCCAGTAAGATTCTTTCAGTGGCACAGAGGCTTCCTGGGATTAGGAACCTCCAGAAGTGGTGCTGCTCAAGGCAGAGCACCCCTGCTCCAGAGAGCTTATAGTGCAATAACTCAGGCAATACACAGCAGCTGAAAAACAAAAATTATACAATCAAAAATACGTATGCCCACTCCCCTTGTAGGCATCTGAAGTGACATTCCTGCCACTCTCCATTCTCCTAACACTACTAAAAGCTTGTGTGCCAACTGTGACTCCAGGGCGTTTTCACCACTTACTGCTGCAGCAGATGTGGCTTTTGCAGAAAAGGCAGAAAGCCTTACAAATGAGCCCATGGGGTGCTTTTTATCCTAAAAAGAAATGACGATGTCCCTACAAGCTAATAACCAGGAATAGGGTGCAGGCTTGTGACAGCTAGGAGACAATTTAGCTGCTTGGGAGCAATGGGAAGGTATTAAGAGAGGAGGAATGAGTAAGATCAAGTACTTGGAGGAACAGGCATGACTAGGGCTGGACTTCTGTGTGTATCAAAGAGACATAACATGTTTAAGAGCAAGAAAGACTAGAAAGAAAGAGGTGCAGGAGACTGTAGAGGTTTAGATGAGAGATTTCCTTCTTTTGCTACCAAAAAGAAGATGGATTTTGCCAATTTCTTGAAGGGGCAAAATGGCAGGTTAGTAGGTCTAAAGTCACAGGAATGATAGTAGTGTTGGTCAGTGTAATGAAGAACAAGAGACAAAATAGAGTCAGAGTACACAAGGAAGCAGAAAAGCTCAGTTATGGCCACGCTGAAGATAAAGCATTTTCAAAAGAGATGACAGGCAGATAAAAAATGTGGCAACAATTTGAGGAAATATTCCAGGAATGGAAAAGTAAATTTGGAATTTTCTAGCAGAAAAGTATTTCAAACAGTTCTGTCTATGATTTTTCTCCAGGTATGGTTTGATTAATTTTTTCCTCAAGGCAAAAAGACTGTTTTAGCTTAAAACTGTTAACAAGATGAGGTGCTTATCATAGAGGGGAATGTAGAAAGTGAGAGGTCAAGAAGGACTAGTGCTTCATGGGAAAAGGGTAAAGGATGTAGCCTTTGTAGGGATTAGGAGAGTTGATCCAGGGTTTGCTAATGGCAGAGGAGAAAAAATGCCAACCAGCTGTTTTGCTGCATGCCTTTGCAGCTGATTCAGGCTGAAGTGATGGAGAAGGGAAGACATCCATAAGGGAGGTAGCAGCTGCACAAGTTGCACCTGGGTAGGTGATGGGGTGTACGTGACAAATATGAGGAAAGGATGTGCATGGAAGTTGCAATAGTCAGTGATGCTCTTCTTAGCTTTGTCTTCAGTATAGCGAAAGGACCTGAAAGAAAACATGGAAAGACTATGATGTGAGACTGAATGGCTGGCAGAAAGGAAGAGCTGATGTGGCAGGAAAGAGAGTGAGAGGAGAAGGTAGCAGGGACATAAAGTAACAGACAAAGGATTGAGCAGAATGAGTTGAGAATACATGATGGGATCACAAAATGACCAATATGCCAGCTCGTGAGAGCATAGCATTGGCACCTGTACCCTACCCTGTATTAAGCCAACACTACTGCCAAAAAACTAGGATGTGAGGCATTTAAATAGGCCCACATAACAACACGAAGAACATTTGTGATGAAAAGGATTTAGTTACTGAGAGCTCTGGGAACAGTATTCCACAAGATTTTGAGTACAATAGACGTTGGTAAAATCACTTGGGTTCTACTGCAAGATGTTCAGTACCTTGGCACTTCAGATCCTAAATTAAAGTCCAAAGGCAGTACTTTTGTACACTTCTCAGCTTCAGTCAGGAGCTTGCAGGTCTGGCAACCAATTTGCTGTTTCTTGGACAGCATCAGACAGGAAACAGTGGAGCAAAACCACAATTCCTCTTTCCTAGCTTTTTTTCCCAGACTTTTCCTTCTGCAGGATAGTACTTTCTGTAAGATGATCGTCACTTATGTAGCTAATATTGAAGATCTCTTCAAAAGTAGTAGACAGCCTCTTCCCTTGTTGAACACTGAACAGTCCTGGAAGTCAGTATTTTGTTTTTATCTCATATTGTGTTAGAACTTGAAAGTTCCCAGTTCATCGTCACTGCCTAATTTTTTGCAAAGAAGAAAATTACCTGGAGCCTCTGAGGTCAGTTATTAACTAGAGGTGCTCCAATCCCTCTTTCTCATCAGACAGAACAACACAATTTCTTCTGTTCATATGTTACTTAAAACCCAAATGAATCACATCAAAAACCTGACTTTTCTTTTAGAGTTAAGTACACTTCATATCCACTTCATTTCAAATGTTCTACTGGCTAGCAGGGGAACAATATTTTCACAGAAAAACAAATAATTGTGTACTTTCACTCACAATCAAAATCTTATCAAATATCACAGGAGGTTCAGGCCAAGTGTTTGTATTTACTGTGCTTACAGATCAGTAGGAGATAAATAATTTCTCCTAGCTCTTATACCCAAGCCATACTTTTCCTCCTCACGTAGATGTTCACAGACGAGAACACAGGTGAAATGTTCTCATAAAAATGGAAGGGACAGCACACAGCTGGCATGACAGCAACTTAACCTTTTTACCCTTTAACTTAGAGGCATACTGAAAATACATTTTGATTCAAATAATATGACAGATGTAGCCAGAAATGTTTAATAAAGAGAAAATTTGGGCTGGTGCAAAGACATATTTTTAAGCTTACACCTATATTTAACCTTGTCTAAATACAGACCTCTGTATTTAGTAATTATCCATGCATTTCCCAAAGGTTTCCAGTCCTTTTATGAAATTGTAAACATCAATTTGCAGAAAAAACCTCCTGCTGACACTGTAGGTATAGCCAACATAACTTTGGGTATTGGTTTGGGACATCTCACCTATGAAATGCTCTATATCTCCTTCAAGATCCAATACAGAAAATTTACACATGAAATTTCCCTCTTGTAATCTTCATGAAACCTCTCCTCACCGTACTGTAGCATTTACAGAAAACTTCTCTTTTTTATTTTTTTTTCAATCCTTGAGCATATAGAGTTACATCAGTCTTTAAAAACAATTATATGATCTGGGAGCCCAAGCTACATTAAAAAAAACCAAACCAAAAAACAGGTGAAGACATATTTTATCTGTCACTGAGCCAGACTTGACTTGTCTTTATCTTGCCCTTCAAGGCAGTGCGATGGGTGAGAGTGGCAGGACACCCTGTTTCATACTGTATTATCATCTGCAGCTATTTGCAACTTCTCATCAAGGCTAGCAATGCTGAAGGTGGAGTGGTTTGCAGTGTGTGGGTGAAGTGGTCAAACACGTGTAGTGAATGGGATTCACATGTGCAGTTTCTGACACTTAAGCCATCAACGTGAGTGAACTCTTTCCCTGTAACCAGTATCCTTATCAAGTGTATGGAAATCTACTTTTTTTGGCCATGATTATTTATAGTTAGGACAAAATTAAGTGAAAAAAAAGTCAATTTAAATTCTGACTTCCCACAGCTTTATGGGAAATGCTTTGCTTTTGCTGTGGCATATAGAGTTAACAGAAAATCAACACAGAGAAACTGATAAGCAAGTGAGAAGTGACAATTATTAACATGGTAAATGATGTACCTAAAATTACTATGGGTTTTATGAAATGTTTCCTCTAGAAAAATAAACTATCACATAAGCAAAGGTTAATTGACAAAGCATGACTGAATAAGATGTGATTTCTACACATGAAATTTGATGATATTTTACAAATATATTGATGGAAACCATCACTACTATTTGATATGTATCCAGGGATGATGCTACAGAAGTTCTGCCTACTTCTGGTTTTGGTTAGCAAATTTAGTTTTGCCTATAGGCAATATATATTTCAAAGTATGTCAATTATACTTAAGACACATTAATGCACTTTTAGAGTAATTTCTGTGTCAGTGAAATTATTGCCTGCTCTCCCCTCCCCACCCCCCATTGCTGTCATATAGAACTATAACCACATGGAAAAGTAATATTAGGAAACACATTAAAGATGATTTATCAGCTGGAAATAGGAAAGAGAGCCAAGAGCAGGTGATGAACTCTTCAGAACCACTGCATTAAGCTGAGACAGAAAAGGCTGCTCCATTATGTCAACTGACCTGAAATATATAATCAATTTGGAGCAAGTTCCATTCTCATTCACTCTAGCCTAATTACATAGTATTTAGATAGCATTACTCCGGATTTCTACTTACACAAGTGATCATCACAATTTGGCTTTTATTTGGCCCCTTGGAAAACATGATAAAAGAACCTCGTAGAAACCATGACTCACTAAAGCTCCATGAATGCACTGCTCACTCTCTTTCAGAGGTAAGGTCTTATCTTACAGCCTTCACTGTTTGCAAGTGGAGTAATGTTGTTGGAGCAACCAGAGTTGCTCATTCAAACAGGTAGAATTTGGAGGAGAAAGGTCAAAAAAACCCACCTCCTAGACCTCCCCAAACTTAAAAATCAGCCCAGGGACCAGTAAATGAACTGTACAAGTTGTTCAGGGTTGCTTTAATATGCTCAAGGAAAAGATGCTGCTTAAAAGTAGTCTGCCAAATCCTGTATCAGCAGCAGTTTCCAGATAGAAGTAAAGCACAGTCCCATGTCGAGCAAATTATGGTATCTAATCTGGCAGTCACAATAGGTGACTGATGCAAGATTCTCTCCCAGCAGAAAAAGTATTTGACACAGGAGGTTACTTAGCAACATTTAGACAGAGAGCTAAAATGACAATAGGATGGAAGTTTAATAAGAGAATACAAGAGGTCCAGAACTCAAGACAGACCACAATAACAAGAGAAAGTGTAAATGGTATCTTTCCGCATAGCCGAGTCTCCCACAGGGGATTTACTAATAAGGAGGATAGCCCAAATCTCTTCTTTGGACTCCAGCTGAATTTCGGCAGCAGCGGCTGTGATGGGAACCTGCAACAACCCCTTCAGCCCAGATATCCTAGAGAGTCACTTCCAGCATCCTTTTCATCTACTTTCAGGTCATCCCTGAGGTCAGCGAAAGAAGCAACCTGTGTTCACCATGCACCATGGCAAAATCCCATATCTCTAATAGATTCTCCTTTCCAGGGAGTCCAATGGTTAGGCTTATCCAAGTGCTTAACCCACCACTTTCCTTGTCTTTCAGCTCAGCAATGCATGCAAATGTTCACTCACAGGGTGATTATCCCTGGGAAAGGAGACAGTATCAAAGAAAATATCTTTTAATAATTCTTTTAGTCAGAAGGGAAACCCGGGGATTCCTCTACCACATTCTGTGGCAAATGTGATGAGCAAAGCACTCCCTTCATGCTCTGGTATTTATTGACTCATTCTGATATCAGTTATAAGGATGTCACAAGACCAGAATGCCACTACAAGCAATTATTTAACAAGGAGGAAAAAACACATGTACTCTTTTGCATTGTATGTTGTGCTGAACTGCAATAGCTTACATTGCTTAATGGTCATTCATCTTTTTGGTAGAAAAATACAAAATGGCCTCCCAAAAGGTAACAAAGCATCACATAAAGAAAAGATTATCCAAAGGCTACCAGAAATAAACAGACAGAGTTTCACAGTTAAGATTTGGTGTTAAAAAGTTCAGAGCTGGTGAGGAATATGTGTTTCCTACTCAGCAACCAAAACTACATGCAAACTTTCAAATGAGTCTTCAAGTTCAACAGTTTAAATAGTTTAAAAAGCTACTTTCATTACTTCATGTGTTTGAACTATCACACTGCAAAAGTCCATTTCACTTGAATAAGCAGCCAATCATTTTTCTGAGGTAAATATAAGCAGAACGTGAACTCAAAAGGAGCTGTATGTGGTAATCAGCACATTACTCAGTGTAATGAGAAAATCGTCTCTGTTTTCTAGAAGCATTAGATGATTGCATGATAGTGGTATTATACTTCATCAGCACTAATACATCCTCTGTGTAGGTGTACTAAAGAACACAAAAGTTGTTCCCATAAAAGCACGGGCAGTGCCTGGCATTCCAGGGCTGTTTGCACTCCTGAAATATCTCACAAGTCAATTTGCCAGTCTCATTTTTCTGATGATGCAACTATTTATCTCACATGGCTAGGTCTTTAGAAAGGTCCCCGAAGAGGAGAGGTGGCTGTGCCGCCCACCGAGCATGGGACCAGCTCCCCACAACAGCGCCCTCGCCGCCGCAACTTCGCCAAGCTGCTGGACAAGCCTGGACTGAAAAGGTCTGGTTTACCTAAGGGACCAGCTCCTCCTCCTCCCCATTTTTATACTACTGTGGGGTTAATAGCTATGTCGTGTGGGGTCAGGGAAGACATCTGTGTCTCAGATAATATGCTTACGGTGATTACCACACATAATTGACTGACCTTCCCTCATTCTTTTCCTGCTGCAGGCCATGGCTGATAGGGTGAGATGCTCCAGAGGAGTTTATTTTCCATCACACACTATTGTGCTGCTGAGCAAATATTTTAGCAAGCGTTGAATGAATCACCTTTCAGACTTTGGGTTTGACAGTTAAAATATGAAGGCTGTGACCAATCTAATAATATTAGATTTTAAATCAGCTTTGGGAGAAAACATGGGAAAATCCTACTTAAAATCCATTTATAGATACCTAATAAAATCCTGGTTTAAGTGCTGAAGTCAACGTAAATTTTTTGAGAATTCCTGTTCTTTCTTTTGCCCTCTCTGCAGGCTTCATCTCCCCACCTCACTTGGAACATTTTGAGCTGTTGAGTGGGGTTTGTCTCAAAAAGTATCTGCAAACCTGGGTGTAATAAGTAAATAAATATTTGTGCACTGCAGAAGCCAAGCTTCAAGGTAGAAAATGCTGAGGTCTGATTAAAGACCTTTCCTTTGAGACAGAGCATTAGAAACCCTTTCTAGTTCATGGTGTTCTGCTATAGAAATATATGACTGTGCTGGACTATTCTGCATAAATGTGTATTACATTTTACAGTTGACCAGAAACAAGCAAAGACCTCTCATCATTCAACAGCAAAGGAATATTTTTTCCACTTTATATAAAAAAGAGCAAAATTATTTTTTATTTCCAACATACACTTACAAAAGGAATGGAATAAATGTGGCAGAAGAATTTAAAAAAAAAAAAATACTGCCAAATGAAAGCTTCATTTGAAACATAAAGATTTTAACTTTCTAATACTGTTTAACTCTGTTTTATCTATCTAGCAATTAGTCTATCAATTCGGACATAATATACTCCCACAGGAAACAATCTTTATATATAGATATATATATGTGTGTGTGCGTGTGTGTGTGTCCCAGGTTAGATTGTGAGTGATTAAAGCTTTGTACCAGGAATATTCATATCTCATAGGGAAACCAGTCGATACATAGAGATGTCTGTACACACACACATGCACACTTACTTTCTCCCTCCTTTTAAAACCCTTCTGTCACATGGAAAATAATCTTTACCACACACCACCAGTGAGTCTTTATGGCCTATCCTCAGAATTTCAAACTGCAGCAATTTCACTGGGAATTAATGGGCGGAATGATATGATACATTGAACAAATACATCTGTTCTTACTCCCGTGGCTGAAAGCTAACATTTGCGCAAATGAATGTTCCAGCACTGCAGCCAAAAAGTGTTTCCAACCCCAGTAGTTCCTCCACTTTAATTTGTCCAACAACATAATCTACATTCCTAGCTGCCATTTACAGAAATCCATTTGGAACTGCCATCATCTTTCAAACATTTAATATAATTCATCCTCCCTCAAAATGTAGCAACCGCTTAACAAGGAAAAATATACATATTCTAAATGTATGGGTGATCTTTAGACAAATCTCAGCATCACTTCATAATTATATACTACAAGTTTTAATTAACTAAAGCTCTGAAAATCATAATGCCTTATTAAAATGCAATTAATCCTTTGATTAAAAAACAAAAAGCACAAGTATTTACAACAAAAACACAAGTAGAATAATTACAAATATCATGTACCCATTTCTTTTATTTGGGTGTCACTTATGATGTCTCACGTTCCCTTCATTAATTCAAATACACACATTATCTCAAATCCACAGCAGACTGAGTGACAGTGGCCACCAAACACACAGCACTATATCCTATTGATTTCTGCAAATCCTGAACAATGCCATTTGCATGCTTGTTTCTGTAATAATAAAGATATGCCATTCAGAATTAAAGCACCGGCCAGACTAGTGGCAACTAATTGTGTTGTGTGTAATGAGTGCAATTTCAATTTGATATAACCCTCAGCTTTTCTTACAGCACTCGCTAAGTACTTTCAAGTCTTTGTGGGGAAATAATTGATTTTTTTGTGCTGTGGGCACAAGAAAATTATTATGATCTTTTGAATAATGCCAAAGAAAGGACCATGAATGATTTAAATTGGTATATGAAGAAGGCTTCACTGTGGATTGCAGTTTGACTGACATCCTACTAATGTAGTATCTAGATTAGCAATTTTTAAGGAGGCAGCTAATATAAAACTGGTAAAATGGAAAACATTGCTAACAGGGATTTTGTATTTGTTATTCAGTGAGGAATAACAATATGGGGATTTAAGACACGTCAGACAAACACTATACTATTACATAATTGCCCTCGCTCTTTTCTTTTATGGCACATGTATTGAAGGGTATGTTTCAATTGATAAATTACACATTTAAAATATGTAGATACAATGGTACAGTACTAGGTTATCACAGCAGCTAAAGTCCATTGGATATGTCTGTCTGTAACCACCACGTACAAAACCTTTTGTTTTGCCCAATTGTGACAGGAAGGTTAGTAAACTTCCAAAAATTACTCTTCCAAAGAATCGAGATAATTGCCTTTCCTTTCAAAGGAAGGAAATCTTTTTCCTAAACTGCTGCCCACACCACAGCACCATCAGGCTCATTTTATCCCCCGCACCCTAAGTTTTATTTAAGAATGGAAAGTCAGAAACAGGTCTCAGCCACCTAAAGCAGCACCCCAAGCCACATCACCTCCTGTACGTAACTAATTGTAAATTGTTTCAATCTGAAATCAAACTCCCTCTCTCCTTTCTCTTTCTTCTTAACTGACTAATACATTTTATATAGCAAAAGTGGTGAATAAATACGGACATTATCCGCATTCCACCTTAAAATGCATACCTTCCAAATCTTATTCTTCAGAGGAGGGAATGTTGTTAATTTAGTTGGTCATAACTAAATAGTTTCTAATCTGGAGCAGGAGTCTGCTGAGAATATTGGACAGTTTAAAGGTTAATCACCATCGCCTGGTTACACAAGTGAGGCAGAACTAATTCCTCCAAAGGCAAATGGCTTGCAGTTTTATCAGCAGTGCAGATTAGAAGTGTTAATATACAGAATAGAATGGATGCTCAAGGGCCAGTTTTCCCTTATCGGCAAACTTTGCAACAGAACTCAGCTACTGCACAACCTCTGCACTTTCTATAATAAGGCCCCTCATTTTGCCTCTCGAGCAGAACTATCAAACAATCCTCCCCAAACCACTGCCACCAAAATCAGGGTATTACAGACCACAGCTAATTGGAAGATCACTATAATGAAGTAAAAGATAAAATACTTTGGCTGCTGGCCTAAAATGTGGATCAGCACAACATAGGAAGCTATCTGGCTATGTCACATTCTGAGAGATTTACATAAACAATAAACTCAAACCAACAGCCCCCAAAAATACATCTTTGTTTACAGTAAATGTAACCTAAAACACTGGTTTTAAAAACTGGGGGGATTTACATATTCAGTATTATTATTAACAGAGCAGACTCTGCTGCCACTCTATCACATATATATAACTTTATGTGCTTATTTCAAGTGTACGCTGTGCAAGGGATAAAAAAGTAGGATATGTGAGTATATATGTTGTAAAATATTTACATATTTATGTTGCTTGATGTACACTAGAATATATTTATTACTGCAGCACATCACAGCACACAGACTCTTACTTGACTTTTCCAAAGCTGTTAAATGCTGCGGGTGTTTTCCATCAGAAAAAAAGAAAGGAAAGGGGAAGATCCATAAGTGCCACATGCTATTTCCCAAATAAAACATGCTGACAGAAAATCTTACCTAAAAAGACAAGAAAAAGAAAAGGTACTTTGTGTAAATGTATCAAGGAGAAAAATGGGCAATTCTGCCGAACAAATAAGAATAGTCAATTCAGAGAAAAGTCATATAAAATATTACAGTAATCATCTTTGTGTGAGAAACCTGGGGGTAATGAGCATACATTTTACAAACACTGAGCCTGAGCATGCTCCTGATGAATGAGCGGGGACTTCTGCCTCCAACAGCAGTGGGCTCTGCATGAGCTCTGTAAGTTCTCTTGGAGCTCTGGTAAAATTATCCAGGCTGTCCTCTCTGCACATCTCCTGAGTCACAAGCACATTAAACTTTTGCCCCATCCATCCTGTTTCTTCATCCCACCTGGGTTCCAGCTGAGGAGAGCTGAGGAGAGCATTTCACTTCATACCAAGTACCCAAGTCCCATTCATGTCTAAGTTTAGTTCAGGAGGGAGAAGCAGAACATTATGAATTGAACTGTTTTTCTTAATTAAAGGCCTGTTAGTTTTAATGTGAGATGTATAGCACTTTACTAACCATAGAAAATCTGATTCCTTCTAAGACTGCATCAGAGGAAGAAGTTTTTTTAATAGAGAAACAATTTTTCTTTGGTCATGAGCCCCTAGAGAATATGAAATACCATCATGCTTTGCCCAGGGAAGCAGCAAAAGGAACATGGAAAAGTTATAGCAAATAGACCACTCAGTCTTAAATATTACCTACTATAATAAATATGTTTGAAATTGGAATTGGAGAACTACAAAACCTTGCTAGCCAGCAAAAGAAATTGTGTCTCATGTACATATGTAAATTTTTAACTTCCTTAAGAATAATTTATTTACATACATGAAAGTATAACCCCAAGCACATTAGGTGTAACAGAGGTAGAATGGAGAAATTCCTTTGAGAAGGATTTGTGGTTGGGTAGAGAGTGCCTATCACTTAATATTTCAGAATATAAAAATACGCCTCTCTAGACTCACGGTCAGTCATCACTGATTGTTATCAGAGCACAAATACTCTCAAAACCTCACAGTCCAAAACATAAAAATGCCTTGTTGTCATCATATCCTAAAGGCATGTCTCCCCTATTTCCAAAGCTTGGGTAAACTTACTGGAGTTTTACAGTGTCACCTGAGAGCCTGCAGTTCTGCAGCAGCTGTAAGATGCACAGTTCCACTGGCTAAGGAGACACCCATCAGATTCAAGGCTGACACACTCCTGATCCCTCAAGGCACATCAGTTCATCTTCACTGACACAGAATCACACAAAAAGGGAGATGGTTTCAATATCAAGGATCATAACTACTGAAGGGGGAGACACAGTAAGAGATTCTTTTCAAGGAGTGAAGTGCAGACATTGCTGGCTGTTCATAAAACCCCTTCACAAATAAACCATATAGCTGAAGTTTGGCTCTAGTCTTGTGGTGTAACTGGATGTCGGTGCATTGCAGAGATCTAATCACGAGATGAAATAGAATACAGCTTCATCACCAAGTAGATTAGATAAAAACATTCATAGCTACTGCCATGGGCATAGACAGAAATATTTAAGGACTCAAAAGGACTTGCAGATTGAATTACTTGAAAAATTTCATTAAAGTGAACACCAAAGACTAGCACTGACAACCCCCTTCCCTCATGTGGGTCTCACCCCTCAGATGATTTTACCATCTACAGGGGGATCCAGCACTCACTTATCCGTTGGTTAAAAAATGTTTCCAACACATTTGACACTTTGTTTGGGTAACAAAGGCATTTGCTATCACTCCAAAAAATCACTCTACTGCTCCCAGAAATTGACTATAGTCCTCGCCCTGACTGAAACAATCTTATTAAAACTTCTCACTGGAAAAACAGCCAGTAGTGTAATCAGATGATGTCAGTGAGGACTCATGAGTTTTCAAGAATCAGGAGCAATATGTCCATCAAGTAAGACATCCCTTGAGGGACACACCTTACCTACTAATAGGTAACAGAACATCTCCCACCCTACAAAATCCACACATACACTCAGAGAAAAAAAGCAAACACAACATGCTAGAAAAAGCATGCAGACGTCTGAGAAGCATTTGATTGTGCTTGCCTTAGAGTACTGCTCTCTGATCAAACACAATGTAACCAAGACAAATTGATAAAGTCAGGACTTTGGTTTCCCATGGAGCTTTTCAAACAGGCTTTCCTTTTCCTGTCTTGCCAATATGAGGAATAAAATTAAAGACAGCACAGAATAAAAGCACAGACTGTAGAGGAAGGTATTTGTTGACCACAGGCACCAGTATCTTCTTTCTCCTTATCTGTGTTGGTGGACAACCTTGCCACATTTGTGGATAGCGTGGCTATTTACCCGGCTCTAACATAGCTGTGGAGGGAATAATCATGTTGTGGAAGAAGGCTGTCAAAATGCCCCATTAAAGTTTTCCAACATTTCCAACTACTGAATTCTTGGAGGTCAATTATTTGAATCTAGTGATTCAGAACAGCAGGGGATAGAGCTGGTTTCAGTAGGCACAGAAAATATTTGCTGTGTCTAGTCACATAGGTCCTTATACAAGCCCAGTCACCAGAATACTCAAGAGCTTTTGTGGTTTGCAAGCACTTGGTGCCAGGAAGATGTTGTATATATCTTTGCATTTGGTTCATTTTGCATATTCACCAAACGTGGGGAAATGTAAATGAATGGCATGACCTCAGAAAGTTCATCTATATAATTACAAGCAATGGATAAAGTTCACTGAAAAAAAAAAAAAGGAAAAGGAAATGTTTGAAAAACTGAGGAAGACAGATGCAAGAGTCTCTTGTAATCTGGTCTGAGAGGAATTTGCCACTGAATGGATATATCATTTCATGTCTGGATACTCCTTGGTGAGGCTGAAAAATGTCCATGGGCTTCTGTCAGTTACTCTGCTCTTATTCAGAACTGCATCATCATTCAAAGGCAATCACCTCTTTCTTTGCCTCTAGCACCCTGCCTGAACAGTTTAAGTGTCTCTTCACTGAACCCACAGGCTCCTCTTTTATCAACAGTTTATTAGTGTCCTACCCTGCCAGAACCACTCTCTTTTTTGCTGTTGTTGTTGGTTTTGTTTGTCGGTTTGTTTGCTTTTTGTTTCTTTTTTTTTGCGTGTGTGTCTGCATAGATATTTTAAAGAAAACATGGCAATATTTTGGACACATCCTCAATTCTTCTCATCATATAAATCTAAATCATCACACGTGTTCTAGAACAATTGTATTAATTAAGATACAGTGATAGTATTATCTTTGAATCCCTAATGACATTAATCACTTTTTGCCACAAAATACAGATGCCCAACTGCCATTTGACATAGGTTAGTATATGCTATAAGTTCACACAGCCTCAAGGGGAGACTGGGCAAGACTGCAGAACAGAAATGTACACAGAGTTTTTAAATACTTTGGAACTACATCCATTTCAGGAAATTCTTCAGTTGTGAATAGCTGAAAGTTGGGAGAATACTCG
>VXBX01008007.1:1575631-1618131 GCA_013400415.1 Scytalopus superciliaris
CGGAAGGGTGGGATACTTTTCGGGGGGGGGGAGGCATCAGATATGCAAGACCAGTTCTCTACTCTTCCCTGCATACCCACTTATGGCTATTGTTGGAGCCAGGATATTGGGCTACACTGACCTTTGTTCTGAACCAGTATGCCTCTTATGTTCTTATTATGTTCTTATGTTAAGTAGGAAAAGAATTTAGCCTCTGGATAACACCCGGTTGTGCTTGAATTCAGCAGCAAAATTCCTTTTCTCTTCATCGTTTTAGATTGGAAAAATTAATTCCAAAATGGATAGGGATTTTCTTCTCGTTGAAAACCAGACTCCAGTAAAATTCACCATTTTGAAAGTATTTTAAACAGATCTCTGCACCATCCACCCCAAACCAGATTCAACAGCAAAAATTTCTGAGTCTGAAGACTTGAGAGATTTTAAGCAGAATAATTCTGTTTATGGCCTTGCAACCTTCACAAGAGTACATTTGGTTTCTTAGGTCTATAGATCCAGACTCTGGGCTCATCTAGACACTGACAATTTTGTTGTAATTTTTACATGGTATTGTTGGTTTATAATGTTTCTTTGAAGTATGTCATTTTATAATTACATGATTTTACTGTTGTCTGTTCAGATGGAGCTTCACCTTTGAAAGCTTTCACCTTCACCATTGAAATCCTTTGGAGAAGCATAATGAATTTTGGAAACACTTTTAATCTCTCAGTGACTATCAAATTTGATTTTTTTCACTGTCTACAGCTTCTGTTCCACATATTCTACATGGAAAGATAAGAATTTAGGGTTTTCTGGAAGTCAAGGTGTAGTGGTTTGACAGTGGCTAGACACCAGATACCCACCAAAGCCATTCAATCACTCCCACCTGCAACTGGACAGATGAGAGAAACTATAATGAGGGATTCATGAGTTGAGATAAGGACTGGGAGAGATCACTTACTGATCACTGCCATGGACAAAACAGATTCAAAGTGAGGATATTAACTAAATTTATTACCAAAAGAATCAGAGTAGGAGAATGAGAAGTAAAATAAATCTTTAAAACACCTCCTCCCACTCCTCCCTCCTTTCCAAGTTCTACCTCCTCTCCTCCAGCAGTGCAGGGAGATGGGAATGGGGGTTACAGTCAGTTCATTACAGGTTGTTTCTGCTGCTGCTCAGAGACAGGAGTCCTTCTCCTGCTCCAGCATGGAGACAGTTCTCCATGAACTGCTGCAATGGGGAGGGTCACTTTTTTACTGTGGTGCAGTCCTTCAGGCACAGGCTACTCCAGCGTGGGTCCCCCCCAGGGCCACAAGTCCTACCAGGAAAACCCACTCTAGTGGGGACTCCTCTCTTCATGGGTCAGCAGGTCCCTGCCAGGACCCTGCTCCAGCATGGGTCTTCCACATGGTCACAGCCTCCTTTGGGCATCCACCGGCTCCAGTGGGGTCTCCTCCATGTGCTGCACGTGAATCTCTGCACCCTTGAGGTCCTCCATGGGCTGCAGAGGCACAGCTGCCTCACCATGGTCTGCACCACGGGCTGCAGGGGAATCACAGGTCAGGTGCCTGGAGCACCTCCTGCCCCTCCTTCTCACTGACCTTGGTGTCTGCATTGTTACTCACAAGTTCTCACTTTGCTCTTCTATGGATGCAGTTTCATCCGTGCAGTAACTTCTTTTTCCTTCCTAAATATGTTATCCCAGAGGTGTTACTGTCATTTCTGACTGGCTCAGCCCTGGCCAGGAGCAGCTCCATCCTGGAGCCGGCTGGCATTTGCTCTGCCGGACATGGGGGAAGCTTCTGGCAGCTTCTCACAGAAGCCACCTCTGTATCCCCCACACTACCAAAACCTGGCCACACAAACCCATTACACAAGGTCAAAATAAGCACTGTGAATAAAAACTGGGCTATGTTGAAGATAATAACAATTTGTGTCCAGGGGTCAGGATCCTTTACAGAAGGTTTGGGAAAGATACAGAAAAAGTGCAACAGGAACTACATAAACCTTATTTACAAGACAGGGAATTCTGGATCATATGTTAAAATGGGCATGCAGACATCATTTTTGACGAGAAGCACATCATGAATTTTGTTTCCTCCACACATCACAGTCTGAAGCTGGAAAGCTATCTTGGATAGTTGCTAATTTAGGTGAAGCTGAAGTGAAATCAGAAAACCCATACGTAACAGCAGCAAAACAGAAGAGACTTAATTCTAAATGGTTCTGGGCTTGGCATAGGAATAAGGGAATTAGAACATGATGAATATTAATATTTAGATTGCCTGTGCATCAAGAGGCAAAACATCTCAGAAAAGCTACCTCTGCTGTGTATATCAACCTTTTATTCTTTGATGTTTTGTTATACAAACAGTAGTCAGATAAATATAAACGTGGGGCTCAAAAAGCCTACAGTATTTCACAATGTCACATCCAGGAAGGGATTCTTTTGATTTTTTTTTTCCAGACCTGTTCATGTGCACAATTTCCTTATGCATCATTTGCTACAAAAATATTGGTCAATGAACAATGAATAACTAGATTTATTTCATTGTATAAACGAGAGTGAACTGCCTTTTTAGGTTTGTCTTCATTTCCCCATCAACGTATCTTAACTTTCATAATGCCTGTTTACATCAGTGAAGTCACTTTACTTACTGAATTGTATTTGGGTAATTATTTATTCATACTTTAATCACTAGAAAGTCAGAAATTTACTATGGTTAATTTGTGAAGAAATCTTCACAGAAACTTCAAACATGTATGAATCTGGTGTGCTCTGTTTCAAGACATGTCTAATTTTAAGCACATGAGTAGGACTGCTCTTCTGTTCTAGAGCACCTTCTGAACTAGAGGTAGCCATGGAGACTGTTTCAGCTTTTCAAAGGCCACTATGTCTGTCACCTCCTCCATGAGAGGTTTAATACAAAAAAGTTCATATAAAAAAATTCAATGGATTTATGGAAAACCCACAAAAAACTCCACATATACAAAGAAAGCATAATTCAGAGCAGACAATTTTTATGTTTTTAGAAAGAAGTACAATGTTAAAACAAGTCCATACCCAGCTATTATATTCTTGTTAAGGCCATCCTATTAAACAACCCCTCAGAAAGGATTATCAATACTGTCTAGCACTATAAACTAACAAAAATTATCAGAATGGGAATGAGCATTTTACATGGCAGAGAAAATAGAGTGAAACAAAATGTTGGCTGCTGTTATTGACCAAGTCAGCAGGTAGAGCCTACTAGTGGGTTAAATATCTGGAAGGATGTAGCATTTACATTGAAGACAGATTATTTTACTCTTGCAATCATATCCATTTCTTGGAAAATATAACAGGAATGAGCAGATCCATTTACCAGGCATTGCTGGTGAATGTCACTAGGGTAGTACTTGGAGCAATATCTTGTTTTCTTTGCAGGAGTTCTCCCAGACATTGTAAAAGTAGCTGCCCCCTGTTTGATATCTAACAAGTAACAGGGAAATTTAGAGTTTCCAGAAGCACTTCTCATGTCCATCTCCATTTCCATTCTGGCTGAAAAAGTGGAATACTTTATCTGGCAAATGCATAATAAACTATTGGATGAACTTCATGTAGGTGAGTTACAATTAGATGTTATAGCAGGGAAATAGAACTATGATGTGGCTCACTGTTTGTCAAAAAAGATGAACCTTTTGTTATTTGTGTTAGCAGCCTGGCAGTGCAGTAAGGTTTCAGGCTGGGAGGGAGTAAAGGCAAGCTGAACATCCTGATAAAACTGAACATCTTTATAACCATTCCTAGCCTTAAAACACAAGTTCCTGTCCTTAGCTCTGTAATGCAAGCTCTCCTTTTAAGCACAAACTTCATTACTACTATGTATGCCTTCATCATCCCTAACTGAAAGAAGCCAACCCACTCAGAAAACAAAATTGCTG
Source organism: Scytalopus superciliaris (assembly GCA_013400415.1). NCBI lineage: Eukaryota > Metazoa > Chordata > Aves > Passeriformes > Rhinocryptidae > Scytalopus > Scytalopus superciliaris. Next base: position 1,579,535 of record VXBX01008007.1, read on the forward strand.
CAGTATGACAGGTTTGCAGAACAGTTTATCTCACTGGGATCTGTGCTGACCACCAACCGGTTTCCTGATGGCATTTAAGTTTGTTGACTTAAAGCTGTGCTGGCAATTTATCAGTGGGGGAGGGAGTTGAGTGGGAGGTACCTTTCTGTCCCTGTTAACAAGACAGGATAGATAGAGCATGCTCAATAACATGTGAAATGGTAACCTTGTGCTGCCTGTGTTGCTTCTTATCAACAGTGTGACTGCATCCACTCTAAGAGCCCTAGATGGCATTCTGCTTGTGAAGAGCTTGCCACTTTCCTGTTTAAATGGAGCGGTGGTAATCAGCGAGGATGCTTAATCTGAAGGAGGATATGAGACCTGAAACCTGGACTCAAAAATTCTTTCTCTCTAGAGTAGATGCCCAGAGACAATAAAAGACACAAAGATGATCAAAGATACCTTTTTCAGAGGTTTTAGAGTTCTCACATTATGAGGGGTTTTAAAATTCCAACCAACCAAAACACCCAAATGTTTTTTTTAGATTTGGACCACCAAAATAAATTTTCAGTTAGTTAAGATGCTTCATTAAACATTAACTTTTAGTTTTTACTTCATTCTATGGTACCTAAATGATATTTAAAGACATTCAAAAGAAAAAGACTTGGAAAGAGGAAAGTGAAAAGATTGTATTCCCAAAGACATCAAAACAAGATATCTTGACAATGCCAGGAAATTTTAATCAAAATTTTTTTCCAGGTTCTGTTCTAAGTAATTGATACCATTTCATATAGTATTTTGTTTTTCACTAATTGCATTTACTTTAGTAACACACTACAAAGACTGAACAGAAGGATGGATCAAAGCATACTTATTAAGTTAAATATTGTTTTATTTTAACCTATTCTATCAGCAGGTCATCTCCAGGTAAGATGTGTTGTGCAGAAGTACTCAGTGGAAGAAAGTATGCCAGAGAAAGTGGGCAGAGGGAACTGGAAAAAAACCTTACGATGGAACAGATGGAATGAAAACATTTGGCAAACAACAGTGGCGGGCTATTTTTTGCTATAGCTGTTTAGGTTTCTCAAGTATGAAAAGCCAAACAGTTTGGCTAGTATTTACATGTGAGCATTGAAATTAACATACAAGCAACAAAAAAGCATCGCACTGAGGTTTTTGATGAAAAAAAGCATCTAACTAAAGCTAACACTGTCAAACTATAAGAGGTTCACCACCTTTCATATCTCCTTCCAAAAGATTTGCACTTCACCATTCCCTCTTGACCATTTCTCTTTCTAGTTTCCTCCATAGAGCACAAGTACTTTGGAGGGCCTGGGGATCCTCCCAGTGGCTGGGACCAGCTTCTCCATCAGCAGACCTAATAACTACAGGCTATTTAATGTATGAAAGGACCACTATGGGAGGACAGAAATGGGAAAAGCAAAACAAATCTGACCTAGAAACTCCACATTATTTCCATGGAAGTCTGGTATCAGACACTGGGAGTGAGATCTATGGTAACTTCTTTGACATGAGGAAGTGTTCTTGAATTCCTGGGAACAGAAGTTATAATAAAGAGATTTGTAGATACAAAATATTAAAATCAGGCACCTAGCAAAAGAATATAGAGGAAGCCATCAGGAAGAGGGAGAGGTAGAGAAATTAGAAGGAGGTAAAGGAAACTACAGCAAAGTGTCACTGTGTTTGGCATCTCTGTGCTCTAACTAGCACAGCATAAAGGATATTAAAGGCCTCTATATTTCTATCACAGCAGTGCAAAATTTAAAACTATAAACTGCTTTTTCATAGCACCAAACTACCTTCCTCACTCTCCTCATTCCCACCTGTGAAATTCTGCCTGAGTTCATCTTTACCTTGACCTTGCTTCTGCTGAAATCCTTGTTTACGTCTTAATCACTTCACATCTTGAATACTGCAATTCCTTCAATGGTCTGTCTAAATCCCAACTCTCTCAATATGTCAAGAGGTCCAAAATGGTGCAGTCAGATTATTTTTTGCTCCATGCATGGATAAACAATATGATAGAAGATGTGTTTATGTAGCAAAACTGAGAAGCTGCAATAGAAGAGTGAGGTGACTGTATATAGAAAAGGAATGGCAGACAACAGACATACAGCAGCTAGAAACCGGCTAATAGTCTCAGGCACTACTACAACAGACACCAACAATAAAAGACTTGTTTACTACTATATAAATAGCATCAAGATCAAGAAACTTGGAAATCCCAGGCTTCTCTGTCTTTGCAGACAACAAACATCAACTGAGTGCCTTTGCCTCCTAAACCAGTAGCACACATTTAGTATCAAAATAGGCTCCAAGATCTTCAAAAGCACAATGCAACTACCATATAGGAAAAGACTTCTTGTCTTTGCAGTCAAGGAGACAGCCAGCTCTTCAGGCTTGCTCGTTCAGCCAAAGGCTGCCACTCAGCATTGCATTAACCGCTGCAAAGAAATTATTCACCACCAGAAGCTACAGCAGAAGTGTCCTATGTCAGACTGTGCTGTTTCACAGTCATCCTAAGTCATCCTAGGATCCTAAAAATCAAAATCAACTGCTTCAGAATCCCTTATTATAGAAGTTTTCTTGCTTTTCTGGGAATTTTCTGAGTTGTTCTGCACGAAAAGAAAGAAGTGAAATATACAGATGTTAAGAAAATCCAGATGGCTGTAACCTTGCTTGAAATTGAGGAAATACTGTGAATACCTGACTTCTTAGAAATCAGAGAAAAGAGCTATTTAATATTGCCTTGAATGCCTGCAGCAGAGTAGGTTTTTATCCCATATTTATCATTACACACTCAACAGCAAAACTACTATGAGGCAAGGGTGACACCAGCCTTCTTTTCTTAAATTGTCCTGGCTTTTACAGTGCCTCTGACAGTACCTTCTAGTAACATTAACCAAAACCCCTGACATTTGTTCACTTGGTTAGAGCATGGTGCTTATAGCACCAAGGTTGTGGGTTTGATCCCTGGATGGGCCATTCACTGAAGAGCTGGATTCAATGATCCTTGTGGATCCCTTCCTACTCCGAAGATTCTGTGATTACTGAACATGACAGTCTATGGTGTGGAATATCTTAACTACATAAAAAAAAACCTGCAAAAAGTGATAATTTAACTCATGAAAGCAAAAGATGCCTCACCCATTGTTTCTTTATACTCCAGAATCATATTCATTTTTGTAAGAAAGCATTTTCCTCACCTGAATAGCAATTAAAAAAATCTTAAAAGTAACAAATAAATCCATCCCTGGAACAGTAACACATCTCAAGAATGCTTGCAAAGCAATGAAGCAAAACAGCATACTTTGCATGATTAAAATATTTAATTTCAGTAGTTTTGAGAATTTATTTTTTTCCATAATACTGGTTCAAATCAGTGAAGAAAAATTTATTTTGAGTCAAGAAGCAGAAAGTTTTCAAGGAACAGTTCTAGGAAGTAGTTTCAGATTCAAAAATTACTGAAACCAACCTCTTGGTGATGAAAAAGACACTCTCTTCCACTTCTGCTTTTCAGTTTGCTTAAAAAGAAAAAAATCTCAACCAGCTGTAGCTGTTTCTGCAAGACCAGTTAGCAAATCAGTTTCTGCCCACCTGTAGCTGTTCATTGAGACAAAACATATAGGACTGGAATTGGTCAATGACCTTGCTGCTGAAGATGAAGCTGAGTGTCCTAGAGCTGGTTTCGTGCCCAGTTACATGCCCTTGTAAGCCAATTTTCGATTATTTCAGGTGCAAGATTTAACAGGTGCAGCCCTCCCACTTTGTTTCCTCTCCTCATTACCATATGAAGACTTGCATTAGATGCCCACAGGCATTTTGCAAATGCAAGGATTTTCAATTACCCATCCTCTGACAGGCATCATGTCATCCTTGTACAGCAGCTTTAGATTTGTGAATGGGGGCTTGTGCGTCATTGTTGTCAGCAATGAATAACCATAGTCACTGTCCCTCTCCTGCAGAATGCTGAGCAGCACCAGCCCATGCCCTCTTGAGTAAGCTCTGCATTCCATCCACAAGTGTTGCTGGATCTTTCTGTGGTGCCAACTGCGGACAGGAATTTTTTCAATAACCGTTCTGCATCACTTACAGTGCATTTCATCAGTGCTGTTCCTACATGTGCAAATGGAAAACCTAACTATGGAGCCAACAATATCTGAGGGATTAATATGATTTCTCATTAATAAGAACCCTGTGACCTTTGGTATGGGATATATTTAGCCTGTTTGTTCTCTCTTTTTTTGGTGAAGTATATTCTACAACATGCTGTGATTTCTGGCCTATTGATTAGCGGGTCTTTCCACCACGAGCAATCTTAATCTTTCTTAATTGCCTTAATGGCCTCATGGCCTCTCTTTTATACTCTCTGCCCACTATGTTGTTGTTGCAAATGCTTTTGTGTCTTAACTTCGTGACTGTACTAAAGACTTAAAGGAAACTGACTGTGAATTCTATTGTTGTTCTTTCCGTTCTTTAAATTCCTTTTTCAGGCTCCTAATATCTTTTTAATATATGCATATATTAAAAAACAGTTGTCCAAAAGTTTTCAATAAAGGAGATGATTTTTTATTAAATCCATACAATAGTTCTTCTTTTAGTTCCAGAGATCTGCAGTGCAGACCAACAGATTCATGTAGCTTGTTATTCATATATAAAATACTAAAATTCATGGCTAGTGTTCAAATACAGTTGTGGGAAACCCCATTCTAGAGTTGTAGAATACTTGGTAAGTTTGCCCTGGAACTGTTTGCTATGATACATAGAATAAAAGTTGAGGAGTCCACAAATAGGTATCTGGCTTGTGTCTCCGGTCTTTCCCAGGGGTTTATTTTGAAACAAAAAAGATGACGAGACAAAGAGCTATCAGATTTTTTTACAGTACATGTCATTTAAATTGCATGATGTCTAGGTCAGTAATGTTTGTTGGTCACTGTGTTTTATTTGTGCTGTGAAACAAGAAACAGAAAGCCAGAAGACAGACCAAGTAAATGACAGCAGTTGGTTTACTGACTTAATTTTCAGCCTACTCTTTCTTAACGTGAAGAGGTGGAATACCAGCAGAAATAAACAGATCCCCCTGTGTCACAGGCTAAGTGGAGCATCACCATACAAGGCTGACCTACACAGCAGATACTTGCAAGAGATGTGCCCAAACAAGAGAATAATTGTAATAGAGGCATCGCTAACATCCGTAAGTGACCATGGGAACAAAAATATTTGCCCACAAAGTCTATCCAGGGCAAAACAGTTTTCAAACGCTTCCAGACAAGAAGGAAAAAGTTCAGGAAAGATTTCCTCTAAGTGGTGACAGTAGCCTAACCCAAAGTTATTTATTTGCCTGACACTAAGTTAGTCCCAGCAACTTCCAAATCTAGATCCAGTCTAGAGCCAGCTGTGCAAAGTCAAAGGCAAAACTGTGAAGGCAGCAACATCTATGGAAATCATTTCACTCCTCTCAGAAGGGAGAAGGTAATGCACAGTAATTGCAATACCCACAAACAGCAAATCTTTAAAACTGTCAGTAGTCCAGAAATGTGTCACTTAGACCACTGTAATTATGGGAGAAAAGGTGACATTCGGGGCTGAAAAAAGAAACATGCTTGTGGTAGAGTCTTTTTATAGGAAAATGTCACCTGTTTAAAAGCTGTTCAGAATTTTGGCAAGTTAGAAATAATCATGGCTGACATTACTTGGCAAAGAGCAGATGAAAAGATCAAAACTGGATAACAGATAAATGCAATCCAGCCCATGGTTCCATCTTTCAATTCCCAAAGGCAGCAGCAATGTCAAACACTCCAAATACTGACAACCAAGGTAGAACAAGCAGCTACGAAAGCAGAGGGAAAGTGCCCAGGCTCAATAAAAAAACCCCAAACAAACCACACTGGCAATTTGAAGAAGAGACCAATAGAGACCCCATTAGAAAAGTATGTGCATATGCATAAAAAAATGTATTATTTGCTTAGTTTTGGTGGAATATTAAGTGTTAGCAGCTAAGATTAACTAACATTTACTAAGATTTATGGTTACCTCTGCAATGGTACTCCTCATCTTTTCCTCTGTCATAATGTATCACATAAATGAAAACAAGCTTCCATCCTCTGAAAAACAAGTGAATCCAGGTATTATAAAGTCTGACTAACCCAGAGGCCAAATTTCAGTTAGAAGTTTGAACAAAAATTCTGATTTCAGATTTCTACTTAAGTAACAGATTTTTAATAGAATTTTCTGTACACAGATTCCTTGAATGGCTTTTCTTGTTCATTTTGGTAGGCAGGGTCAAGGGAAACATTCTTAAAATAGTTCTGATCCACAGAACTCCAATACTAATTTCACTTTGCATTGCCACCAGGGTTAGGCTCTGCATACTTTGTACTGACACTGAAACAAGAGGTTTGAAGCTCTAATAACCAATGTCAGGAAAAGGCAGTTTTCCCAGTGATGAAGATTGATAGTAGAAGAAAGCCAAAGAAATGAGGTATTTTAATGATGTCTCACTTATTCTCCAACCACTTTCGCACTCAGTCCTGAAACGTTCTTTTTAGATACTCATCAATTTCCCTGAATTTTTTTGCCACAATACTAAGTTTGGGCTTACTATACAGAGCCTCAATTGACTCAGAGACTCTGATTATTGGATTTACGGATATTTTAATTCCAGTTTACCAATAATGCAAAACTAATCTTAACATCTGACTACAAATGCCACACCAGTTCTGGCAGGGTAAGATTTTTTCCCTGTCTTTTAAATTTGGGTATTTCTAAAAAGTTTGAAAAGTCTGTCTGTAACAGAGGCCACCCTGGGAACACTGGAAATTTTAGGTCTGATTTTTGCCCTTTTATTTTTCCTGGTCTGTAGGAAACTTACTCTTCTGCTTTAATGAAATAAAAACATGACAGTAACTTACCCACCCTACAAAAGGTGATTGAGGAAGCAGCTACAAAAGGTAAAATAGTTGTTTGTGGCTACAGTTATCTTTCTCTGTTGAATAGAATGGATCAGCCCTGTATAAAACATCCTGGGATAAAAGGCCCTGTGAAAAGGGAGCCCTGCCTGGGTGGGAACTGGGATGCAGGAAATCAGAAGATTAAGGAATGTGCAGTGCTCAGTGCTCTTGCTAAATCAGGTTGAAATGGTTTTGTTTGTTTGGCTTTAATTAATGCCATTTTCAGGTAAAAGAATGTCTATATTCACAATTTGTGACTAGCTCTGGCTTTTTTATTTATTTGCCTTCGTGGGGCTTGGTGAAGGGCTGGCATTTTCTTTAACGACAGAGCTCCACACCATCTGATCGAGCCTCTCCACTGAATGCAGAGAGATGCAGAACACAGCTCTCTCATTATAGAACTGTGTAAATCTATGTAGTCAGAGCAGTGCAAGCTTTTGATTTGTAACCACTCAGGTGATGGAAAGGCTTGCCTGAAAGCTTTTCAAAAAGCCTCTTCCACAGGCGAAGCACATTTGTAAGGAGGATCATAACTACAGTAAAAATTGGATACTGATAGTAAAGTCCTGGCCTTATTGAAGTCAATCCATATTTTCCATAGCTTTTATTGTGCCTTAGGTATTCCTAGAATCTCAGGGAACTGAAGTTTCACCTAGCAATAGCATCTCTTTGCTGATCTATTGACTTAACAAGCAAAAGGCTATAGCTTTAAAGGATTTTTTTTTTAATTTTTTTAAAAAGTTATCCAAAACCCATGATTGTGGTCACATCAAACACCTACCAGCATCTACTGAGGCAATAACCAGGAGAGTTTCTTGGGAAGGAAATGGTTCCATGACAATAGAAAGAACATCTTGTAACACCATCAGAAACATCACACTTCATCAGCATCACTAGAGACCATCTCTCCTGAACTGGTATTTCTCTCATAGGCACAGACTGATGTATGAGGAGGTAAAGGGACACAGAAAAAGCAAAGTGATATTGCCATGAGAAACAAGGGTCTATAGAGATCTTAGGAAGTCAATAGTAAAGTCTGGGACTATAAAGTATGAGCATTATCATTATATTAATAATTGAAGCTTTATGATACAAAAGACATATAACTTACTCCATATAACGTACTCCATAACCTCAAGACGTCACACCTGGAGAACTTTGCTCATATCCTGATTCCTCAAACACCTATTTAATGCTTAATTTAAATGACAACATGAAGAATCTTGGTAGATCCACCACTGACATACATGTCAAGGAAGTAGAGGCAAGTGTTTGTGTCAGGACTTGAAGCTTTTGTCTTTAGGCACACTCCACTGTTGTATATGAAATACCAACTATGCTTGGTGCACAGCAAACACAGTGATGATAACAGGGCAATACTAGAAGGTTGGGGAAAGAGAGGTATTCACCAGGTGCTGTGAAAAGGAAACCGCAGAATTTAAAATGGATTTGCTCATTGACTGTAGGATGTTATTCTGACTGGAAATAATAAAAGAGATCCAGAACTACAGCTCCACCAAGATCTATGCCTGGATAGTATTGTGCTGCACTCACAGATCTACCAGACTCGAAGACCTCTCTCTTGCTCAAGAATCTTTCAGTAGAAGAGGTCAAAATCCCATGTGGTCAAGATCATCGTGCCTCTCAGATTCTGTGCTGTACCTGAGCTGTTTCTAGCCCTGCAGAATGGACATGTACCGTGTAGGGACAAATACTTCTGACCTGGTACGGGGAATAGTTGTTGGGTGCAATGACAGGAAACACAGTTAGCAAATTCTAAATTTTTGACAATTCATACATGGTACAGAGAGAAACCATTACAATAACTTTGAAGTCAAATTAGAGCAAAGAAGGGCTTCTCTGCACTTTTGTGACCAATTAGGCATGTAACCTGCTAGGCTTATTTAAATCTCTCTCCCTTTCATCTTTTATAAGAGAAGTGACCGTAGCCCACTCAGATGCCTACCTGTGCTTATCCAGGAGACTCCAGGGGATTTCACAAGAAGACTTTCCAGATGGCCAAAGTATCCCTGTGCACAAGCTGACTGCATCTCTCAGTTGATGCCCACAAGCTTTTATGCCCAAGAATTTCTAATAATTTATAAAAAAAGTTGTGAGGTTAGTGTTGTAACATTAGTTTTGCAGGAAATAACACGCACTGGAGTCTAACTATATTTGCTAATTTGAGTACCAGCAGCTCAGTATGGAGCTTAAGGAAGGCTAATTTCTCTTGCCAAAAAAACCATGGATGCTTAGTGACAGCCTTTCTAGTTCATACAAGATTCGTCAGAAATGCTGGCCTAATCCTTTTAAAAAATACTTCACAACAGTAAAGAATGCTCTGAGAATTTTACTTGCAGCAGGACAGAATAACATGTTATGTGAAAACCATGTACTGAATCTGTCCACCTATTTTCCCTGCAAAACATTTGCTAATCATGCTGTTGAAGGGGATGAACATATTTTAGAATATTAAAATTTGATTTGGCAATGACAAATTTCAATATTAAAACACATATAATGACTCTTAGATTAAGCTTTTCTGATATACTTAATACCCAAGCTAAATAACTAATCCACAGAGAACAGGAGGTGGACTCAGCAGCTGAGTAAGATTACAATTTTAGGACATACTGTAGAGGACACAGGGAAATGCAATCTCATCATTTTCTTAATAATATTCACTATATGTTGGTTAGTCAAAACCACCTGGCATATAAAACAGAAAAAAAACATCCTGCATTCACATTGAAATCTTCTCATAAGCCTCAGACCTGCCTAGTACACAACTGCAACAGTGTAGTCTTATCCTTCAGAGAACAAGCAGGAACTACTGTGTTTAACAAAACACGGGTACTGTTCAAACTGGATATATTCCCCTGAGGGAAAAATTACTCCCCAAGAAGAAGTGGTCAATCACAAAACAAGTGGAACACAGTAATCATTAATCACAGGTGAAAATTCAGCACATAATTTATGAGACAAAAGATTTGGCAACGGTTATTAAAAAATGTTCACTATTTTTATCACACATGGAGGCAAAGCAGGAGAAATGGAAACAGCATTATAGAAAGTCCTTTATTTCAAAGTGAAGTAATTTTTAAATTATGACTGGATTTGTTATACTTTTATGCAGACCAGGAAAGGTTGTAATGAACAATCCACCTGGCATATAATACATATCAAGCAGTATGAATTTGCCCAAGTACTCCCATCAGTGTATATGCATATGCAGACACCTACATAGAAATTGTATTGTACACACTCTGTTATGTTCACTCATATCCACACTTTCATACTACAGTCTTTCATTAGTGCCATAACACAGTGTGTATGCACATGTGAGAGAGTGAAACACATACATGTGACATGTGAACTGCTGCAGGGAGTAAACTCCTCCTGAAAACAATCTACCTGAGAGACACTATTTTCAAATTAGTACTGTAATGCCTCTGTGCTGTACACATGCAAACACAGATGGAAAAGCACAGCCAAAATATCTATTTTCTTCACTTTCTTTCACTTAACAAAATATACTTTTTTTTAGACTGTGATCTACTTAATAAATATAGGAAGTTCTTATCTTCTCTCAGCTATGTCTACATGCAGGAAAATAAAGCTAATTTAATTTGTCCGTGATGATTTGTAGGCAGAGTATCTCAGGAATTCTTCCAGTTATATTTTACAAGTGTTTTTCAATAGCCAGTTAAAAAAAATCCCCACATTAAAATTGAAAAGGCTGAAGGTTTGTATTTTAAGTTTTCTAATTAAATATTTTCATAAATTACTGTTCACTGGCTTCACTAAAAATTATTATCCTAGCTGAAAATTGTTTAATTTACGTTGATAATAAACAGATCTTTATAGAAAAACATATTGATGTTAAAAAGATTGAGAATCAAAACCATTTTATCTTATTAAAAAGCACCTTGTAATGACTGCTCTCACTAGGACCAAAATATAAATGAGACCTAAGAACACTTTAGAAGTTGCTTGCAACTTTATTTGCAATTTTGAAATGGTTTAAATGATGAAATGTTGTGTTAGCTGTAATAGGCTATATATTCCAGCTGTGCAACAGGCTTTTCTCTCCAGCCAGCAAAGAGAATCCATTATCTATGCCACAAGAGTAAACCTAGATCCTGAATTTTAAAGAAGTCATAAGAAGGTTGTATGTTACTTGAGTGCCTTTGCTTTGTAAAACCACCGATATGCCATTAATATTCTCAGAGAGAAGGAGAGAATTTGTGTACAAGCAGATGTCTTTGTGAAAGAGCAGAGTTTCTAATATTTAGCATATCTGTATCTTAGCACATTTTTAACCTGAACTACTGTTTGCTTCCTTAGGCACCTATATGGGGGAAACAGATTAAAGCAGGTAGGAGATAACCAAACTGGTTCTTTAACATGAGCAGAATTGGGCCTAACGTATTGTTAGCTTGAAGGAGAAGAAACTTAGTATTTTTAATGTGCCTGTTAATACAGATATCTCTTCAGATCTGCAGAAAAGATGTTGTCTTTGAGGAATTTCTGTCATTGGTATTTTCCAGATATTTTTTCCCCAAATGGGTACAGGTGCTTGCAGCTTGCCAAGATAGGGTGGGACAGAACATTTAATTTTGTGCGCAGGCCTGTCCTGGGAAGCACAGCCATCAGACTGAGGTATTTCTGACTTCCACTTGTTGACACTGACCTGCACAATATCTGTGGCAGAAAATAGAGAGATGATGTGTGCCCTAACCACAGCATACTGTCACAAACCACTTGGCACCATGAAACACACAGAGGGCTGCACTGAGGAGCAGCATCATTGCAGGGAAACATCAGTGAATTAAACTGTGCTCTCTCACAGAAGAGGCCCTGCGAGTCGTGGTTTTCAAGCACCAGTTTGGAAATGATTCTGCACCTCAGCTGGCTCTGGGCTGCATGCAATGCTCTTGGGGCAGTCCGAGTGGGATGCTGGGCTGGGCATCTCATCCTGGATGAGAGGAAGCAACCTGGCAAAAGTGAACCACCAGGCTCCTTCATGTGAATCCTCACTTTTCGTTTATTTTAATGAAATAAAAGGGAAACAAAAGGGAAAGTGTATTGCAGTATTTTTAATCACTCAAAACTATCATCCTGCTTTGTCACCACAACAGAACAATAGATAATTGATGTACTGAACCAAAACAGCACAACTCCCTGTGGTAAGTTTGTGCTAATTCACAAAGGCTTTTTTTGAATGAATTTGGGAAGCTATCTATATACCTACACAAAATCTGACTTTATTAATAACTGCAGTAATTCCATACTGGGACCCTAATATTAGAGCACAATTTAGCTGAAACTATTGGGCTTGTGAACAGTTAACAAAACAAAAACCACAATAATAGTGAAGAATCCAAACAGCAGCAGCAAACTAATAATCAGCAACACCTTTACGCCAAATAAGCTACCGTGGCATTAATAATTTCCCCTCCCTCACTGCAGCACCACTGGTGTTTCAGGATGTTTCTCTTCTGAGGAAAGAAGCCAACTCACACCCCAGCCCAAAACTGGGGCAGGTTTCCCCTTTGGGCAAAACGATGTTTGGTGGTGCCCGCAGTGTCTCCCAGCCTGCTCCCCCTCCTGCTGGGGCCGTGGGGAACACAGGCTGTGGGTCACCAGCCCCATCCCGGGCTAAGCAAACAAGACACGTTTCCAGCACCTCTCCCTCGCAAGCTGGTTTGCCTTGCAAGAGGCCAGGAGGTAAATAAATAGGTCTGTCAAGCCAGGCCCTTGCCTGTACACACCTGTATCAACAAGGATGCAAGCACAATTATCTTACCTTAATGAACTTAATCTTTAATTTCACAGCTTGGCCCTTGTGCTCAGCCTTTTAACAAAGGAGCCGAACTGTTTTAGTCCATATGACCACCCTTCCTCCAACAGCTGTGGAAACTTAAAGCCACGACAAGGATTTTTGCCCCTTGTGAAACTGTCAAAAGCAATAAATATTTTTCTTTTTTTCCATCATTAGACCCCACTAAGAAAGCCTGCCCATTGTCCACTGTAATTCCCAGCGCTCACGGGGCAGGAGCTTTATTGTCCCAAATGAATCCTGAAGTGTGAACAATGCAGGGGAAAGCGGCCACCCTTTTGGGGAGGGTGTAGCCGCTAGGAATGCGGCGCTTCCCCATGGACAGCTCCGCCAAAAGAGCACTTGTGTTTTTTAACACTGGCCTTTCAGGAGGATGCTCGAGTTAAGGCATTGTGGCCCACTGTAAATAGATGCACTCGCCAGAATGGGGCTTCGTCATCCCTAATTAGGGAAGTAACTCCGGAGAGACAGCATGTCACTTGCAAGACTGGGCTCATTGTTGGGTTTGTGCGCGTCCCCACAATGTGAGGTAATTGGAGTTGTACCTTTTAGAAAGCTGCTAATTTCACATAGGAAGTGCTAACAAGACCTTTGTGTGCCATGTTTTCCTTCGTCCTTTCTAAGGAAGTTACAGAGCTCGAGTACTGGGAATGGCTGGGCCAAGGCCTGCCAGAGGAGGCTGCGGTAATGAACCACTTCAGCCCCCTGCCAGAAAAAGGAGGCCTAATTTTCGGGCCTGAGAAGACGAGGCCGGACAAAAGGTTCTGTTTAAGCTTATTATACAGGACATTCTCAGTGCCTACACAGCTTTCCTCGAAATGACCCTCTCAAAATAAGTGCATCAAGTTTGAGCAAATAGAAACATGCAACTTTCGAGGCTGGGGGTTATAGTTTTCTTTACAAAGCCATTTATATAATGTAAGCCGCAATTAGCGCGGAGCAGAGCAACAAGATCTAGCGAGGAAAGTTCCCCTGACAAAGGACAGAAATTAGGGGAATAAGTAACAGTTAAATATTGGCTTTGGATAACCAGCTGAAAAGACCTTTCAGATCAGCTGTGGATGTGGAAAAATAAAATAATTTTAGTCCGAAACCCTTTCGCCGCAAAGTTTGGCTTTTAAATCGTCGACTGATTGATTCCACTAATTTCAAATTATCTAGATAGAATGGATCTGGGCTTAAAAAAAAAAACAAAAAAAGAAAAAAAAGGGCTAGAAAAGAAATCACTGAAAAGCCTCTCAGCTTTTAAGCCTGACAATATCAGCAAAACATCCATAGGAATTACATATAAAAATTCAAACAGTAATGAAACAAATTACTACTTACAGTATGAAAAGTCTGCAAAAGCTTTTTATAGACTTGAAATGCAGAAGTTATATAAACTACTCAGTGAAAAGAATTAGAAAATGACCTTTGTAGATCGGGGGCAAAAATGAACAGTCTTCAGGGGAAAAAAAAATTCACTGTTAACAATGGCTTTTAATGCCATTTTGCTTCCCTCATTTATCTAATAATCATGGCAAGGTTAGGGTAAACAATGAACAGTATGTTTTCACATATTCCACCTTTAGTGTCCTCCATATGAATTTCTAAAACACTTAAGAGAATAGATACATAAACCTGTGACCTTCAAATGAGCTTTTTGCTACTTCCAACATTTTGAATAAAAAAGGTCAGAAAATTGAACTGCTTTTGCACAGTAATGAATTCCATTCTGTTGGGTAAACAAAGCAAAATTTTAAAACATGGACCTGACATCTCTATAGCCCAAGAAGCTTTTCTCTTCTTCGGGTGAGCGGGGGGGAAGGGTGAGGAATGTGAGCGCGCCACCAGCCACCCCCTAAATCACTGCAGCATCCGCCAAGGAGAGGAGGAGGAGGAGGAGGAGGAGAAGACAAAAATATTTGGGTTTATTCAGAGAACAGCCGTGATTTCCAAGGCCAGTGCAACACAAATGTCCGATTTTTAAGATTTTTTTTTTCCCTCCACCTCTCCCCCTCCCAGTGAATAATTGATCCGGTCCACACAAAAAAGAAGCCAGTGCTACCCTCATCAAGCTAGCTCTTACTGCCGAGGGCCTCCAAAAGTTACTTCAATTTCCGCCGTGCTTTTGTCCATGAGTTGTCCTGGCTGAAAGGCCCGGTTAGGTATTGTTGCAAAAAAAGTCTGCGCCCACGTTTATTCCCCCCCTCTAATTCATACTCTGCATTGTGGGGTTTTGCTATTCAGGGACTGATTGGACAACAGCCCAAAGAATGGCCCCAGTGATTAGGCTCTCAGCATGGGTCTGGATTGTGGGTATAAACCCACGGCCAGGGCTTGAATTCATGGCTGCTTTCTGCTTCCTCCTAGTGCCTCCCGTGCCCAATATTTTCTGCATCCTTTGCTGCAGGTAATGCATTCCTTCATACCAGGAAATGGATTCCATATAATTAGCCAGCACAGTGGTGTGTGAGCCCCTGAAAGTCCAGGGGTTGTGCCCCGGGAAGCAATTGCACTTTGGTATTGGCAGGAACTCGCGGGATTTTGGTTCAGGGTGGGATAACACAAAACCCCAAGTATTGCCATGACAAGGTATTCATCCTGCTTGACAAAGGAAACTTCTCTACCATCCCCCCAGGGCACAGAGGGGCGATGCTGGACACCAACTTGTTTGTTTAGAAGTGGAGGTATGGTTTTCCCAGCGCCCCGCAATTCCCAAAGCCCGGGCCTGACCCCATCCCCTTCCTGCCGCTCCGCCGCGCCGCTTCCCCTGTTGCTTTACGTCTCAAAGTATGGCAGCTGCGCAAGTGGAGAAGTGTACAGATGTCACTCTGCGTCTTACATGTCAGTAACTGGAATTAATTTACATTTATTTGCCAATTGTTTTATATCATTTTATGACAATGTGCTGCATAATATAATTTAAATCTTTAATGTACAACTAATTCTCTACCATTAATTTGTCAACATGATTACTGGATATGCCACCAGTAAAAGCTGGATGACTTGAAATATGTAGAAGGCATTCCTGTAGCTTTAAAAGAGGTTTGTATCTGAAATGACAAAGGTTTACAGAACTTTTTTTGGTCTGTCTGTGATTTTATGAAAACTACAATTTCAATGTAATTTCACAAACTGAATTATTCCAAATCTCAGTCTGAAATAAAATAAAATGTCTAATATATTAATTAGCCAAGGGAGAGAGTCCCAACAGTATTGTAAGAAGCAAAATGATAGTTTGATTCCTGAGAAATACAGCTTTCATCATGACAATTCCTGGCTGATAGGAGTTTAAACTGTCTCCCTGCCAATAGCATTTTATTTTGGGCAGAGCAGTAATCTTTTTAGCTATGCTCTGGAATTGAAAAGCAGCTCATAACGAGAGCAGGTTGCAAATTTTTGGACAGAAAATGGTGATTCGTTAAAACTGAAATTTGTCCTGGGCATGTACAGCAGGAGCTGCAGCAGGGAAGGTTTCTCTGGCTGATAAAAAAAATGAAGAGGGAGAGAGAGGGAGAGTGGGAGAGAGGGAAAGAGGGAGAGGGGTTTTTTCTGCCTCCCAACCCTCCTCCCCAGCTGCCCGAAGGTAGGAGGTCAGGGCACTCTCCAGGGATGTGGGAGAGCCAGTTTCAATTACCTCCGCAACGTGCTTGTGAGGGGGAATTCAGAGCACATTACCTCTTTGCTTTCAGGGGGGTCTGGCCCCCATTTCTCCTGCAGCTCTGAGGCACCCCCCTGCTGTTCCTCCCCCTCTATTAAAAAATGAATGTGTATGTGCCTCCCTTAAAAAACCAAAGCAAAACAAAATGCGTATTGAGGTAGAGGTCCTGACCTTGCAGCACCAACTCCCCTGAGAGACTTCTCAAGCAGAAATGGGGCTGGGGATGGCAGCTCGCTCTGCCACCCAGCTTGGGAGATGGGTGCAAACAGCATCTGTAAAGCAAAACTAGGAGCCGAGCCCACGGGCTCTGCCTCTGATTCCCTCCGTGCTCTCCTTGCAGTTTCTGGGGACGTGTGCAGGCAGAACCAGACCCTTTGTCACAATCCCTTAAGCCTGCTCATATGGTCACTTCTGTGTTGCACAGAGCAGTCACCTCTTACAGATGGGCCTTAGCCTGTCAGCCCCTCAGTGCAGCAACCCAGCACCTCTTTTTGACACTGTTTTGCAACTGTTTAATTCAGGTGGGTTCCCTGCAGTCTGGGTAACTGAGCGGACAAAAGCCTGCACTCACACCAACATTTGTCCAGGACCAGGCTACAGATGAAAATGCTGGGGAAATTGTGAATAAAAGGGATGGAAACACAGCAATTAGTTTCCAGGGAATAATCTGCTAACAGAACATTTCATATTCTTACACTGCTTTTTTTAAAGCTCAGTTTCCTGCCTCTCCTCCTCACTCCTCTCCTCTATCTTTTGGGTATCTCACAGGAGCTGTATGAGTCACCAGAACACTGGAAAAATCTAGCAATTTCTTTTCCTTAAAAAAAAAAAAAAGAAAAAGAAAAAAAGGGCTTGATTAAAAATTAAAATAGGAAAAAAAAAGGAGAAGATATTCACTGAAAAAGAAGTGTTTAGACAAAGCCTGTCTGCTTCAATTTCCCAGCTATGTAAGCTCCCTTGCCCTGAGAGTGACAGTAGATTCCATAAATTAACTGAAAATCCCTCTTCTCAAGAGCCTAAGTTATCTCTTCTTTGCCTGC
Source organism: Scytalopus superciliaris (assembly GCA_013400415.1). NCBI lineage: Eukaryota > Metazoa > Chordata > Aves > Passeriformes > Rhinocryptidae > Scytalopus > Scytalopus superciliaris. The sequence continues at coordinate 1,597,010 of VXBX01008007.1, forward strand.
AGCTCTGATTTAGAATAGGCGCTCGTTTGTTTACTGTTTTAATTAATGCTCCTTTTCAGTGTGGAATAGGGGAAGGGAAATGAACTGACTTGATAAACAGGTGTAGCTGTTATGTGTTATATTTGGGATCATTCAGGACTTGCAATAGATTAATCAGGCTTGACTGGACGTGAACCTCCTAGCAGAAAAGGTAGATCAACTCTGCTGGATGCCCAGTAGGTGAGTATTATTTTAACTGCTAGCCTGTGATAGGAAAGGCTTAGAAGGACAGTCATCAGTGGAGAATATCTCTCTGTTTTCGCCGAGGAAAGCAGTCTGATTCCTTCCCCCACTGCTTAACAGTTAAGGAGACCTTGACAATATAAGCCACTTTTCATCCCCCCTCTGCTTCCCCTTCTAACCTCGGTGCCTCATATTCAAGGGGAAAGAAACAAATCATCCCATTATTTTAAAAACATTTAAGTGTCACATTGGGGAAAATGCTCTCCTAGGTTAACTATGACTGATTGAAGATTTTTTTTCTAAATGCAATATAAGTGTAATAACAGTTTAAGTGTCATGCTACACTGTGTATTGCCTTTGCACCCTGTGTAATACCTAGCACACTCAGAGCAGAAAATGATCCAAAATCAGTCTTTTTTTCAAACAGAGTTTGAATTCTTAGCCTCGAAGGAGAAAAAGAGTTTAGCTTTCTTCATTATGAGGCAGCAAAGAAATTGCATGATTTAACCGTATCACGGCAGTAAAGCAACCTTCAGCTTATGAGTATCAACTCCCAGAAGAGACTGCGTCTCCTGCTTTCCAAATAAAGCAGCATCTAAAAATATATTCCTTTACTCCACATTTTTTCTTGGCTTATACAATTAATACATGTACAGAAAGCAACAATCACATTAAAGATAAGTGAAAAGGAAGCAGGGACTATCCATTTATAATATTATCCAGCTGACCTTGCCAGGCTGAGGCAATGTGGGGATGTTGCACAACAAATCAGGCAAGTACTTTAACTGCATTACATTAAACTACCTAGGGTTTATGGCTGTCAAATGGAACCCTACTCACTAGCATCTTCTGCCAGGAGACTGGCTCAAAACCAGCTTTGGTGCCACCTGTGAAGACGGACGCTCACCCACCTTCTTGGAAAGAGATACTGTGAATGGAAGTGTCCTATGTGCTCACTGCAGAGCATAAATATAGGGCTAGATCTGGCTTTCTTTATGCTGTTTCTGTCGGGAGAATAGGTCCTGGAGTCAAAGATGCTCAGAATGCGACACAGACAATCGTAGGTTATACATGGACCTCTGATTTTAACCTACCATCACAATTTTACCAGGCTGCAGGAAGGGAGGGTGATTAGACATGGGAAAGAAAGGAAGGATAGCAGTCTTGCTGAAATGTTCTTAGCATTTTGCTCACTCCCAAATATTCCCAGACATGCAAGGAGCTTTGATGTATTATAAAAACCTGAGATCAATGTCCTTTTCAAAGATAGCCTCTAATATCTTGCTACAACCATCAGCTTGGGCTCCATGATGGCAGCTGATAGCCCACCAATACCTACCGTGCCACAATAAATCATTTATCTTATCTTGTTCATAGAGGTCTAAATGCTCCCCTACCAGGGAAAAAGCCAGCTCGACAAGGTCTGCAAGGAAAATGTTTTGGAGTTACTGCTGCATTCTCTGCTCGGAAGATTTACAGACTCACAAAGGGGGAATCTTCAGTCCTCCAAACAGCGTGGAGGCTTGCAGTAGCATCTATTCATGTGACTGGTTAAGTAAGGCTCTGCCAGAGCCAGACATAAACATCTGCAGGGAAATCACAACCCAGCATATGGATCTGGAGGAATCCACACTGAAAACTTGACTGGAAGATGCCTTGGTTTCCTAACAGAGGTGCTGCACCTGATTGTCAACATGTGCATTCAAAACCAGTCGAATGTGCTTGGCAAAAACCAGTACTAGACTTGCAGGAAATCTGCGAAACACCAGATGTCAAACCCAGTAGTAACCAATGATCATATTTGTGAAGAAAAGGCCACTGCCAGCTGCCACACCTTACCCTGGATAGAGGTGTGTGTGCTCTGGAGCAGGAATACATTACATTGCATTTCTCTGCTTCTGCCTCCCCCAAAGACTCAGCAAGAAAACATCAGTGGGCAACATACCTAAGCTGTTCTGGACTTCTCTGTTTTCCTGAGCATCCATTGACAAAACAGACTTATCCCATACAGGAGCATCCATCCCATGATTATAAACCGAATAAGGGCAACCATAATCCTGGTCTTCAGTTTTAGATTGCAGCTGACTCATAAATGAAACAGATTACTTACTAATGAAACACAGGATTCTAAAAGTTAAGAGATAAGAAAAAACAGCTCAGAAATGGAAATTTGTTCCAAGAATTTCTGTGGATCTTTCCAAAATGACAATGACAACTATATTTTACCAGTTACTTAAATTTGCAATAATGAGAAATCGCAAGTGCTTGAAGCTTGTGACAAACACCAAGAATTCCCAAGGCAATCTGCACCAACGCTTGGTATCTCTTAGTCCCCTTTTTTGCTTGCAAAAGCAAAATTTTTCTCCCAAGTCTTTCTTTTATCTCGTGAAATAGCATGGGGCAGCAGGTAAATAAGATTTAAATTACTTAAGTATTAGTTAGCACTTTTCTGATCTCCCAGGCCAGATCCATGAGACTGGGAACCTTCATCAGCCTCATGAAACTCCCTGGTTCCCCAGCCGAAATCCTCCTGGACTTCCATGGTGCTGCAAAGTCCTCAACTGCATGTGAAGACAGACACAAGGCTTTCTCTTTTGGGGGAAATTTGCTCTGTTAAAACATGTGTTTCATTACAGAATGAGACATGTGGGGCTGTGCAGTGTCACAGCTTTTACCAGTATTTGAATGCTTCCCACCTTTTCACCAGGAATTTACTCCACTATTACTATTTATTGTGAAATTATCTTCTGTGACTGAGGTTTGGAATTTGCCCAAAATCTGCAGCACAGAACGGCTTCCGAAAGCCGGAAGAAAAGGAGGAAGGCAGAGGGGTGGAGGGAAGTGTCAGGGGAGTTTTGCAAAGCAAATAGAGTATTATCCTTTTGTTTAAGATGCCATGAAGACTTTTTGTCTGCTATGTGATACTTTGCTTGGAGGACTAGCGCATACGAAGAGCTTTCCTGCGCACCCCGCCGTCCTTGATTGCTTTACTGTTCTCAGTGCAGATTTATTAAATTTTGAATTAACATGTGTTAAGGAGGTTGATTTTGTTTGCTCTGCCACATAACTTACTTTCCTAAACACTTAGTAATAGCAGCAGTTAATCTATTGACCAATGGCTTAAGCAGCAGGTGGCTTTAAGACCAATGGGCCAGTCCTGACAAGGCCCACAGAAATTCCTAAGGCCTCTTTGTTACCTGGGCTGGAATAGAGAAACTACTTGTTTGGAAAATGTTTCTCCTCCCACAAAACATCTTCAGTATTCAGGGTCTTTTGTTAGCAGAAGGCTGAAGAGGGGGATTATGAAGGATAGTCTGTCACACAAATTGTTTCTTCTTAGACATATAATGCAACCTGCATTAAAAGTTTACAAACTAATCTAATGAAATTATCATTCAAACGAAGCATGTCTCCAATCATTAAATTGATGCCTTGACCTGCCATACAATTTCCGCATTGGAAATCTCAAGACTGCTGCTGCTATTTTAGAGTAATACAAGACTTTTTCTAAAAAGCCCTCAGCACTGCTCTGTTTGAAACAGGAACCCAGATAATCTGCCAGGACTCATTTTCTTAGAAAACCCAGGCACTAAAACATTAACAATTAAATTAGTTCCCATGTCTTGAGGAATCAGGAGTTACAGTTAACTGTATATCATCTGGATCATCATAGCCTCTCCCTCTAATGGCATGCAAATCTACACCAGGAAAAGTGTTGTTTTGGTTTGTTTTGTTTTCTTTCTTTATTTGGATTGGTTTAGTAGAAGTCAGCAGAAGCTGCATCAATTGCAACTTGCAGTTCTATACCCTTTGAGACAAAGCTATACTGACTTAGCTGAGGGCAGTCTTCAACTATGGCTTTCTTCAGGGAGGATTTTACAGTGCAAGGTGGGGACAGACATCTCTCTCCAAAATGTGTCCATGTGTGCACAGAAAGGACAGTGCCAGTTCCACTTGCAGTGAAGAAATGGTGCTTGGGGAGTAAATGGAGCTTTTAGGGAAGCATTTATTTTGTCTTCAGCCAAGCTTTCTGTGTGTCCTGATCCAAGTTAGGAGAGAAATGACTTCATGTGGTCTGAATGTGTGTGCATGTGTGTGTGTACAGATATATGGACATATGTATGTATGTGTATATGAATACACACACACACACATATATGCACCCTGAGTCCTGCACTACAACTACAGTCTTCTGTTCTCTGTATCATAAACAACAATTGCAAACAGCTGCACTGCAGCTGCTTAAAAATAATAGGAATAAGAGAAGCCAAGTTACAAAATATTCTGTAGCCTAACTTCCATTTGCTGGAGTTCCTTCATCACTTGAATTGTGCATCTGTATGTTATGTACACATGCCTATATATGTATGTTGTATATGCATGCACTTATATGTAACTACATGCAACTTCTATTTAAGACCTTTGTATTTTGGGGATATTGATCTCATCTGGGGATGAGATCCAGTAGCACCACTAGGTGCTACTGTAATACAACTAATTAATATTATTTTTACTGCTAATAATAATAATAACAGCAGTGTTTACTTTTAGCATGTTCTCACTCTTACCAACATATGTTTTTATATTCTTTAATTTTCTTGTTCTTTGCAGTACAAATGCTTAGAGGGATCCTCATTAACTGCTCAACAATGATGCACTCTCATTTTGTTTTTCTCTCAAACTTATTTATTAGGCTTTGTTTATCAGTGGGAGAGTTTCTAGCACTGAGACTGACAGGATTTACTCTAAGCCTCTTAGTCTGATGTTTCCATGGCCCTGGCTCTCTAAGAGTGTAGAGAAGCTAAGAAAACCATACATACAGCTTTTGGCCCCCTTTATTTCCAGTCATCTAGAGCAGATGTGGGGTTTTTTTCTTTTTGGGGGATGGGGAGAAAGGCACCTGATCATTAAATAAGCTGGGGAAAATTCTGCTTTTTGGTCAGGGCTCGTGGAGCAGTGCTGGAGAATTTTTTTGTTTGTTTGTTTGCCTGAGACTACATAACTGGATTTCAACATATTTTTGGGGCATTTCTCTGAACCAATGAATTCCCATGAGTAACAACAGGAACACCTTTGTCTGATTTCCCAGGCAAAGGCTTCCCCAGAGTTCTACAGCCAAAGCAAGCCAGAAAACTGGGAAGGCATTTGCTCTGCAGCTGCCCCCCGGGTCTCTGGTGCTCTCCCAGGGCTCAGACTTCCAACCTGTGTAGGACAGCCTCTTCTGTCCTGCACCTGCATGGAAAGGGGTCATTCCCAGCTTCTGTCCTGCTTACAGCTATAAAGTGCTTAGTGCTCTCTTTTTTATTTCTCAGAGAGTATATTTGTTTGTTTCTTCCTCTTTTTCTCCCTTTCTTTCCCCCCTGCCTTGCTGCCTGCGTTCTTCCTCCCTTCTTTCCCTTTTCTCTCTCTTTCTTTTTTTTTTAAATTTTCTAGAAGGTGAGGTCTCCCCTTGCTAACTTGCCACTAATTAGAGCAGTGAGAATTAGCTGCATTCACCCTGGCTTTAGTCCTGGCAAGAGTGTTAGAGAATTGGCCCACTCCTCAAGGTGCCAAATTGGAAGCTGAATCCAGGTGTGGTCAGAGGCAAGGGGATTATTTTCCTCCCATGGGGTGCAAACAAAGGCCTGTGCTAGGGATAGATGGGGTGGGGACAATGTTGCCTGCAGGAGGGCTAAACACTCCTGACATCTGAGCCTTCACCACAGCACAGCACCAGGCGGTGTCACAGGTTCCACAGCCTCAGGATGATGTGTCACAGGGATGGCGGCAAGGGAGGGCTCTGTGTTCTATGGGAAGGACAGAAAGCGTTGCACCCCTACAGATCTCAGTGAAGAACAGAGTGCAGATACACAGAACATGCATTTGGGGAATATACATGATATACCCATCTGCTGCTGCTGGGGGCAGGATACAGGCTTCATACTCCTAGGGTGGCACAAGAGCCAGTGGCATTTCTGTGCCTGCAGGGACACAGTGCAGAGCCCTGGGGGTGTTGGAGCCCACTGTGCAAACCCGTGTCGTTGATCAGGTGCTGAGACAACCAGAAACTCCTCAGCTCTTCTCACCAACTCAACAACATGGGGCAAATTACATATAGAACATCTTCCTATCCCACTATTACGGTTACTCCTGTAATTCAGGAGGCCTGCTGAGAACTGGTCAGTTAGTGCTGATGCAGTATTTTCTAGAGGAGAGCTCTGCATCTGCATTTGGTATTGCAGTGAGCCTGAGGCGTGCCCTTTTCTCAGGCTAGGCCTTTTGCCAGAAGGGTAGAGAATCCTAAAGATTTGGCAAGACCCAAGGAGAGTGGGTACTATCTCAGTACTGAGCAGGAGTTCAGATGCAAAAGGATGACTGAAGTCTACGGTGACAGCAAACACCTCATTACTCAACACCTTTCACACGAAGGCCTAATGGGTTTGGGAAACAAAGCCACAGCATGCGTGTGCAGGTTTTCCACACTTACCAGCAGCACCCTAACTACTGTTGTGCTTTAAAGTCTTTATGTTATCCAGCTATCTAAGTACCAGTGAACAGCAGGGGAGTAAAACAGGTCATGCTTCATCTGATGGAATAAAGCTTGCTGGTTGACTGAAAAGTCAGAAGGTGCAGGTCAGTGTGGATAACCTCACTTCTATTATCCTATCAAAAGGAGAAGATGTAGCTTTCCTCACTACCCTTGAAGAGTACAAGCATTGACTGATGAAGCAGCAAAGTGAGAATCTCTGAGGATGTCTGTATGTTGCCGATTTTACTTCAGAAATAAACCCACACATCTCTTGTTTGAGTAGAGCTCTACCACTTCCTGTGATTTGTTCTTCCTGTGCACCACCATCCTTCATCCCCACAAACCACTCTTTTGCCTCCTCCTTTTGATGCAAAGCATAAGAGCACATAGTCCTTGAGGAATGCAAGGAGCTAGGGAACAGAGGTGGATAAAACCTCCTGAAAGTAAAATATCACAACTATAAGCAGGAAGAATAAGGAGGGAGACTGTAGCACCTGATAACTTTCCTGCTCTGATCTTTCTTGGGCCCTGACAAGATCCTAGAAAACTGAATAGTGATATAATGCATCCCACACCATGGCCCAGACTGGAGACCTTCAGACCTTCCTGGATCCTTCAGAAAAGAAAAGCATCTAGTTTTTAATATCAGAAGTATGGAAACTTCAAACATAATTTTTATTGTTGCCATTTTACTCTCCCTGATGCAAAAAAACTAACTAGTGAAATTTCAGGAAGGACAGGCCTGTGTGCAACGTCCCACTGTAATTATCCTACAGAGAACAGAGGGCATACAACATTTTCACTGCCATGCATCTTTTATTGTTATTTCTTTGGGGTGGATTATATATGAAACTGTAACAAACAATCCTCTATTTTTCCCTCCAGACCCTCCAAATTTGGCTGTGCTTTGCAGTTCACCTTTGCAATGAAGCCCTACCACCGCTACAGTTCTTTAAAAGGGTCATAGGGAATCACAGCAAAGTGGTATACAAAGGTAAAGATGTCAAGTGAGTTATGTTAACAGAAAAAGAATTACACAGTAGGTCAAGGTTTGGGCAACAGCAGGGAGATTTTTGTTAAGATAATGTTACTCACAGTGGTGGGGACTTTCTTTGTAATCCATAGCTGCCCAGAGAGAATTACCTCTATTCTCATGGAGTCACAGGGCCATATAAGAAGGTCCTATGGGGTCTGATTGTGATAGACACAGCAATTGCTTGTACAAATACACTTCTACTATATAAGCATTTTGAATGGACTCTGGCATAATGTTTTCTAATGCTTCACATTTTCAGGTTGGTTTTAAGATAATTATTAGAGCAGCATTTTCAAAGCTAAATGGAGGTTTGTGCAGCTTTGTTTTCCTTTAGGAAGGGTAATTACCTTTCACTGCACCAGTACAGGGCAGAGGTTTCTGAGTTACATACCAGCTAAACTATCAGAAAAAAAGGACTGGTCCAGCACAGAAGCATCTACAGGTGACTGGCTGTGTTTATACTGCACACAAACTCAAACCCACCTCTGGAGGATGTAAGTTTAAACACAGGCTAGAAGCAATCTTCAGAGAATGCCAAGAGAGAAGGTTCAGCCTGGTGGTACAGTTTAGCACAGGTCTATGGCACAAAGAACTGGCCCATCGCCTTCCACATGTCCCATCGAAGCATGCAGCAACACAACCTGCTTAACAAGTGCTGAAGCTACACATGGGAGGTTTGGGATTTAAAAGCAGCCTAGCCTTAGGCTACTCCTTCCTGAAAGAGAAAGCTCATATAGGCCAAGACTGGACATTTGCAGCCAAACCACAGGACTTCTACTGGCCATAACACAGATGGCCAGATTCAGGACAGGAAGCACGAATAGCTAGAGTCTATGCTTGTCTTAGCATGTCTAATGTCTAAAGTCTACGCTTGGCTTAGCATGCTGAGGTCAACACAGATGAAGCCACATTGGGCCTCAGCTTGCAGTCAGCTTGTAGCTCAAAGTACCACACACATCCCTCAGAGAACTATCACTGCAGGACTATTTGCCTTTGGAAGTCAGATTTTGAAAGAAATGTGGAGATATACTAATGACGCTGCTTTAAGCATAAAAGATGCATTGCAGAGCACCACCTTTCTACATCATTATTTTTAAAATGAATGTTGAATTTCTTTCCTCATTTGAAAGAGCTTTTTCAACACTTTAGGAAAAGCTGTTCTTCAGTTCACAGATTTCTGAATATCCTGATATCTCTCCATGTTCCCTACACTGAAAATACACCCAAATTCACCATTCAGTATTAAATTTATCCTTATTTCTATGCTATGAAAAGGTAAGAAATCAGCAAAGGGGAATACTAACAACAATTTAAAAGTGGAGCTCTTATGTGTATGAGGGGTTTTTTAATATCCTTTCCCCCCCCAGTTTTGGTGCATATGGACGCTCTCTAAGCCATAACTGTCCTAGAGCTCATAAAATGTGCATTATGTCCCCTTTTAGATAGAAGTCAGCAGGAATGAAGCTACTGGAACAGATGAATAAACAAATTGTTGTTAAGGCTACACACATTGGTCTCTAAAGAGCAGTAGGAAAATGTGCACTGCTTTTGCAACCCAAATATCTGATTGTACGATGATCTGAACTGTTCATGCAAGTGTTCATTTCAGCCTGACCCTGTTTTGCACAGGTGGGAAGCAGTGTGTGTTGGAGAACCAGGTGAAATGGGTGGTGGCTTTGGGACAGGGGAATCCCATCCAGCAGCAATAACAGCATGGTTGTGTGGCCATAAAATGCCCCCCTACCTACTGGCAAGAGTGGTAACCTAGAGAAAACACATTCCTAATTGCCTCATTAGCATGAGGTAGATTGCTCTGAAGGCAGGACCATGAGCCATATACAATCATACCCTGCCTTTATACTGTGCTCCTGAGTCGAGGTAAGCCAACACACCACACTTGGGCTCCCCAACATACTCAGGTCTGTGGTCTGCAGGTTCCTGTGCCTGTGCTTATTGGGCACTGGAACATTTCAAAATGGTACAGATTATGTTTGCTCTGGAGAAGTTTTTAAACTGTTCAGTCTTACCTGCATTCCTTGCCATGGTTGTGCTGCTCTGCAGGGTCTGTCTTCTGCCTTTCCAACAGCTGGCATGCTGTCTCCGCAAGCTTCATGCCTGGTAGGATTTTCCACTGTCCCATGACGAACCTAACCGGAACCGCTTTCTTCTCCCTCCTAGTTTTTGTGCACAGATAGGGCTTCTTAATGCCTTGACCTGAGACAGCTGTTAAGCAGTCCATACTTAGCCCTTTGGGCCTCAGAGGCCTCCAACCCTTCCCACCTTGGCAAGGAGGACCAGGATGGAATGCCACCCATGCTTTGAAGTTGTTATTGCTGTAATGGGGCCTCATGACAAATAAAAGAGCAGGCTGAAAGTGATCTGAAATGGGCAGGGGTCAATAGTAGGCATCCTTTCCACCAACCATTGTTTGGTAGTAATTTCTACCAAGTGGCAATATTCCTTTGCTTTGCTAACAGCTGAAAATAATTCTGAAAGTGCTTTGAAAGGGATGCTTTTTAACTGAGTTTAACACCCTTCCAAATTATTTTTGTCATGGTGAGAATCTCCCCCTCGGATGAGAATCCTGTCTCTTCCCTCCCATTTCTTTTCTGCACAGCCTATGAACCACTACAAAATACGGCTCACTGTTTCTGTGCTCTCCCATGCCCTTTATTTCCATAATGGACTCTTTGCCCACGTTTGCTAATATTTCTACCTCACTACATAAGCTGGCAGATGCCCAGAGTGTTGGTGCCTGTGACATGACCCCTTTTTGTTCCCTATGCAGTTATCTGGCAGCACCTTGTCTGCAGGGTGGGCACAGAAAACCACAGATGCACCTAACCTGGCACAAGCTGTGGTAGAGTCACGACAAAAACACCTGCCCTTTCCACAGCAATCTGCTGAGCTGCTGGTGTTCCCTGTACTGGGAATGGAAGGTTAAATCACCACTTTGCTTCCTGTTGTGTCACCACTTTAACTGTTTGCATCAATTATTGAATACATTTACACAGTACTAATGCCTTAGCTGTGATTCACATGGACCTTTGGAAATTAATGCTGCAAAATGCTTTAAGTGTGGTCCTCATCCCTAAAGCACCAGTAGCCTGCAGACTTGTGGAAGTGCTTGTCTCAAAAAATGGCCAAAACCATTCCTGCAGATTTCTGATGAGATCATAAAGAGTTAATCTAGACCCACCTCAACCAAGCATCCTTTTCAACTTCTGGAAAGCAACATAGCAGTAAGAACAGTAAAACAGTATGAAGTTGTACGACCGGTGCTCCCTCCAAGCAAATAAACAGCCCTTTTCTCCTTTAAATTTTGACAGTTTCACATATTTTCTTTGGGGTTCTTATCGATCCCTTGAAAACGAGCAGCTTGCATTAGAAGAAGGGAGATGCCAAATTAAAATACTTCTCATGCATCCTCAGTCACTGTCTGTATTTCAGTACTTCTGTTGAGAAATCCAATACTGGTACCATCCATCAGAAATAGCAATAACCCCTTCAGGGAATTTCAAATGATATCTGATGATGAAAAACATGCAGTTGCTGGGGTATGCCAACATCCAGCACAAAAATAAACCGTGACGGATGGCTGAAGGTCTGTTGTTTAAGAACTGTCTTCGGGTGAGGTTTGCATTATAAATGCATTTCTGCCTGTAGTGAAGTGCTTCTATGTGTGTTACTTCACTTCTTTGCCTCAGCTTCTCAACATGGGAAAAGGTAAACCATTTTCTATTGTATCAGCCCACGATGCTGTTTAAGTAATGACTTCAAAAAGCATGTTGAATGTACAAAGTACTACCCTGTTTAAGACCTAACTATCATTATTATGAATTAAAACATAAATAACTACCCTGAAAACAGTTTTAATATACTTTGTTGTTTGTTTTTCAAGCTTCTTTAGAAATGAAAGTTTTCAGAAAATGAAACCTCTTTTCACAATGAAAATCTCAATTTGCATATTTGCTTCCCAGAGGAAACAATTCCAGAGCTAAGACTAATAATTGTGGTGACTGTCTTCTCATTCCGAGTAACTTGGAGGCTGATGTGGTTTGTGATAGCAACTTATGCATTAAGGACTCTGATCCACACCCAAGAACCTCAAGGAGCTTCTGGCTGGATTCAAATGCTAATCTCTCAAAGGTTTTGCAATTTATTTTTTAATGGTCCACTTCTGAGACATTCATCTGACACTTCGACTATTATGTTACCTGGATTAAAAAAGATGCTAATAAGAGTATTAGCCAGGTTCTTACACACAGAAAGCTTTTGCAATTACAATACCTCCTGAGTCACTCATTCAGGATCCTGGGAAAAATAGAGCATTTTTGCTTTCCAGATCTGTTGTGGTTTTTTTCTTTTCTTTTTATAAAACCTCAAGATGTGCTTAAAGTTTCTTGTTAAGAGATTTGAAAAATGTATAGTCCTTGTAAATTAAATACTACAAGTTCTTAGATGAGTGATCCCTAAACATTTATTATTCACACTAATATGATTTAATTCTAACTCACTGTAAGATTTATAGAAATTAAAAGACTTCATATGCATAAAGGTGATGAAAATATAATCTAGTTCATGAAATCTTTATATGCAACTTTATATTTCAGCAGTATAGTTATCCCTGGCGCGCTCCAGGCTTGAGGAATGCGCCACCTCAGGGGCTGTGCCCTGAGCCTGCGCCAAGGCGAGAGCGGGACCAGCTCCCTGCAGCCTCCCACTGAGACCCACCGCACCAGGGGGACAGCGGGACAGCCGTCAGTTTTGGGGTGCTGGCATGACCTTTCTAAAGCTGCAAACTCTTCAGATTTTCCTCCTCTGCCACAGCAAGGGACTGCAAATGGACTCAGGACCGGGACAATTTCCTTACAAAGAGAGGAAGCTGCTGGAAGGGAGAATGTGGCCCTGCTACACCAGAGCTCGCTTTCCTGCCTGTGAGCAGGCGGCAGAGGCTGTTTCTTCACACAGGGATTTGAGAGGCAGTGTTCAAGGAAGAAATTTTTGTTATAATTATGTAGCTGCATTCCCCTCAGCTGGACTCCTAAGGAACTGGCGGCTTCTCTACCTCACGTACACTATTTAGGATAGCAAATCAGTACTGTTGGCATTTAACTGTTATCTGTGAGTGGTGGGACCACTGTTGAAATAGAAATGGGAGGACTTCCTCCTAAATTAATTTTCTTTTTTAACTATCAAAGCCACTGCACAAAAAGCTGCAGCAACTTCAGCAACTGTCTTGGTTGCACACCAAGGATTTCACTGAGAACATGTTAGAGGGAATCAGAAAGCAGAGAAAAGGTCACAAATAAGCACCTTAGGAACAATGAAAGCTTTTCTCCATGGACCAGTGGGAGAGTTGCTAGAAAAACTGAAAAGGTATTAATCAGAAGTGGCTATAAATCCTCTGGAGTTTTGCTCTTATAAAACTCCTCAGAGAAAGTCTTGAAGGAAATGCAGGTCAAAGCCCAAAAAAGCTCTTGATCAGAGATTGCTGGAGGAAAATCTTCCCAGATGCCATTTAATAGGCGGCAATCACCCCAGGAGTGGGAAAGCCAAGTACGCTTGAAACATGGTTGCAGTTCCTAATAGGCCTTGTCACACTTAAGGCACTGCAAGCTCCATCCAACGAACAGCTGAAGCTGGCTGGCGATTCATAAAGCCAACAGTTTAAAGTTTATTATGATGAAAGCACTTAATGACAGCCATCGCTAGGGGCCCATCATTTATAAAGCTGTGCTGAGTATTAGACATGTAGCATGACCACCAATTTTATGTCACAATTGCTACCATAAAATGACCTTTGGTGATTTTTACTGCATGTGGTGGACAGCTCTTCTTTTACATTAGTGCTCTGTGGCTTTTCTTTGCAGACTATTATGCTGTCTAAAGCTTATTTGGCACTGTCGTGAGTCTCAACCCTTGTTATTACCCCGAAGGCCTGTCTAAAGGAAAACTCTCATGTTCTATTATAGCACTCCAATAATTTACAGATCTTACCATCCTTGGTTAGCGTCATAATTTAGTGCAGATATTCCTTCATTGTTACCACATTTAATAAAATCCCTCCGTTTCTACAGAAGGCACTAAATTTCCTATCCGGGCCACTAAAATGCATATGCCTCTGTATTATGGAGACATGGATAACGGGTTTTAATTTTTTGTTGCCCATTGAAAAGAAGGGGAAGCAATTGCAGTGAACAGTAGTTAACCTGGGAGAAATCTCCTTAAAGCCTTAGGTATAAATGCTAGACATTGCACAAACACCAGACGTAATTTCAGTGCATAATGCACAAACATACATTTGCATGTGAACAATATTACTTAATTACCTTTCAATTTTTAGACCGACTTTGTATACTTAGGAAGTGTTTGAATATACCAGCACTTTACTGTTCTGATGTAAAGCATTACCAGTAAAGTGGTCTGTCCATGCTACAACACCTTTAAATTGTATATATAATTTTATAAATGATATAAAATCTGTTTCTTGTCCATGAAAAAACACACTAGCATAGCACACTGCAATCTTGAAAGGATTTAAAATATGTGATTTCTGCTAGTACCTACTGTATTGGGTTTTATATAAAGCTTTTTTCAATAAGGTAAATTGTTACATGACAAACTCATCTTCCACCATTATCATCTGCTGTTTGTGTTTAACAACAGGAGTCCTGGTCTAACAAAACTGTTGTAATGGCTGTACAAATTACTCAGCTGAAAGCTTTTCACCAAACCAAACAGTATTAATCAGCAGTTCTTATGAAGGTGCTAATTAAAAACAATTTTCTTCCTCAGTTTGCAATACTAAGCCATCTTCATTTGCACAGTTTCCAGTATACAGCTACTGTATACACTCACACTTCAGGGTCTCTATTAACTATTGAATCTCCTATTACCTATTTCATTACATTCCTGTCTCCCAAGTTTTGAAGCTTGTTGACATTTCAGAAGTCACAGCATGATATGTTTAATCATTTAAAAAGTACATTAATTGGAGTCAGAGTCAGGAAAAAATAACAGGTCTTTTAGCACGCAGGCTCTGGCAGGGCACAGCACAGCCTGAATGTTCCAATCCTTTCTGCGAGCATGACCCTCACCCAGGGGCAACATTTCACAGCTGAAGGGGGACGGTGCCTAATGCAGAGAAACATCATTTTTTTGCTTATTTTTAATAAGCAATCTTCTACAAGTGACACTGTGTTGGTTATGTGCAGGGAAATGCATCCAAAATAAAAGATACTTTCTGTTACCAAAGGCCTATCGCTCCTTCGCTGTCGTCAGCCACAACAGCTCTTTGTTTTTGGGGGCTTGGCATCTGTTGAGTTTAACCCAGATTTGAGGGTCAAGATGTTTCTTCTCAGGCTGTGGAATGCCATCTGGACTAGCGCTTCGTGCATCTTCCCTCTACTTTCCACACACTTTACACACAAGTAGACAATGAGGATCCAATGCCGCTGTTGGACAGTGATGGAAAATATCCAGCTTTTACCCAGCCACAACAATATGCTGGGCTTTTTGGCAGCAAGCCAGCTGCTGACTAAGCAAGGAGCTGTAATAGGCTAAACTCTTTAAAAATGGGAAAGCAAAGTTAGGTTTGTTACATTCAGCTGTTTGAACAGAGTCCACAGGTCGGAGAGGGAGACGGGTCTTGCAGAGGAGATGCAGCACTGGGGTCTCACAAAATTTGGGGTCAGTTCTAGAGTGCATTGCCTGATTTCTAAATGGCTGTAGGCAAAGGAGACAGCAATACTGGACACGTCTCAGGTTTCCCCATATGAGGGATGGGCATGATTTGGGGGTTTCCCCTTTACTTACACATTCAGCTGCAAAGTCTCTGAGTCATGTACTGACTTTCTTTCAGCTTTATGGGATTTCGTATCAAAGTGCCCTCATTTTGGCTGGGTTCAGTAAGCGCCGTTGCATTGCAGATGAGAATCATACTGAAAATCAGCTTTTAAAACAGTCTTTCAAAAGATACTGGTGTGCCTACAACCAACGTTAGGCCACTGATTTGTGACAGCGAAGGCATGACAAACCATCTTAAACGGACTCAGGACAATCTAAAAAGTGAATAAAAAGATTAAAAAGTAAGAAAATTGTCTCTTTCTGAGGAAAAAAACATGGGATGACCAGGCTTGACAGAAAACATTTTAGACATAATCGCTGGTGCACGCTGTCTTAGCACTTTCTACCAGTGTCTCAAAATATTTCACAAGAGTTAAAGGAATTTGCAGTTCGACATCACTGTTCATTCCCTGATTTAAAGAAGAAAACCACGCATAAAAAAAAAAATCCAGGCTAAAACTATGTGCTTGTAATTTGCCATGTGAAAACACAAGGACCTAGTTATTCCCCTCTTGCATTAGGGAGAGTGGGTAATAAAACACTTGCATGTGTTGCTGCCTTTTCCCTCTTCCCCCTGCCATATCAGCTGTGCCACCTGCCATATCAAGAGGAGGATCAAAAGCTCCACCCACTGCATCCTCTTTTGTTCAGGGAACAGTGAAGGAGAGTTGTAATGGAGATATAACACTTGATAAACCATATGCAGCCAGGCTTAAGATGCAAGGATGCCTTTTGTGGGGGGGAACAATTTTAATCCTGCTTCCTTCCTCACACAAACATGTAGCCATTAAAACCACAGGCAAAATGTAAATGACTTGTCTAATAAGGATTTTGAAGTTGGACCGGTACTTGGGATAGTAAGTTCTTCTGCCTTATCTCACATTCTTAAGACATTTTTTGTTTCAAATCAAACTTATTTCCCAAAAGGAAAGATTTGTCCCATTGTTCCAGGATGCTATCAGATAGGACGAGTTTGCAATTTTTAAGAAAGCCCTCGCCATATCTCACAGCAGGAAACAGAATACCTTTTTCTTGGTCATTTCTATGCTGAAGATCACACAACTTGCTGCCAGTGACACCAGGTGCATAAGGGCTGTGCCCAGGGGAACGGATGTCCACAAGAACATCATTCCTCTCTGCCACTTTTCTCTAAGAAGACACAACATTAATGTAAGAACTACCAACATATGTGAAGGAAAACTTGCATCAGCCTAACATTTCCACTCTCAGTGGAGCCAGCACAGCTCTTGCACGGTGTCATTCAACTTCAACTGCTTTGCAAACACAAAGTAATTAAGCTCAATATTCTGTTACAGAACACTGTAAACTATATCATTAAAAATATACCATATATCAGAGACATGATAAAACACAACATAAAAGGCTCCAATACATTTCATAAGTGTGATTTGATAAATGGCATAACATTTTCTTAGCAAATGTATTTGATGCATTAATAAACACTGTCTTTTTATTAAAATTTAAGAGCTCAGAAACAATTCAAATCCCTACTAACACAAGGGACTCTGAGAGATGTCTCTAGAAAAGAACACTCTTAGTGCCTCATGTGTCACTACATCTGTGACTTTTCAATACTCATGTTAAAACAAAAAAATCAAGGAGAGAACTTGCTTATATACCTCTAAAAATGTGCACACAGAACAAACCTGCAAGCACTTATGTAGATGAGTAACTTTACTGCCTGTGGAGATCCAATGTGAGTTTGCAGGATGAAGTCTAAATGCATCTTTGGTAAACAAGCCATCAATTACACACTTTAGGGATGGCAGCACCTGTGCAAAGCCTTCAACTCAAACGACAGACACTAAAGAAATAAAAAGCAATTATCAGCTACTAATTTGAGTAAAACTGTTTTCTTCTTAGAGCTAAAACCACAATTTTCAACAACACTGCTTCTATTTTTGGCAACTAATGATCTTTATTAGATTATTGGACAGCAGACATTCAGGCCCTCTCAAAAATAAAATGTTCACAAATTTTAATATTGCGCTATTTTTCACACTGCTTTGTTGATTGTGAAGATTTTCTTGTACATGTTTTTAGAGAAACAAAGGCACTGCTGTGTGGGACAAACAAAACGAAACTAATTACACTAAAGCCATCTTCACAGCAATTTCCAATTGCTCCTAAATGCTTTTGATTTCTTACTAGACAAGTATCTTTCAACAGGAGTTTGAATATGAAACTCATACCAGCTACAGCAGGGACATACTACTCAGTTCTAGGATAAATGGTTGGTTTGCATTGCCCCTGGTCTTTATCTAACACCGAGAATAGGCTGCTTTTTATCAAAAGAGGAATAAATTGCTGTTATTGTGATGTTAGCCCATCACTTGGCATTGCAATTCAAGTTTTTGTGAGAAAGAAATGTATGATCTAACTGCGACTTGACCTATGCCTTCTGAGATCCATCTAGGTGCTCTAATGGAGCATAAAAAGTATTGAATACAAGGACATGCAAACCGGTAGTGAAGAAATTTGTTTGAGAAGAACGAAGAGAAAGGGACTTTCATGAGCTTGTGGTTTATGTGCTGTCCAATTTGTTAAATATGGAAGAATGCTTATTGCCAAATTGCAGTTCTTTAATTAATGTATTTCAGCATCATTCTCTACACTTGCTTGCATCTAGTACCTTCCTCTCTCAGTCATGGTCTCTGCCTCTCTCTTTTTTCAACATTTTAAAAATGTTGTAGCTTAAGAGGCTGTTACTGAGAAGTCATTAAAACGGTCTGTTAAATTGTTAAGAAAATCAGATATGGTTCCTGTTTCTTTGTAGGATTTTTGTTTTTCCCAGAACAAGAAAAATCACATTAAATGTTTATCAAATATGTGGGGTACAACATATCCCAATATAAACTAATTCAAGGGAGATAGTTTGATTACACTATAAAATCCTTTGGTTGTTATATTAGCAAAAAAAGGATGTGTTTTTTTAAAAGCTATTTCTAGGATAGTAGCATTTAGATTTTAGTCCTGATAAAGGCTCACTTTCCATTCATAGTCAGAACCTAAATGTGCTCTTCTTGTACCTAAACAGATAATAAGCACTCAGCACACTCCCCCTTCTTGACACAACACACTGAGACTAATCACACATAATTGGAGAGGAGGAGCAGAGGGGCTGGGCAGGCTATTGTGTCCAAAGGACAAATGGTCAGTTTATGAGGCTTTTGTCTGATGCATAATTTCTTATACATCTACAGGAGGAAAAGTCCTGCTGGAAAAAAACATACGTACACATATACAGAAAAAAAGCCTTCAACACTGAAGCAAATGAGGACATTTCAATCATGGATAGAAAGATCAACAATGTAATTAAAAAAAAAAAAAAAGGCTGAAAAATCCAAGTATTCAATAGGTGCATTTTTAAAAGGTCTTCAGACAACTATTTCCTTACTAATTAAATGACAATGCATTCACTTCTTTACAACCAGTTACGTAAACCCACAAAGTATATTTTTCATGTATTTTCAAATGCACCTCAAAAATAGCATTTAAAGAAATTAACAAAGTACATGCAAGTTTAAAGGCACAAAAGAGAAGGAAGCCAGCTTTACACCTTTGTTAATGCACAAATGTGAAGTCTGATCAGTTTTAGGCTGGAATATAAATGGTAAAATAAGCTCTAAAATAATACAAAAAAAGATATCTCAATGTTTACACTCTGTAAAACAAGCCACGATATCTTCCTTGGCATTTAGATTAGAAATATTTCTCTAATGATGATTCAGGAACATAAGTGGGGGAACATGAACACTCTCCCCTCCCTGACCATTCACATACGTGGATTAATTTTCAGTAGTCCATAATAAAACAAAAAGGTGTCATCTTCTATCTGTGTTTGGTTAAAACGAGAAGAAGAGGGTAATGGAGGTTTTCCTCATATGTATCTTTTTCTTCATTTTTCAACTGCAAATAAAAAATGGATAAAGTGAGCAAACTTTATGACAGCATTTTTAAAATACTGACAGTGCTTGCTTAAGTATATTTCCTGATACAAATGATATTACTAAAGATTAAACATTTAGTAACTACAGCAATATCTTAATGTCATATACTATCACAGGTATGGAACTGTCTGTCAAATATTATTGGGAGCTGGTCAGAGTTTGTAGACAAACCAATTCATGCAATAAATAGTTGAACACTGCTTGTATAAAAAGTGAGGTCCCATATTGCTGTACTAAGTAAATTATATTCAAGTGAGATTTAAGGCCTGAATTAAATTCACTAAGCAAGGAACTTCAGAACAAAGGCTAAAAGTTTATCCCTAATCAGCCTAACTATTGCTGTATTTGGTATTTAAGATCAACAACTGTTTCAGACATCTGAAATACCATAATCTTACCTGAAGGTTTACGTAAGTGCAAGGCTGTAATGCAGTTCTTGATGGGCTTATTTATTAATTCTGTTTAATTTAAAAAATTCTTTTAGTAAGAGGGAATTATAACCTGATAATTAGAGTGGTATGATTCCAAGTCCTAGGGATAACGTTACGTGTGCTCTTCTGGTCTACATTATATGAATACATTTCTAAAAAAATAATGGCTTTTATTTTCTTGGTTATCCTGGTTAAATGGCTTTTAAAATACATATATATATGAAACAGAAGCATTTGGAAACTACTCATACATATTATATTTTGAAATCACTTCACACAAAATTCTTTGCATATATTTAATACAAGCCTAAGAAAGAAATGTAGAATAAAAAAAGTGCCTCTAGCCATGTCTGATACAAATGGCACCCCCAAATACCACATTTAGAGCCAGAACTATTTTTATGCCATATTGTTTTGCCTTTATTTTTCTTGCCATGCACTAAGGATTTTAGTTGGTCTGTGTCACAACATTGCTCATGTTATTTAAACAAA
The DNA here is from genome assembly GCA_013400415.1 of Scytalopus superciliaris. Classification (NCBI taxonomy): domain Eukaryota; kingdom Metazoa; phylum Chordata; class Aves; order Passeriformes; family Rhinocryptidae; genus Scytalopus; species Scytalopus superciliaris. Next base: position 1,617,518 of record VXBX01008007.1, read on the forward strand.
GGTCTTTTCCATATCATATTCTTCAGCTGTGAAGTGCCTCTGTGTAAGCTACTGTCTATAAGCAATTAACACACTTTTCCTTTTTCATAGTGGAACATAAAGCTGATCTATTCTTTAAATTCTAATCCACTTTACTAAGAAGTGTTTGTGTATAATTACTAAAGTAACGACAATCTGCTTCCCAAGATCTCTAACTTTACCACAGGTGGTTCACTTTGTTTGCACAGGATTACCAACTGGTTCCACTCTATCCTGGCAGTTTCTGCTTGAAGAAAAACTGTATTTCATTTGTACCTTAGAGTTTTATCAACTTTACATTTTCAATGAGCCACATATCTATCCAAAGAAAAGCTGGGAAAAGTAGGATGGTACATGCCCAACCTGTACTCTCCTCCTCTTATCTATTTGTCAGACTCCACTTGGAGTAGAAAACCAGAGCCTAATTATGAACTTCGAACATGAAGAATCAAGCACAGAAAAAGTAAACAGTCCCATTTCTATGCATGTCCCTACAGCTTGGTGAGATTTGGGTGGGCACACCCCACTCAAGAACAGCAGTACAAAGAATTCTGAGTACTGCAAAAATCATGAAGTATAAGAATAAATACAGCTAA